>QTSX02005732.1:320389-435783 GCA_014839935.2 Entomophthora muscae | reverse complement strand
GTTTTTATATTAAAAATGCTTAGGGTAAAGTGTTTTGTTAATTAAAAAAGTATCAACATACAGGAAAAGACATTAAGTAAAACTGGGTTGTCACTTTACTATAGTGTCAACATTAAAAGTGTCAACATGGCCACTGTCAACATTATTATTGTCAACATAGGCGCTGTTGCCCAAATTGTATCATTGACATTCAGGAAACAGCATATTTAACTGCCTATAAGGTCAAGACTTTAGAACTCTCACCGTCCAATGCTTCTTGAGCCCCCTCCCTGAGTATCAAGTAGGTGACCTGGTTCTCTACTACCAGAATTGTACTGGAGGCAGAGCTCATAAGCTTGACTCCCTCTGGGTTGGGCCTTATGAAGTCACTTTCAAGAAGGGTGTTGAGTATACTGTGAAACTGCTGTCCTCTGGACGTCCTTTTGCCTAAGTTCATTACAAATTTCTCCACAATTATCAACTCCCTGTATCCAATCTTGAGGGGGAGATATTGGAAATTGTGCCATTAATGCTATTTTGATATGGCCTTCAAATATTGATAAATGCAAAGTTTTGGTTGGTTTTGCTTTCAACTTCCAAAATTCCTAACCTTCCATAAATGGGTCTAGTTCAATATCCACCCATTCCGGAATATCATACCTTCCCTTGACTGATCCTGGTATGACCTCATCCCAACGTGATCCCCTCTGTCACTCTGTCTACCTAATGAGTGATCATTGACCCTTGTCTACTATTTAAGTAGAATAATTTCTACTAATAAAGACAAGTTTATCCATATTTGTGTTGGCTTTAATATTCTTTAAGCTTTTTTCTTTCCTTTTTGCCAAACAGAATTACTCATTTTGTATTCCAGGAAATTAAGGTATGTGCCCTTAATTTTGCCCTGAAGGCTAACCCAAGGCTAGCTTTGAAACTCAAATCTTTTGTTATAAAAATTTACTGCTGTTTCCTCCTGGATGTTGTCCCCAGGAGACAAACACAACAATGACCTCCATCCTTCTTTTTTAGGATCAGCAAGGGAGAGGACCAGGCACTCTGAGAATGAGCCAGCAGCTAAGCATCCAATAACTTCTTGAGCTCTTTAGACACTTGAGCGTTCTCTACTCAACCTTGTCTATAGGGCTTTGCTCAAAAGGAAGGAGCATTACTAGTTTCAATCTGATGTATAACACCTTTGGTCACGCCATAGTCTGTACTGTTTTTGGAAAAGATATCAGAGAATTGGTTGAGCAGATCAAGAACTTCATTTTTTTACAGGAGACAACCAAGAAAAGTATTTGGTACTGAACAAAGACAACACTTGTGGCTCATCTTCCAGAAAATTGAAGTCACAGAAGAGACCAAAAATGTGTAGAGAGAGGATATCAAGAGCATTTAAGAGCTGTCTGTAACCAATCACTTGATCTCTAGAGACGTCAATAGGCACAGGCGTTAGATTGGCTATAAGTAGCTGTGCAGCATCCTTGTTATAAGATTCTAGAATTCATGGAGAGAGATAAGGTTTGTTACGTCCCAAAGATGAAGGGGAGTTGTCAGGGCCCAGAATGCCCTGGACAACCAACTGTCCTTTTTAGAGGCCAAACAATCTGCAGACAAGAATCTGTTACTAATTGTCTCCCAGAGCAAGAAAACACCCTTTCAATTAACAAATAGCCTGGGATTAGAGAGGCACACAAGCCTCTAATCCATGGCTTCAATTCCATTAACAAATTTGGCCCTCTTAATTATTGGGAAATGATACACTGGGAGCTATTTTTTGATTATGCAATTAGGCACTTGATGCTTGCAGGTTCTATAAATAGCAGTGGTACCTTGGCTTGCTGCAGACCAAGCAAGGTTCCTGTTATACCAACCAATAACCATCCATCCAGGCCCAAGTACTCAAATTCTGGGTAAAATTGTAAGTTTAACTGAAATTGATGCTGTCAGATCTCTGGTGGCACAAAAGGCCACAAAATTACCAGTAAGTATAAGTAGTAAGGGGGAAAGCCCTCACTGTTGAAATCTTAAAATAAACGAGTTTATGCCCAGAAATTATTATCTCCTTGCAGGAATTATCTATTTTTGCTCAAATTTAATAATTCTGTTTGCATCTATTTGTGAATCTACTACTCAATATAAACTTGCCTATCTGTACCCTCCTGGTTATACTCATGATACTTCAGTCAAACCATCACCCAATCTTGACTTGTAGTATTTTCCTCCCCATCATCTGGATCTCCCTCCTGGTTGTGCTAGAGATACCATCCTGTCTGCTATGAAGGAGATTCCTACTACTCCCCTGCCCAACGCGCCTCCTGCTCAGGTTTTAGTAAGTTGGGGTTTGTCTATATCACATTATTGGGGCTGGTCAAACAGTTTGTTCCCCATACTGGGAGTTGGCACCCCCTAGCTACTGCTGTCCTCTACCTGGTCAGAATTGAGCCTATTGTGTACATGGCCTTCCAGGCCTGGCCTGCCTCCCCTGTGGGAACTCAGCTGGACTCTGGTATAGGCTGTGACAGGATTAGAGATTCAGAAGCATACACTCAGGTAGTTCAATGAGATCTGAGAATGAATATGACTTGAGAACCATCAGGGATAGTCACTACTGAGGTAGCCAAGAGAGGGACCCATTTAGTGGCAGGAGAAGCTGAAGAGGGCACTTCATATTAGAGGAGTGAGTGCAGTACTTTAGTGTAAAGATTCCAGAGGGATGTTCTAGGACACATGTCTTGAGGCGTTTACCAGAAAGCTTTATGGGCATCTCAAAAATGAGGGGGAATTTGTACCCAAGGATAAAAAGGTACCCATCTTTCAAGGTGACAATACCATTTTATTTTTAGAGACTGGGTGCCAACCAGCAAGTTGTAGCTTTCATTCTTCAGGACTACAACAGGGGCAGCAAGGAGAAGCTTATCAAAGAGCATAGTGAGGGATGAGTAAGCACCAATGGCCCATGCCATAGAAAGACCAGCTGTTTATAAGTCTGATGATAGTTGAGGTCTGGAGCTAGCTTGAGTTTCTTTACTAACTTGGAGGATACAACATTAATTGGAGACCCCATATCAAGGACAGCTTTGATTTTCACCTTTTGGATGGATATTTTTACTCTGTTAGTAGTACATCCAAAAGGAGGAAGGATAGCCAAGACATCTTGTGCCACAACCAGTACCTTTTCCCATTTATCCAGCATACATATAAGGTCAAGGAATTTATTATAAACAGTCTGGATGGGAAGTGATATTTAGAAGTTTTGGAAGACAGCATTAGCCACTTTTTTAGCCTTTTCAGAGGTCTCAACCAAGATAGAGGACCTCTTGGCCTGTGTGAGGTAGGGTCTTGAAACAATTTTTTTGGCATCAGCAAAAAGTTTGACAGTGGTAGTAGTCTTACCAGAACATAGTTTGTAGGGGACAGGAATGGTTTTGGGTACAGATATGACAGAATATCCATAGGCATCAGGATTCTCAGCACCAGATTCTTCCAAATCAGAGCCATTTGTAATGTCATGGAAGAGAAGAAGGATTAGAGGGGCTTGTGAATTAGATGCATTATCAGCAGAGGTGAAAGAAGATGAAGGGGGAGACTGCAAAGAGTTGTTAACTGAGAGTGTCTCTGCCTCCAGGTTGACCTCTCTTTTACTGCTTGGTCTCTAGGATCAGCTTCTTAGACACAGGGATTGGTACAGACTCAAGAGTGGTGGCTTACCTGATCACAATTTTGAAAGCCCTGTTTTTTAGGCTGATTCTGTACAGTAATAGATTGGATTTGAGGAGTGCAGGAATTTGTGCCAGAAGCAGCATCTCAAATTTCACAAACCACGGAGCCAGAATGGGTGAGATGTATGCCTTGAAGGAGAGTCTTTATACTCTTCATAGCATAAGCTAGCTTATGTGCTTTGAAGTGCAGAATTTAGGCGCTGGTTGAACTTGAGGGTCTGCACACAAGTAGTATAGGCTTTGTGGGCAGTCAGCCGTTTACTTGTTATCAACTGCTATTCTTTCACATAAAACCCATCAGTAAACTCAGACAGAGTTTCCTTAGGATTGAGCACAATGTGCATCAATGTGTCTTTCTTTAACTCTAAGATGATGTATCCCCCAAACTCCCCAATCATCAGTTGCTTCATTTATTCCCAAGTGGTAATTAAAAAAGCTTCAGCACCACCACTTTATGGCAGATAGGGTGGAGGTAGTTCAGGATGTGTTCCTTCTTGATCTCATCATAATTCCTACACATGGCAGTTTCATATATCATAAGAAAGCATTAATAATGGAGGTCTTTGGATCAAACACTTGATTTAAGGTAGTCTTGGAGTGAGCCTTAGAAGCTGGCCCAGCATTATTGCTACTGATCATATCAATACAAGGGGAAATATCAACATCTTATTGAGTGGGAGGTTGCCAGGTCCACAGCTTCTGAACAAGCAAGGGGAGAACCACTCATTGGCAGAATCAATTAACTCAGTCATCTCCTGGAAGTCTTTATCCAGAATATCATAGTTCTTTTTTAAGTGGTCAATCTCATTGGCCAGAGCAATCAACTCTCCGGTGCAATGAATAAAGGGCTGCCCAGGAATCCCAGGGCAACAACCATTACTCCCAAAAGACCCAACAGGATGGTGGACCTGTGATGGCTGCCTGTAACTCTAGGGTTTCTTGTATGAGCAGGGCCACCTGAGTAGTAAGCACAGCCACTTGAGTGTCAGATTGAGGCAGGACTTCTTGAGGAGCCTGACTCTGAGCAACAATACATGATCCATGGACCGCGTCCTTCACCTCCTGCTCTTGTCTTATCAGGTCTTCAGAAGGGTGATCTTCAGCGGAGGATTCACTTAGATTGTCCAAGCAGGCCTGAAACCCTTGGATGATGGTAGTTGCTGCCACTTTCTCTCATATTGATCCATCTGGAATATCCTGCATACCTTTTGATGCAATATTGACTAGAGGCTGAAGTTGCTCTGATTATGGGCACAGGATCTGTTGAGTTGTTCAACCAACTGCTCCAAGCCAGCCCAACAGGTGTTGAGCTGCGCTCTACTATATCAAGATAGGAGAACTGGGTAGAAAGAATTTATGTCTTGAGACTTGCAGCTCAGGATAAGTGGGAGTTGGCTTCCTAATTTCTGCAAAAAGGTAAATAAGATGACCTTTTTGGCCAGTGTTGGGATGATGTAGATGTAAATCTTCCTGAAAAGTAGGAAGAGGGCGCTTGGAGCGTGAAAGGAAAAAGCACAAGCAGGATATAGATAAACTGAGGTTTTGAGAGAGGAACTCCCTAAACACCAAAAGATTTAATCAATGTATCATTCATGAAGACACCAATGCAGCTTACCACCAGTAAAGGCCTGGTTGGCTCACTAATTGCTGTCAATTCATACTTGGGTAAGCTGAACACCTCAGAACAAACACAAAACCCTTGGATTTGCAACCAGTATCAAAAACCAAACCATATGTCCGTCCAACTACCAATACTTCCAAAGACAGGTTTACAGCTGTGGATGCTGAAAGAAGAGCCGCCTGGGCTGCCAAATTTGCTGTAGCTGGTGGAACTCCCAGATCCAGTTTTGGACATAATTGGGGACTGAGGAAGGTAAATTTTTGATGAAATTAGTCAGCTATACTTAGAGGTGATCAGATCCCTGTGATTGTCAAATACCAGGGAGAGCAAGAGTATCCCTGCAATTGATTAGCAGAGAATTGTTCCATATGGTTAGAGACACAGCACTTGAGGAGGAGATATTGTGGAGGTGGAGCCCCAGTATCAACCCAGAATAGGCCACAGAAGGCTGGGCAAAGGAGATTTTTGGCAGGTAACAGAGCAGGCTGCTAGACAGAGGTAAAACAGGATACCAGGTCCAACTCTCGTCCCATAATACTTGGTTGTATCAGACTGGACTTGTAGATTGGAGACAGCTCTCCTGCAGGCTAGCCCAAGGGCCAGTAAAGTGATCTGATCTAAATCCAGTGTACCCAGTAAGTAAGCAGCAAGATAGGGGTCATTAGCCAGGCTTAAAACATCAGGAGGGATAGGCAGACCAGCTATACCTTCTTCCATCAGAGGGCTGGAAACTTCCGGCAAAGCTGGGTCCTGGATAAGCAGAGATGAGAGGCCAGAGAAGGCAGCTTTAAAGGGGGTAACAAGGGGCTTACAGCCCCTGTAGCCATCACCACTTTTGTTGTGTTCTTGGGTTTGGCTAAGGGACACAACAGGAAATCCTACAGTAGGTTTGGGTCTGTACTAAGCCAGGGTTAGGGCTCAGGGATGAGTAAGGGTTTACCTTAAGGCCCTGGAAATGATAATAATCAGAAATCTCCTCTAGAAAATGCTAGAGAGATGGCACTGAAGTGCAAGGATAACCACAAAGAGGAAGTGTGAACAGAACTTATTTTTTGAATGAATCTAAATGATTCTTATATAGTAAATTTTCACCAGGAAACAGTATATGGACTGGTAGATTGCTGACCACTCTCATAAGTGAATAAAGGATCACCCATGTCACCAGTTGGGATGCAAATGAGTCTTTCACTAAATTTTGAGCAAAATCCAGTTCAAGTTGAGAAAAGTAACTGAAGGATTTTGCCCTCAAAACATGACTCTATCAAAGGAAAAATTGATAATGCATGAAGATTGGGATTCACAACATTTATCCCAAACAGTCTACAGACCAGTAGATGGCTGGCTAATCTCATAAGTGGATCAAGTGTTGCAACATCTTTGATTACTCCCTCTCAGGAAAGGGATTCCCCAAGTGACTCCCCCAATGATTCCCCAGCTAATCATTAAACTGATGGCACTCTTATCATTTGCCCATCTATTACAGAGATCACACATTTCCAGTCCTAAGTGGAACACTACTTGGACAAGCCCAATGACTGGCATGACGCACATGGACAACATTTGGCTTTTCATGATAATATATAATCCTATGAACTCATACCAAATAAAGTATCCTTCTCTCCTTAATTTCCCCTTTATCTAGCTTATTATACCTCCCAGAAATATATACTCAACACAAGGATCACCAATGTCATCAGCAAGAATGCAAATGTGGCCTTCACCTGATTTGGTTCAAACCCCAGTTTGAGTCAAGAAGGAGAATGGAAGGATTTTGAGCTCAAAATGCAGCTCTGCTATTGGCAAAATTAAAAGAGCATGGGTATTGGGATTCATAACCCCTCCCAGGGAAATAAGAAATCTGACTCACCCATCCCCCCTGGGGCAACTGAATAAAGCTACCATGGCCTTCCCAGCCAGGAAATGGGAATCTTGGGTGGGTGTGGACCATCTGCTTCTACTCAAGGTTGGGCCACATGCCTGCAGACTCTTCTCTAAACTAGAGATTAGGTCCATGAGGATAGGGTTAGAGGTAGGGTGTTACTGGTTAGCTGGATAGGATGTTTCTTATTGAGGTTGGAGCAGGGGGACTGCCCCTGGTATGTAACTTTTGGGCCAAGGATATAAAAGTGGTGGCAGCAGTCAAAACATCTATTGTTACTCCCTCTTGGGAAGCGGCCCCTGTGCTGTACTACATTTGTGCTAGGCTGCAGTTTCACAAGGTGGTTGAACTGTGACATACTTCATAGGTTGAAATTAAAAACAATAGGATTGGCCTTGAAGGGATTTTCCAGCATAGTAATGGAGTACCCAGGAACTAATTAGGCTATACTGATTGAGAGACAAATGGATAATCTGACCAATTCAGATTATGAGGCTAGGTGTCTCAAGCCTATTAATCAACTGGGAAATTAATCAATATCATTTAATATAGGTGATGCAGATTTAACTATAGGGCCAAGATGAACTTAATGGTCAAGCAAAGGCTGGTTGTATTTGAGGTTGATCCATTAAATGTGAAGGTTAATTGGTATATACCCGGAAATATTACCAATGGTGATTTAACCTTAATGTTTCTGGCTGCCTTGGCTGCGCCAGGAGATCAGTTATGGGTGCCCAAGAGTAGATCCCCAAATTGAGGTGTAAAGGTGCTGGGTTGGCAGATTGATTGGGATATGTTGTGAATGCTGCCATTCACCATGTTTTAATTTTGTCTTTGATGGGTTATTTAAAGGATAAATCTCTCTCTTTTGCTTTTGCCCCTCAAAATGAGTCTGGCTCCAAATTGGGAAATTCAATTGTTCAGTTTCCTGATTCTGTGCAACTCACTTTCCCCACTCATGCTTGTGGCAAGTTATCCTACTGTCCTGGTAGTGTTTTGTGGTATTATCAACCACTATATATTCTATTTTCTATTCACCAATAAAAATTAAGTTCTATTCACATTTTTGTATTTGTGTCTTCACATACTTTGGCGCCTCTCTCAAGCTGCAACTAGTAGATATCATTCATTCAGGGCCACAAGGTAATTGCATAGCCTTCCCTGCCATTCTAACCAAGACTTAGAACAAATCCAATCCCAATGTTAGGATTTCCCGTTGTGACTCTGTGCCGCGCCTCAGAAAACAGCAGAATAGAAGTGCTGCCGCACCACCTGATCAATTTTTAAGGCTCCCCCAGGAAATGTTTCAGACCCCGGCTGGGAAAGCTCCTGGGCGCCAAAGGGGCCACAGGTTCCAGTTTCAAAGTGCCTTGGTCAGTTTAATCCCCAGAGATCAATTAGCAAATGATAGTGTGACAGTCCACATGTTTGGTGGTTTGCAGGTGGGCTAATGTTGGCCAAGCAAAAGTTTGATTGTTTGTTGCAGGTAGAGGCCTAGTAGGGAATGATGGCTACTAGAGATGGTAAGGCCTAGCTAATAGGTGTAAAGACTACTAGAGGCAGATGTTGCCTCCACCCAGCAGAAGATATTGACTGCTGTGGGCTAGAGTTCTTCACCTAGCAGGGAACTGTGGCTACAAAAGGGTGAAGATGAGATAGCTACCAGGGATCTTTATCTGTTTGAGGTGGAGAAGGTTTTGGACCCCTGGCAGGTAACATGGGCTGCCAGGGAGGGGAAGAGCTCTAAGGGCTCTATGTACCCTGATATACTTACAGGAGGTCTGTGAGCAAGCATCCTACCTAACAGACTGGTAGGGTGTCCTTGTTTATGCCCCTATGGGAGCTTTTGGGGAGAACCCAGAGTGAGCATTGGAGGGTATAAAATTTCTCAGAGGTGTCATCAAGGCGGTTTGTTCAGGGAAGCAAGCTGCAGAACTTGGTGTGATCAGGCCTCTTGGAAGTAGAACTGATTACTCTGCAACTGAAAGCCCAGACTTAATCACCTGGGTGAATAAAAGCAAAAACATAGGCTTTAAGGATCTGTGGTTGGATGGCCTAAGTGGAATGCCACTTGCAAGGGCCCAGTCAAACGCCAGTTCAATGTAGACTCATGCCTGGGTCTACAGGTTCTGATAACGGGGACTGAGATAAAGAACCAAGGTGGTTCACAGAATCAGCAGAGAAGACTAGTGAGAGGAACTTTTTGATCACAGAGAAGGCTAATTGAAGGACTGTTGGTTCATATTGAAGTTTGGAACCAAAATAGCTCATTGTGCAGGTGGAACTAAGATGGTTCCTAGTGAGGATAAGTGGAAGGGCTCAAATATCATGATGCAGAAGTAGCTGGTCATGATAAAGAAGTAGCCAGAGAACTAATAGGCTGTTCAAAGACTGGAAATGAGCTATTCTGTGAACTAATATGGACTGTTTGCTGGTTAAGCTTAAGAGCTGGAAGACATGGTTGAAGAGCTGGCTGAAGAACCCAAAGATGATGGTGAAGTACTGGTGGTCCGGAAAAATGAGCCAAGAATTTGCTGAATTAATTTGCCAAAGTGGAAAAATGTAGAATGTTTTGCCTTGGTTTAGTAGTAAAATCAAGAAGGGAAGCAGATAGAAGTGTGGGTAAGATATTTATTGAGTTCCTAGGATATATGAAGGTATGTTGCTATGAGAGCTGGATACAAAGTTGTTTTGGTGAGACTTTTTCCTTGGATTTAACAAGATTTGTAAATATACAGGGAAAATGTTGAAGAGTTCCAGAAAGAACAGTTTAAATAGTATTCTACTATTTAAATGGGTTTAGGTTGAATGCAGGGAAGACTGGTGCTGGAATAATGGACTGGTTAACACTTTGGTGCGTGAAGAGTTGTTGCTTTGAGCGGTTTGAGCTGTGGAAATTATTTTCCTAGTTGGATCCCAGTGGAACTTCAGAAATGGTCTATTTTTGAGCTATGCATTCATTGGTTGAGTTCTGGCAGGTTTCCTGGTGAAAATGATTGATTGGAAGCCAAAAGCTTAAAGTATAAGCAAGGAAATAGTGAATTAATACTTTTAGCTTTTGAGAAAGTAAGTATATAAGCTTAAGTTATTATAAGAAAAAGTGAGCGGCAATGGTTTAGACTTCTGAAGAAAGCCATTTTTAAGGCGGAACAGTTGGGAAAAGGACACTATAAGAAGGTGGCTGGATGGAAAGTTACAGGGGTTTTTTTGAGGTCTTTCTGGGTCTTTGGTGGGGTCTTTCCGAGGCCTTTTGAGTTTCTACCAAGAGGTTTTTGGAAGCCTTTTGATCACCAGCAGGAGCTTGATTGAACTGATACAAGCGGAATACCAAGGCCTTTAAAGATATACAGAGAGCTGAAGCCCAAGATAACGGAGCAGGAGCCCAATAATAAGGAGCTGGATCCTAAGCGCAGCACCAGAGTCCAAGTTTAAGGAGCGGGAGTTCAAGGCTAAGGTGCAGGAGTCCAAGACCAAGTACAAGGAGTCCAAGATATTGTTGGAGGACTCCAAGTATTGGTAAATCCGTATTGTTCTCTTGACCCCTGGGCCATATACCAGAAGGTTTCTAAGGGGATCTTCCTTCTGAGAGTGAATAAAAGCCCATTTCAACCCCTGTACATATTTCTGAGATACATTTTCCTTTACTAGAGAATGACAATCCCTTCCAGCCAGTCCCTGGCTACAATCCAGGACACACTTTGGGGACTGGCGGACAGGAACCTCACAGATAGCCAACTGTAGGCAATGTGCCTAGGCATCCTGACCCATCCAGCTAGTTCCCAGCCAGAACAAGGGTAGCTCAGATCAGGGATACCTAGATCTCACAGGGGGTTTTCTAGAAGTATGTAGCCCTTTAAGCCAAAACAATGCATTTCCACAGAAGGGACCCAGAGATCATGGAATGTACTAGGGCTCATCCCTATAGGTTAAGAGTGTGAAGGTCTTTTTGGTAAAGGTCTTGGTTAGATATTGATGTTATGCTGTATATGCCATGATATGGATCCAGGGATGAACCACAAATGTATTAGGACCCATCCCTATAGGTTAAGAGTGTGAAGGTCTTTTTTATAAAGGTCTTGGTTGATGTCTTCAGTTATGCCATATATGACATGATATGGATCCAGGGGTGATCCTGGAACTGGAGGATATCCAGCTGGTTATATCCAGATTGGTATATAATAGAAGTGTGATAATAATAAACAAAGATGCTTATATTGGTGAGGATGATTACCTTCCCCCATCAGTCCATGTCTCATTTTTTGGCTTTTAACTAGAAAAGAGCCAGGCTGGGATTATTAAAAAGCAAGCATGGATTTCCTGGATCCTCTACAGCCCCCTGATTAATAGTTAATTGGGGGTGCTCTTATCAGCTGCCCATCTTATATAGGGATCAGAGATTTTGAGGTCTGATGGGAAGGCTACCTGGACAAGCCCCATGGCTACCTTGATTACATGGCCAGAATGTGGCTTCCCAGGGTACTATATACCATTCTACCTTCATGTCAAGTAGACAATCATTCTCTTATTAAGTTTACCCTTTGTTTTGTTTATTATACTTCCCAAAGGTATATGATTGACAAGATTGATTTACTGACTTTTAATGTTGTATTGGTGTATTGAGATATTAATGGATATGTACTAGGTGAATGGATGGCTAGTATTGGGTTGTATGGGTATGGTTGGTTACTACCTAAGACCTGGGATGGGATTGTGGGTGGTCACATGGTAATTTATATGGTCATGTTGATGATTTAGGAGAAGGTCATAAGAGGTGGTAGCCAGTTATGGTTTGGACCTTTGGAAGTATAAAAAATAACAGTATTGTTGTAACTGTTCTATTTTAGTAGAGTTATAAGGGGAAAAATATTTAGAAAATAGATAATATTCTTTATTAAGAGATAATGATTATATAGTTATTGTGAGTTGTGGATAACAGGAACATGGTTTGTATTGATCACACAGTGGGATGATGAAGGGGGTGGCCTGATCCTGGTAATGAGTTGAGCGCCAAAACAAGGTATCCACTGTGAGGGATCATCATCTGTCCATGTTGTTGGATTTAGAAATTCAATTTATCTTTCTAGTTTGGCTTTGAGTGACTGGATAATTGGATTTTGGGTCACAAACCTGCTTACTTGGAACCTTGCTGGCGGGTTGAGCCTGCTGTTTTGACACCCCCTGGCTGAAGGTTGGCCTCCTTTGGGGGCAGGTTGTCAGGAAGATTGTTGGGAGCCCAGGCACTATATTGTACTAACTGTTGTTCAGTGGTGGGTAGGACAGTCTCCTGTTGCTTTTGTCTTGCTCTGCAGGTTCTTAGGCAATCATGATGGAGGACTTTATCGTGTTTGCGTTTCCCAAGTCCTTGCACAAGGTAAGTGTTGTTTTTGTTTGCCTTTAGGATAATGGCCGGACCCAATTTCTCTTGCTTTAGTTTACTCTTGTTGGTATTCATTAACTAGACCTTGTCACCAACCTTGGTTCTATCTTGAATGGAGACAAATGTATTCTGTAGGTGTTTCTTCTCTTTTTCTAACTGGTTGCTATTGGCCTGTATGACTTGAGGGTCTGAGCGGGGTGGAACCTTGCTGGGTATTTCCAGCTTGGGTCCTGAGAGTGCTTAGATGATCTTGGGCTGTGTGCCATAAACAATCTCAAAGGAGCTTTTCCCAGTGGATCTGTTCACGCGGGTCCAGCATACAAGTAGTGCAGTTGGTAGCTGCTTATGCCAGTCCTCAGGTCTCCCGGCAGTGAGCTTGGTCAAGGCTTGCACAAGGCTGCCATTTAGCTGCTCCACACGTCCATTGGCCTGAGGATGATAAGGTGTTGTCACTGTGTGCTGGACTTCATTCTTGGTGAGGTAAACGTTGAGTTCTTCAGAGGTCATTTTTTTGCCCCCATCAGTTATCAGGAGTTCTGGCTTTCCAAACTTGCTGATGATTTCTTTTCCTATAAATTGCCGCACATCATTGCCTGTATGTGATTTTACTGCTTGTGCCACTTGCCATTGTGTGGCAAAGTCTATTATGGTGATGATGTACTTATTTTTGCTATGCTTTCTTGGCATGGGTCCCACAATATCAAGGGCCCATACTTTGAAGAGTAGTTGTGAACAAATAGGAAATACAGACTTAGGCAGGGTGTCTCTTTTTGCAAACTTTTCACATACTTCACATTGATCAAGAACTTATTTGACATCCCAATATAGGATTTGCCACAATTCTTTATGTTTAAGGAATTTATAAAGGTTGCAGCTCTTGGTATGTCCTAGGTCTCTGTGATAATGTAGAATGGTGTTGACTTGTTGATGTGTAGGGATATAAGAGATGGTAGTTCTATTGGTCATTTTTGGTGTAATTTTCTGTATACATCTTCAAAAAGGTGTTCATTTTTGATGACTGTTTTCTTTATGATGTCATTGGTGTCAGGGGGAAGCATTTTTCCTTTGTTCTGAGTACCAGGAGGGGCCGGTCTGGGTCAATCTCATTCTTTCCCCTTGTGGCCCTAATGTATAAGCGCAAGAGTGCATCTGCCATGGCAAGTTCCAGTCCAGGTTTGTACTGGATGATCATATTGAATCTTTCTAGGAGTTCCATCCAATGTGCTTGTTGGCAGGAAAGGTTTGCCTGCATTTTAAAGCATATGAGAGATTTGTGGTTGGTTAATGAAGTAAATTCTTCCTGTTGTTTCAAGTAGCAATGCCACTTGACCAGACAGTGCACAATTGCTAACAGCTCTGTGTCATGTATGGGGTATTGTCACTTGCCATATGTCAGTTTACGCAATTTTTAGGCTAAAGGTAGGAAGTCACCATCATTATTCTTGATCCATAGTACTTCTCCAATGGATGCATCAGAGGCGTCTGTCTCCATTTGATATTCCCCATCATACTTGGGGTATTGTAAGATGGGTGTGGTTGTGAGTTTCTCCTTAAGACATCTGAAGCAAAGGTCACATTGGGGGGGGGGGGGGGGTCCATACAAATTTGGACTTGGCACCAGTTATGGCCAATAAGGGTGCTGTCAGGACGCCACAGTTGGGGATAAAATGTCAGACATAGGCAAACATCCCCAAGAATGTACAAAGTTTGGACTTATCTTTTGGCAGTGGTATTTTAAAGATGGCCTGAATCTTTTGTGTATATTGTTTTATACCTTCCTTGGAAACTATGTGTCTCAGGAAGGGCACCTGTTTGCAGAAGAATTGACATTTGAAGGCCTTGGCTAGCAGTTTATTTTATTCCAGGGTAGCATAAACAGCCTCCAAGTCCTTATGGTGTTCTTCTATTGAAGGGCTGCAGACAATAATGTTGTCTAAGTACATAATGTGTGCTTTCCAATGTGGGGGGCAAATACCTCATTCATAAAGGTGACAAAGATTGATGGTGCTTTTGTCATCCCAAAGTTGAGCACAACACACTTGTATGACCCATACTTAGTGCAGAAGGCTGTCTTGGGTATGTCTTCCTCTTTTATATGAATCTGGTTGTAGCCTTCTGTCAGCTTGATCTTGGAGAAGACAGTGGCACCACCCAGGCATTGCAAAAGGCTATCAATGAGTTGGAGTGGGTAATAATTTTTGGTTGTAACCTCATTCAGGGCTCAGTAATCCATGACTAGTCAAAAGGTACCATCTTTCTTTGCCACAGAGAATACTGCAGCGCCAAAAGGAGACTGTGAGTGGTGTATGAGACCTTTTCCAAACAACTCTTTGAGGTAAGCGCGTAAAAGTTGTCTTTGTTTGGGGTTATTTGGTAGATGGGTTGTGCCTTAGGTACGGCTTCTTTAAGCTGGATGGATGGTGTATGTGCTTTTCTGGTGGTAACTGTGGTAGAGCTTATTTGAAGATTTCTGGATGACAGACTATAATTTTGCAATCCTGAGGTGTAGTGGTATCTTGGTGGTTCTTAAAGTGTAAAATCTTATACTGGCAGGAGTCCCTGTCAATTGCCTTGAGATTCTCCTTTTTGTCCAGGGTCTCTGTACTACGTAAAACATGGTCAGATAGGAGCTGGTCCACTGAGTCAGGGTAGATCTGGTGATTGATGCCTTCACACTTGATGTTCAATACTGAGGTTGCCCATTCTGATGAGGGTTACTCCTTTGAAACCAGTCCAGTCCCAGCACAATGTCAAATTTGGGGAAATCAATGACTGGAACCTGGATAGTAGAATGCAGGTTCTCTAGCATGACAGAGAAGGGGGAAGTTTCCCATGTCACTGTGATGTTGTGTTTATTAGCTAAAACCATGTTCTTAATCCGCAAATTATTGGTGGCTAGTTTAAACTTATCCACAAAGCTACTGTTGACAAGGGTTCAGTCTGCACCCAAGTCCAGGAGTGCTGAGCCAGTGTAACTGCAAAAGCAGAAAGGATAGAACATCAGTTTATTGGGATTTCTGGCAATGGTGTAATGTACTGGGTCTTCTGAGGGCACTTGGATAATTGGACATTGATCCACATCCTTGGGCCAGTATTCATTGTTGGGCAAGTTAGGAGTTGTGCAGGGAGAGCTTGTCTTGCTTAGTGCTCTCCCCAGGCTTTTCCCTTGTCATGATTGTCTTGGGTGGCTGTGACACAGAAATGGGTACTATCTGACTGCCCATTGTTCCTGTTTCCGTGCTCATTTGACCCTTTAGGTTTATGGTTTGACTTGTTGTTTTCAGGAGGCAGGCGGTTGGAACGTCCAGTTGGGTTAGAGTCTTTGGGTTGCTCTTTTTTTCCAGCCTGTTCCTTGTGAAGAGCATTGGACTTTTTGTCAAAACAGCAGGCTTGACCTGCCAGCAAGGTTTCAAGTAAACAGGTTTGTGACCCACAATCCAATTACCCAGTCACTTGGAGCCAGACTAGGAAGTCAACTTGAATTTCCAAACTCAACAACATGAACAGATGATGATCCCTTACGTTGGATACCTTGTTTTGGCGCTTGACTCATTACCAGGATCTAGCCCCCCTTCACCATCCAGCCATGTGATCAACACAATCATGTTCCTGTTACCCATGACTCATACTAACTATATAATCATTATCTTTCAATAAAAAATATTATCTAGTTTCTAAATATTTTCCACTTGTAACTCTGCTAAAACAGCACATTTACAACATTAGTAATACAGGTAGGTTCTCCATCCTACCTTATCTTTCAAAATTTCACCTGTTGCCTGTACTTGCTGCGGCCAACAAATCCTTGATATAATCATGTCTGGCCTCCCAGTAGACTGGACACCATACAAACCTGGTGCCAAGATACCTGATGGTTTTGTCCTCTACCAGAACATGGTGATTCCACTCCCCACGTTCAATGCCCTGTACGCCCAAGGGTTTTTCTGGGCTCCCTCTGCTATGCCTCAAGCAACTGAAAAAAACACTATGCCAGTTTACATAGCCCATAGACTTCAACCACGGCCATATAATCCTTTCTGGGGCCAACAATGACAACACCGCTGCATGGATTCAATCTGTCCAAAGCAATCTGGCCCAAATGGAATGCCCATAGCAATTCTGGATTGAAGAGATCTTCATCCAACAAAATCATGACGCTGGCACTTGGTGCAACAAGTGGCACAAGGAGCACACAGAGAAGGACTGGGACACCTTCAAACAAAACTTCCAGGCAAGGTTTGTGCTAAAAGACACTGTACTTATGATCATACGCCAAGTAAAGAACCTAACCCAGACAGGCACTGTGAAGGAGCTCACCCGCGCCTACAAGGAACTCCAACTTTGCACACCCTCTGATATGGCCTTTGACACTCCAGCTACCCATCTCATGTACTATAATGCTCTCAGTTGCACATAATAAGACACAGAAACCTGGACCAGGTAACCAACCTGCAAAGCTTGTACCGCAAGGCAGAGAAAGCAGAACAAATGTACAATGCTCTTCACAAAGAACAGGCTGGGAAAAGAGAGCAACCCAAAGACTCTCACCCAACTGGTTGTTCTAACTGCCTGCCTCCTGAAAACAACAAGTCAAACCATAAACCTAAAGGGTCAAATGAGCACAGAAACGGGAACAATGGGCAGTCAGATAGTACCCATTTCTGTGTCACAGCCACCCAAGACAATCATGACAAGGGAAAAGCCTGGGGAGAGCACTAAGCAAGACAAGCTCTCCCTGCACAACTCCTAACTTGCCCAACAATGAATACTGGCCCAAGGATGTGGATCAATGTCCAATTATCCAAGTGCCCTCAGAAGACCCAGTACATTACACCATTGCCAGAAATCCCAATAAACTGATGTTCTATCCTTTCTGCTTTTGCAGTTACACTGGCTCAGCACTCCTGGACTTGGGTGCAGACTGAACCCTTGTCAACAGTAGCTTTGTGGATAAGTTTAAACTAGCCACCAATACTTTGCGGATTAAGAACATGGTTTTAGCTAATAAACACCACATCACAGTGACATGGGAAACTTCCCCCTTCTCTGTCATGCTAGAGAACCTGCATTCCACTATCCAGGGTCCAGTCATTGATTTCCCCAAATTTGACATTATACTGGGCCTAGACTGATTGCAAAAAAACAATCCCCACATAGACTGGGCAACTTCAGTATTGATCATCAAACGTGAGGGTGTCAACCACCAAATCTACCCTGAATCAGTAGACCAGCTCCTACGTGACCACATCTTTTGTGCATATCACAGAGACCCTGGATGAAAAAGAGAACCCCAAGGCAATTGACTGGGACTCCTGCCAGTACAATATCATACACTTCAAAGACCATCAGGACACCACTGCATCTCAAGATTGTGACATTGTAGCCCACCATCCATAAATCTTCTGTTGTGATCTGAGACACAAAGTCACAACGGGAAATCCTAACATTAGGATTGGATTTGTTCTAAGTCTCAGTTAGAATGGCAGAGAA
This sequence comes from Entomophthora muscae, assembly GCA_014839935.2. Taxonomy (NCBI): domain Eukaryota; kingdom Fungi; phylum Entomophthoromycota; class Entomophthoromycetes; order Entomophthorales; family Entomophthoraceae; genus Entomophthora; species Entomophthora muscae. The sequence goes on along the minus strand of QTSX02005732.1, from coordinate 417,715 downwards.
GGCTATACAATTACCTTGTGGCCCTGAATGAATGATATCTAATAGACATGGCTAGAGAGGCACCAAAGTACGTGAAGACACAAAGACAAAAATGTGAATAGAACTTAATTTTATTAGAAAATAGTAAATGTAATATATAGTGGTTTACAATACCACAAAACAATACCAGGACAGTAGGATCACTTGCCACAGGCTTGAGTGGGGAAAGTGAGCTGCACAGGATCAGGAAACTGAAAAATTGTTTTTCCCAATGTAGAGCCAGCCTCATTTCAAAGGGCAAAAGCAAAAGAAAGAGATTTGTCCTCAAAATAACCCAACAAAGGCAAAATCAAAACATGGTGAATGGCGGCATTCACAACACTACCCCCTCTAGATTGGCCTTAGGGGGGTGATACTTGCAGAGGAACTTAGCATGCACGCAAGCAAAAGGTCAACCACTAGAGATGAGCTTTACTGTATACTCCAATCCTCTCTTAAAAGTCACTTCTAAGGGCCCAATCCATAACAAGTCTAGCTTATGAGCTCTTCCTCCTACTGTGTTGATAATACAGAACATGGTCTCCAATGGCAAACTCAGGCAGGGGGGATCTCCTGGCATTGTCAGGGGAGAGCTCCAGCAGCTTGGTCTTATAGGCAGACGTATAGGCAGTAGCCTGTATATCAATGATGCGGTTGACTAGATCTTTGATGTGCTCATCAGGGTTCATAGCCTTATCAGAGGAGAGTAGGGGGCAAGAGCAATGGGGTAGTGGCTTCACAACCATACAGCATAGCAAAAGGGGAATACCTGGTGACACAATGGTTTCTAAGGCAATAGGCAAAGAGAGCAGCAGGTAATTATAGATCCCAGTTGGCAGCCTCAGAGTAAGTAAGTTTCCTCATGATAGAAACCAGAGTTGAGTTAGCGTGCTCAACTGCCCCATTGGTGGAAGGATTATAGGGGGCAGAGAAAGACTGGCAAGAATCCAAGGCTTAAACCACAGAGGTCACTAACTTGGCGTTGAAGTTAGTCCCATTGTCAGACAACAACACTTGAGGGCAGCCATGGCAGAAGAAAACATCTTGCAGCAGAAAGGCGGTGGTTGTCTTGGCAGTGATGTCTTTAGTAGAACAAGCTTCTAACCACTTGATAAAATGATCAACAGCAATTAGGATAAAGCAGCAGTCAGAGTGGGAGCAAGGGAGAGGCCCTACAGTGTCAATACTGACAGTGTGAAAGGCGTGTTGAGGGGGGACTAGCTTGAGCTCATGAGCGGCAGCTTTAGGACGTTGGAGCTGGCAATCATGGAAACTAACAATAACATCTGGGATCAGCAAGCAAAGATTTTCCCAGAATTAATTCTTCTGGAGCCAGGCATAAGTCTTGGCAACGCCTCTGTGTCCTGTCTCCTTATGAGCTTGAAGCACCACTGAAAGGCAAAGACTAGGCCGTATATAAAGCAAGTAGTGGTCTTGTACTTTCTTGAAAAGTTGATTGTCCCAAATGAGGGTGTCTTCAGATAGCTTAAAAAGGGCAACTCAAACTTCCTCTGTCTTTCTTTCCCATGACAAATGGTATTTAATTATTTCATACAACCGGTCAGCTTCAGCAGGGTGTAGAGTGAGGATGAGCATTCTGGACAGTCTGTCAGCATTCTGATGTTGAATCCCGGGGCAGTGCAGTACAGTGAAGTCATACCCTTGCAATCAGAGAGCCCATCTAGTTAGTTGTGTTTCTGGTTCCTTGAGTTTCTGTAGCCATTTGAGTGAAGCGTGGTCAGTAACCACAGTGAAATGGGTGCCATATACATAATGGCAGAGCTGCTTGATGGCATGCAGCATAGCAAGGCACTCTTTCTCTGTTAAACTTTAATTCTTCTCATGTTTATTCAGGACACAAGAGGTATAAGCTACAGGGTGATCCACACCCTCATCATGCAGTTGAGCCAAGATAGCCCCAATAACCAGATCACTAGCATCAGTATATAAGATGAATTCCTTAACATAGTCAGGATATACTAAGATGGAACCTATTTGAGTTTTTGCTTGAGGGTTTTAAAGGCTTGTTGTTGACCGGCAGCCCATTCAAAAGGGACATTATGCAACAGCTGGACCAAGGGTTCACTAGTGTCAGCAAAATGAGGGATGAATTGTCTATAGTATCCCATTAAACCAGAAAGACTTGGACTTCTTGCAGGTTGGTGGGCGGAAGCATTTTGTCAATGGCTTTGACTTTCTTAGTCATGGGGTGGATTCCTGTCTGAGTCACCTTATGGCCCAAGAATTCAAGGTGTTCTTTGAAGAAAGCACACTTGGATGGTTTTAATTTAAGTCCAGCCTCACAAATCTTTATGAACACCTCCTTGAGATGGGCCAAGTGATTAGTGAAGGTGGCACTGAAGACAGCTATATCATCTAAGTACACTAAAACACACAAGAGATTCAGATCAAAGAAGTTGGAATCCATGGCTTGTTGGAAGGTAGCTAGAGCATTGCAGAGCCCTTGCGGCATTTGAGTGGGCTCAAATAATCCTTCAGAAGAGATGAGCGCAGACTTCTGTCTATCTTTGGGAGAGAGATCAACTTGCCAGTATTCAGAAGTCATATCCATGGCAGAGAAGAACTTAGAGCCCCCAAGGCGGCAGAGAGCATTGTTAATGTGTGGTAAAGGGTAGGAGTCCTTTTTGATTGAGGAATTAAAGCGTTGGTAGTCCATCACAATACAATGAATTCCATACTTCTTCTTCAGTATGAGCAAGGGGGAGGCCCATGGGCTTTGGGAAGGAGCAAGCAACCCAGCGTCTAATAGTTGTTTGAGCTCTTTAGACACCCAAGCGTCCTCTACGCAACTGTGGTGATATGGTTTAGTGCAGAAGGGGGAGCCTCACCAGTATCAATCTGTTGAATGACGCCTTTGGCTAACCCATAATCTGTGCTGTCTTTAGTGAAGATATAAGAAAAATGATCTAGCAAATCAAGCACCTCCTTCTGTTGGACCAGGAATAGTTGCGGGAAATCTTGCGCAATAAACAAGGATAGGACTTGGGGCTTGTCTTCAGGTAAGTTAACGTCCTGGAACGTACCAAAAGGGATGTAGCAATAGGACATCAGGAGCATTCAGTAACTTTTCATAGCTAATAACCTGCCCTTTTGACACATGTATGGGGAGAGCAGTCAAGTTGACTACCAGCAATTGAAAAGGGTCTTTATGAGAGACATCCAAGATTCCTGGACAGAGATAGGGTTTGTTGCGCCCTAGTGAGGGAGGAGAGTACAGCTCTAGGAATGTACACTCAGGTAGTAATACAATATTTGGGAGTCTAGAATAGTTTGAGACCCAGGCGGAATAGTCACAGCAGAAGTGGCCAAAAGAGAAATCCCTTCATACGCAGGGCAAGCCATAAGAGGGCACTTCATGTTGGTAGAATGGGTACAGTATTTTAGAGTGAAAATACCTGTGTAATATTCTAAGGCACATGTCTTGAGGCACTTCCTGGGAACTTTAACTGGCTCTTAGAAGATCAGAGGGACCTTGTATCTTAAGATAGAGAGGTAGCCGTCCTTTAAGTTGATGATCCCATTGTATACACTTAGGAATTGAGTACCAACTAGGAGATTGTAGCTCTCATTCTCCAAGACAACTGCAGACGCAGCCAAGAGCATCTTGTCAAATTGCATGGGCAGAGCAGAATAAGCTCCTATAGCGCAAGTCATAGACAGCCCAGCTGTGCCATACAATTGATGATAGTTAAGGTTGGGGGCAAGTTTGAGTTTCTTGACCAGCTTCAAGGAGACAACATTAACAGGAGACCCTGTGTCTAAGAAAGCCTTAATTTTCACCTTTTGGATGGATATTTCAATGCAAGTGGTGGTGCAATCAAAGGGAGGGAGGATAGCAAGAATGTCATGAGCTTCTGTTATTTCTTTGTCCCACTTTTTAATCATGCATCTGAGGCCCGGGAACTCCTTATAGACCTTCTGGAGAGGGAGCAAGACAGAGAAGTTTTTGAACACAGCGTCAGCAACCTCAGCAGCTTCTTCAGAAGACTCAACAAGCACAGAAGATCTCTTGGCTTGGGTGAGGTAAGGGCGAGAGACAACCTCCTTGGCTTCAGGCAGAGGCTTGGCAGTTGTAGTAGTCTTCTCAGAGCGTAGCTTATAAGGAACTGTAATAGTTTCAAGGACAGCCAGGACAGAGTACCCATAGGCATCAGGATCTTCTACATCAGAACTGTCCATGTCAGAGTCATTGGATATGTTGTGGAATAGCAACAGAATGGGAGGAACCTCATTGTCAGAAGGCTCAGAGTCAGCAATGGAGGAGGAACTGGAGGAGACTGGGAAGGATTGTCAACCAAGAGTATCTCTGCCTCTAGGTTGACTGTTATTTTCCCATCTGTTCTTTGGGATCAGCTTCTTCAACTTGAGGGTTAGTGCAGACCCGGGAATGGTGACCTATTTGTCCACAGTTATGGCAACCCTGTCATTGAGGAGGATTCTGAAAGTTCACAATAAGGATACACAGCCCACGTGAAGAAGAACCAGAGGTAGAGGAAGCAGAATTCTCCCTTATAACTGCCCCAGAATGGGTAAGGTGCATATCCTGCAACAGTGTCTTTATGATCTTCATGGAAGAAAGCATGGCTTTTAGGGCCTTGAAGTGAAGACACAGGAGCTGGTTAACCTTGAGGGCTTAAGCGCAAGCCATGTATGCTTCATGTGCAGTCAACTAGCGGCTTGTGATCAGTTGTTGTCCTTCCAGGTAGAATCTATCTGCAAATTCAGCTAGGGTCTCCTTTGGTTTAAAGGCAATGTACATGAAGGCGTCCTTCTTCACTTCCAAACTAAGATCACCCCCAAACTTGTCAATCAGAAGCTGCTTCATATCTTCCCAGGTTTCAATGGTGGGCAGCTCTGACACAACTACCTCTTGGTAGGTTGGGTGTAGACAGGTCAGAATGTGTTCCTTCTTGACTTCATCTGAGGCTCTTCTCATGGCAGTTTCATAGATAGTTAGGAAAGCTGCAATAGTATAAGTTTTGGGGTCAAAGACTTGCTTAAAGGTGGGTTTGAAGTGTGCTTCTGGAGTAGGACCACCATTGTTGCTATTGAGTACATTTGGGCGTGGGGAGAATTCTGCTTCTGACTTGGTGGGGGGCTGCCTGGCCCACAGCTGGCAAACATTTTATTTGAGGGTAGTCAAGGTGTCAGCAGTGCGGGTGCCTGTATTATTAGCAAGGGTGATCTGCTGCTCAGTAACATCCAGGCGCTGACCCTGTGTAGTTACTATCAAGGAAAGCTCAACCAGTTGGGAAGTAAGAGACAGGCCTACCAAAAGGAAAGGGACAAATCTGTCATTTACTGAATCAACCACTTCACTTAGTTCTTGTACGTCTTTATCAAGCTCAGAGTGATCTTGCTTCAGGAGGTTCACTTTATTGGCTAGAGCTATCAACTCTCTAGCACAATGGACTTGGGGGGCTCCTGTTAAGCCAGTGCAACAACCATCTTTGCCCACAGCTTCAGGTGAACTAACTACAGACAACATTTCCTCACGCAGGGAAGCAAGCTCTTGCTATAGCTTTGTAACTTGGTTCATCAGAGCAAGCACCTGAGGATCAGGCTGAGGCGCTTTAGTAGGGATACCTTGACTACAAGTAGACACTTGGCTCTTGAATGGAATCCCATAGTCTATGTCACTATCCACCAAATTGTAAGATGGGGGAGAGGGAGGAGAATCTGGCTTGGGTGTAGATAATTCATTTACTTGAGTCTGGAGTTTGGCAATGGTGGTGGGGGTAGCAGCCCTTTCTTGATCAAAGTCCTTGCCAAGTTTGCGGAGGCTCTTTGCAGCATGGACTGCTACTTGCTGTAATTGGACAAAGGAATAAGCACTGAACTTGTTAAGTTGTTGCACAAGTCATTCAAAGTTGGTGAGATAGGCGTTTAAAGTAGAGTCTACTTGGGCACTCCAGGGCTGTTCCAGTTGGTGGAACTCATGAAGGCGCTCTCTGACATACTTGGGGATAGATTGGCGCATTCTTTTGATGGAAGTGATAAAACAAGTCTGGGAGGTGACAGAGTCCCACTGATTGTCGGATACTAAGGAAAACAGGGAATGAATCCACTGCTGGTAGGCTGCAAACTGATCCCAGTGATGGGTGACAGCTGTTTGCAACGACAAAATTTCCTGAACATGAAGCCCTAATACCATTTGATGATGGACTAAGGCAGGTTTTACAAAGGAAGACAATGGATGTTCAGCAGAGCCAACTGCTGAGAGGAGATGCTGGGGAAATTATGGCGCTAAAATCAATTTGTAGTATTCTTCCCAATTGAACTGAAGCTGGAGGCAAGGGATGGCCCCATCACGGGCTATTCCAAGGGCTACTATCATGACTTGTTCCAAGTCAGGGGTACCCAAAGGGTAGGCCACTAGGCAGTGACCACTACCAAAGTTCAGCACAGTAGGGACAATAGGCGGGTTGACAATGTCTTCTTCAATAGGAGGACTGGTAATTTCAGGCAAAGCCAGCTCTTGTATAGGTGGAGGCAAAGGTCCTGAAAACGTAGATGCAAAAGGGATAACCAAGGGGCTTACAGCCCCTGTAGTGAGCATCATTTTTGTTGTGATCTGAGGCGCGGCACAGAGTCACAATGGGAAATACTAACCTTAGAATTGGATTTGTACTAAGTTTAAGTTAGAATGGCAGGAAAGGCTATGCAATTACCTTGTGGCCCTGAATGAATAATATCTACTAGACGTGGCTAGAGAGGCGCCAAAGTATGTGGAGACATAAAGACAAAAATGTGAATAGAACTTAATTTTATTGGTAAATAGGAAAAAGAATATATAGTGGTTTACAATACCACAAAACAATACCAGGACGGTAGGATCACTTGCCACAGGCATGAGTGGGGCAAGTGAGTTGCTCAGGATCAGGAAACTGAACGATTGTATTTCCCAATTTGGAGCCAGCCTCATTTCAAAGGGTGAAAGCAAAAGAAAGAGATTTTTCTAGAAATAACCCAACAAAGGTGAAATTGAAACATGGTGAATGGCGGCATTCACAACATCTTCAAGGAGGCCTTACCCGGGCTTCCTCCAGAAATACATATCCAACGCTCCATCCAACTCAAGGGAGCTTTACCCAAGGCACAACCCATCTATCCACTGACTCCTAATGAAGACAACACCCTATGTGCTTACCTCAAAGATGCGTTAGAGAAGGGACTTATCTGCCCCTCACAATCTCCTTTTGATGCCGCTGTATTCTTTGTGGCAAAGAAGGATGGCATCCTGCGCCTAGTCACAGACTATTGAGCCCTAAACATAGTTACCATTAAGAATTGGTACCCGCCCACTCATTGACAACCTCTTTAATGCCCTTGGCAGTGCCACAGTCTTCTCCAAGATTGACTTAATTGCAGACTACAATCAGATCCGTATCAAAGAGGAAGATAACCCCAAGACGCCTTTTACACTAAATACAACTCATAAAAATGTGTAGTGCTCAATTTTGGTATGAAAAATGCTCCTTCAACTTTTTTGACCTTCATGAAGAGGTGTTTGCACCTCACATAGGCAAGCACGCCTTAGTCTATCTAGATGACATTATTGTCTATAGCCCCTTGGTAGAACAGCACCACAAGGTCTTAGAGGCAGTCTTTGCTACCTTGGCGCAACACAAGCTGCTAGCCAAGCCCTCCAAATGTCAGTTCTTCTGGGAGCAGCTGCCCTTCTTAGGCCACATAGTCTCAAAAGAAGACATTAAACCCAACAGTCAGAAGATCCAGGCCATCTGCAAAATGCCGCTGCCCAAAGACAAGTCAGAACTCCGCACATTCTTAGGAATGATTGCCTATGTACACTGTTTTATACCTGACTGTGGCATCCTGAATGCACCTCTGTCCAGCATAACTGGCGCCAAATTCAAATTTGCATGGACCCCCCAATGAGACCTCTGTTTTAGATGCCTCAAAGAGAAACTCACAACAGCCCCTATCCTACAGTATCCCAAACACAATGGGGAATACTAAATGGAAACCAACACCTCAGATGCATTCATTGGGGGAGTACTATAAATCAAAAACAATGATGGTGACTTCCTGCCTGTAGCCTACGAGTCACACAAACTGACAGACAGAAAGTGCTGATACCCTATACACGACAAGGAATTGTTGGTGATTGTACACTGCCTAGTCAAATGGCGTTGCCACTTAGAAAACAGGAAAAATTCACAGTGTTGACTGACCATAAGTCGCTTATATACTTCCAAACCAAAGCAAATCTGTCCCGCCACCAGGCCCTCTGGATGGAACTCCTGGAGAGGTTTAATATGCTCATATATTACAAGCCTGGTCCAGAGCTTGCCATGGCAGACACCCTCTTGCGCCTGTACGTTAGAGCCACAAGAGGAGAAAATGGGCTTGACCCAGATTGTCCCCTCCTGGTACTCTGAACAAAGAATGAGGGGTTCCCCCTGGCACCACAGACATAACAAAGGAAACATTCATTAAGAACAAACACTTTTTTGCAGATGTGTATGGAACTCTACATCAAAAAATGTCCAATGGAACCACTATCCCTTATGTTCCCACACATCAGCAAGTCAGCACCATCCTACGTTATCATAGAGACCTAGGGCACAAAAAGCCGCAATCTCTACAAATTCCTTAAACACAAAGCATGGTGGCCAACCCTGTGCCAAGACGTTCAGGAAGTCTTAGATCAATGCAAAGTATGTGAGAAATTTGTAAGAATTGAAACCCCACCTAAGTCAGTACTACCTATCCACACACAACACCCTTCAAGGTGTGGGCCCTAGACATTGTGGGCCCCATGCCAGGAAAACATACCAAGAAGAAGTACATCATAACCATAATAGACTTTGCCATACGATGGCAAGTGGCACAAGCAGTAAAATCACATACAGGCAATGATGTGCGACAATTTATAGGAAAAGAAATCATCAGCAAGTTTGGAAAGCCAGAACTCCTGATAACCAATGGAGGCAAAGAATTGACCTCTGATAATACCAACATATACCTCACCAAGAATGGGGTCAAGCACAAGGTGACAACACCTTATCATCCTCAGGCCAATGGACGTGTGGAGCGGCTAAATGGCAGCCTTGTGCAAGCCTTGACCAAGCTCATCACTGGGAGACCTGAGAAATGGTACAAGCAGCTATCAACTGCATTGCTCATATGCCGGGCTTGTGTGAACAGATCCACTGGAAAAGCTCCTTTGAGCTTGTTTATGATACCCAGCCCAAGGTCATCCAAGCACTCTCAGAACCCAAGCTGGAAATACCCAGTAAGGTTCCACCCACTTGGACCCTCAAGTCATAGAGGCCAAAAGCAATCAAACAGAAAGAGAAAACAAGCAACTGCAAAAGCCATTTGTCTACATCCAAAACAGAAATGAGGTCAGTGACAAAGTTTGGGTCATGAACATCAATAAAAGCAAAGTACAACCATAAAAATTAGGCCCAACAATCATCCTAAAGGCAAACAAAAACAACACTTAACTTGTGCAAGGACTGGGGAGATGTAAAGGAGACAATGTCCTCCACCACAATTGCTTGAGACCCTTTAAGGCAGGACAGAAACAACATGAGACTGTTCTACCCACCACAGAACAACAGTTAGTCCAGTATGGTGCCTGGGCTCCCAATGACCACCCTGAAAACCTGCCCACAGAGGAGGCCGACCTTCAGTAGGGGGTATCAAAACAGCAGGCTCAACATGGCAGCAAGGTTCCAAGTAAGCGAGTTTATGACCTACAATCTATTACCCAGTCACTTGGAGCCAGACTAGGAAGTCAATTCAAATTTCCAAATCCAACAACATGAACAGATGATGATCCCTTACAGTGGATACCTTGTTTTGGCGCTTGACTCACTACCAGGATCAAGCCACCCCCTTCACCATCCCACTGTGTGATCAACACAATCATGTTCCTGTTACCCATGACTCACACCAACTATATAATCATTATCTCTCAGTGAAGAATATTATCTAGTTTCTAAGCTTTTCCCCTTGTAACTCTGCTAAAATATCACAGTTACCACAGTTTGTTTGGTCTTTTCTGCCTCACAATGCAGGCTCTGCAGGTTGGTCACCTGGTCCAGGTTGACGTGGCTCATCACATGTGACTTTAGTGCGTTGTAGTAATGAGATGGGTAGCTGGGGTCTCAACGGCCATATCTGAGGGGGCAGTAGTTAGAGTTCCTGGTATGTTTGGGTGAGCTCCTTCACTGTACCAGTCTGGGTCAGGTCCTTTACTTGTGGTATGATGAGGAGGGTGGTGTCCTTCAGCACAAATCTTGCCAGTAAGTCCTGCTTGAAGGCGTCTGTGGGATTCCTGTCTACCAGTCCCCAAAGTGTGTCCTGGATTGTAGCCAGGGACTGGCTGGAAGGGGATGTCATTCTCTATTAAGGGAAAATGTATCTAAGAAATATGTATAGGGGTTGAAATGGGCTTTTATTCACTCTCAGAAGGAAGATCCCCTTAGAAACCTTCTGGTATATGGCCCGGGGAGTAAAGAAACAATAAGGATTTGCCAATAATTGGAGTCCTCCAACAATATCTTGGACTTCTTGTACTTGGCCTTGGACTTCTGCACCTTAGTCTTGGACGTCTGCTCCTTAGGCTTGGACTCCTGCTCCTTAAACTTGGACTCTGGCTCCTTGGAATCAGACTTCTGTGCTGTGCTTAGGATCCAGCTCCTTATTATTGGGCTCCTGCTCCGTTATCTTGGGCTTCAGCTCTCTGTATATCTTTAGTGGCCTTGGTATTCCACTTGTATCAGTTCAATCAAGCTCCTGCTGGTGATCCAAAAGGCTTCCAAAAACCTCTTGGCAGAATATCAAAAGGCCTCGTAAAGACCCGTCAAAGACCCGGAAAGACCTCCAAAAAGACCCTGTAACTTTCCATCCAGCCACCTTCTTATAGTGTCCTTTTCCCAACTGTTCCGCCTTAAAAATGGCTTTCTTCAGAAGTCTAAACCATTGCCGCTCACTTTTTCTTATAATAACTTAAGCTTATATACTTACTTTCTCAAAAGCTAAAAGTATTAATTCACTATTTCCTTGCTTATACTTTAAGCTTTTGGCTTCCAATCAATCATTTTCACCAGGAAACCTGCCAGAACTCAACCAATGAATGCATAGCTCAAAAATAGACCATTTCTGAAGTTCCACTGGGATCCAACTAGGAAAATAATTTCCACAGCTCAAACCGCTCAAAGCAACAACTTTTCACGCACCAAAGTGTTAACCAGTCCATTATTCCAGCACTAGTCTTCCCTGCATTCAACCTAAACCCATTTAAATAGTAGAATACTATTTAAACTGTTCTTTCTGGACCTCTTCAACATTTTCCCCGTATATTTACAAATCTTGTTAAATCCAAGGAAAACGTCTCACCAAAACAACTTTGTATCCAGCTCTCATAGCAACATACCTTCATATATCCTAGGAACTCAATAAATATCTTACCCACACTTCTATCTGCTTCCCTTCTTTATTTTACTACTAAACCAATTCAAAACATTCTACATTTTTCCACTTTGGTAAATTAATTCAGCAAATTCTTGGCTCATTTTTCCGGACCACCAGTACTTCACCATCATCTTTGGGTTCTTCAGCCAGCTCTTCAACCACATCTTCCAGCTCTTAAGCTTAACCAGCAAACAGTCTATCTTAGTTCACAGAACAGCTCCTTTCTAGTCTTTAAACAGCCTATCAGTCCTCTGGCTACTCCTTTATCATGACCAGCTACTTCTGCATCATGATCTTTGAGCCCTTCCACTTATCCTCACTAGGAACCATCTTGGCTCCACCTGCACAATGAACCATTCTGGTTCCAAACTTCAATATGAACCAACAGTCCTTCAACTAGCCTTCACTGTGCTCAAACAGTCCTTTTTACTAGTCTTCTCTGCTGATTCCGTGAACCACCTTAGTTCTTTATCTCAGTCCCTGTTACCAGAACTTGTAGACCCAGACATGAGTCTACATTGAACTGGCGTTTGACTGGGCCCTTGCAAGTGGCATTCCACTTACGCCATCCAACCATAGATCCTTAAAGCCTATGTTGTTGTTTTTACTCACCCAGGTGATTAAGTCTGGGCTTTCAGTTGCAGAGTAATCAGCTCTACTTCCCAGAGGCCTGATCACACCAAGTTCTGCAGCTTTCTTCCCCAAGCAAACCACCTTGGTGACACCTCCAAGCAAATCTATACCCTCCAATGCTCACTCTGGGTTCTCCCCAAAAGCTCCCATAGGGGCATAAACAAGGACACCCTACCATTCTGTTAGGTAGGATGCTTGCTCACAGACCTCCTGTAAGCGTATCAGGGTATGTAGAGCCCTCAGAGCTCTCTCCCTCCCTGGGAGCCCACGTTACCCGCCAGGGGTCCAAAACCTTCTCCACCTCAAACAGATAAAGATACCTGCTAGCTATCTCATTCTTCACCCTTTTGCAGCCACAGTTCCCTTCTAGGTGAAGAACTCTAGCCCACAGCAGCCAATATCTTCTGCTAGGTGGAGGCAACTACTGCCTCTAGTAGTCTTTACACCTATTAGCTAGGCCTTACCATCTCTAGTAGCCATCATTCCCTACTAGGCCTCTACCTGCAACAAACAACCAAACTTTTACTTGGCCAACATTAGCCCCACCTGCAAACCACCAAACTTGTGGACCGTCACAGTGTCCCAATCTTTCTCAGCATGATCTGCATGCCACTTGTTGCACCAGGTACCAGTACCATGTGTTAACCAAAGGGAAATTCCTGTGATCCAGAAACGTTGCAGGCATTCCATTTGGGCCAGCTTGCTCCAGGAAGATTGGATCCATGTCGTGGTGTTGGCTTTAGCATAAGGTTCCAAGGTGGCACTTTGAAGTCTCTGGGCTATGTGGGCTGGCATAATAATTTCATCTGTCATTTGAGGAATAGCGGCAGTTGTTTGGAAGAACCCTCGTGCCAATAGGGCGCTGAAAGCGGAAAGTGGGTTACCATGTTCTGGTACAGGACAAAGCCATCAGGTATTTTGGTACCAGGTGTGTACGATGCCCAGTCTAGCAGAAGGCCAGACATGATTCTATTGAGGATTTGTTAACTGCAGCGAGTACGGGCAACAGGCGGAATCTTGGGGGATAAAGTAGGATGGAAACCCTACTTCTGCTACCAATATCATAACTGTGCTGTTTTAGCAGAGTTACAAGGGAAAAATATTTATAAACTAGATAATATTCTTTATTGAGAGATAATGATTATATAGTCTTTGTGAGTTGTGGATAACAGGAACATGATTTGTGTTGATCACACAGTGGGATGGTGAAGGGGGTGGCCTGATCCTAGTAATGAGTCGAGCGCCAAAACAAGGTATCCACCATGAGGGATCTTTATCTGTGCATGTTGTTGGATTTAGAAGTTCAAGTTGACTTCCTAGTTTGGCTTTGAGTGACTGGCTAATCAGATTGTGGGTCACAAACCCGCTTACTTGGAACCTTGCTGGAGGATCAAACCTGCTGGACCTGGTGTAACTGGCATGGTTTGGCCATACCATTGATTGGTACGGTATTAGTGCATGTCCCTACTCTAGTCAGTGGTGGGTTGAGTCAAGTTTAAGGCCTTTATATGCCTTTATAAACTTTTCCAGTGGATGATTGACTGGCTCGGTGGAATAGGGAGGTTTCCTTAATTGGCATTGGTGATGAGGTAGTTTAGATAAGAGTGCGTTAAAGATTCGGGGGTAGTTCTGGGATATATCTTGATGGCCTTGAAAAGTAGGCTAATTGGTCTTGTGAAACTGTTGGTGGTGTAAGAGATGGGTTGTTGGCGTTTATTGCTGTTGATTATGTGGTATTCGGTATGGAATCGGTCACCGAAGTGGTTCTGCTTGTAGATGAGAACGGCGAGTTAGCCGAGTTAAAAAGTTAAACTAGGGTTTATTTAGGGTGGGGAGTCAAGTATGAATGAGAATTAATGGTTGGTTTAAGGGCATTGGTTACTGATGGCGGCATCGATCAGTTCATCCTCGTGGTCCTGGGTGATGTCCCAGAGCATGACACCGAGCAGCTTGTACTTGCGAGCGAGGCAGACCTTGTCGGCAATGGATCTGGAGTTGTCGAAGGAGACGAATAGCTTGGTTTCGGAGTGGTAAAGCCAGGGGGTATGGGAGGCAGCATCCCAGTTCAAGCTGAAGCCAGACTCGGGATTGGCTTCGGTCGGTGAAGCGAGGATCCGCTTGCGCAGGCAGCCATACGAGAAGACATCCGACAAATAAGCATTGCTTTCGCAGTCAAGCTCGGCAGGAGGCTTGGGTTGATTATCTACTTTATTAGATTTGGCGTAGATGGTGCTGGCCATTTTTCCTTGTGAGTGCTGGATGCTGCCAAAGAAGGCAACCCCAGCATTGATTTGGTTGGTCGGGAATCCGGCGTTTCTCCATTCTATGATGGCCTGGCTGAGGGAGTAGCGGGAAATAGCAGACGTGTACAGGGGAGCGTTGGGGCCAGTGGAATCGGACCAAGCACCCATAAGACTGTATCCCATGATGTTGACAAAGTGGAAGGCCTTGGCAAACCCAGAAAGACCCATTCTTTCCCCTCTGGAGTTGGTGTAGGGGTGGGCGGGTACTGAAGCAGTCAGCAGCTTGCGCTTGTCAAACTTTTCGTCAAACGCCTTGCGCATGTGAGTGACAAGCCTCAACAGGTTCTGTGCATCGCTTGGGCTGAAGGAGTTGCCAGCGCCCCTTCTTCCTGGAAACTCCCAGTCCAAGTCAATGCCATCCAAGCCATACTCCTCGATCAGGTTCATGGCATTGTTAGTGAACTTCTTGTGCTTGTATGGATCGGCACAGATGTCCGAGAAGGATTTGGACCCCGTCCACCCACCAACAGACAGCAGTACCTTTGTCCCCTGCTCCTTGCCCATCCTCACCATATCCTTCAGCTTGTCCTCATCGCTCTTTCCTCCATCCTTCCTTTCAGTCTTGATTTCAATGTCAGTATCTATGAACTTTCCAGTGCCATTGAGATGCAGGAACCCAAAGCTAAACAGCACATGCGTCAACTTCTTATACGGCACATCCTCCACTGCCAACTTGTTCCAAGGCGCGTAGTATCCCACCACCACGCCTTCACACGCCACCGCCCCAGCAAAGATCAAAGACAACTTCATACCCCAACCCCAATCCTAACCATGTCTTATCAACGCCTCAGATGCACCCCAATACATTATCACCCAGGCAATTTCAATAAAATACAACCGGCAGCCAATCAACTCCCTTCACCACTTCTATTATAAAATAACAATTTATTAACCATGATCTACTTCCCAACCCTGCAAACCAATATCCTCTTCTGCACAGGATAGGGAATGGACCCCAGGAAATGACATCACCACTGCTCCTAATTTCACCTCGCTCAAACAAAACTGCGACTTGAATAGATGCAGGTGGGCAACGAATATCAGATTCCAACCAATCAAGTCGCCATTAGCCATCAAGAAATTTAAACAATATCCAAGGTTCAAACCACGAAGCAACCACATTAAACCTTGCACGAGCCAATAGCACAATGTAACCTCCAAGGTGCAAGATTATATCCACCATAAAATTAAACAATGCAGCATTACTTTGGAACATCAACTATTTTTAATCCATCACAGACATGTTTACCACAATAACTACCCCAAGCACAACCAAGATAAAAACCAACTCCAGCCTAAAACCCTCATACCATATCAGGATTAAAACCAATTAAAATTACTTGCCAAATATAATCCAACATAACTAGCTGCAACCTCAAATCCCCATTCCAAAAACACTAACATCCCCAAAAGGTTCCCTTCTTTCACAAGCCATCCCTTTAAGTAAACAACGGGTGTAACGAGAATCCAGCGCAATATATCCAAATCCCAGCCTTAAGAATGGTTTCCCAAATGGTCCAACAACCCCACTTCCAACCATCCGCACAACGTTTAAAATTTCCATCCCAATTTACTTTTGAATACATCTACAACACCAGCACCTTTTGTTGCAACTGAACCAATGAGGATTCAGTATTTGGGTTGGGGAAGACAACAGTCCAATAGAAAGGACAGGAATGAATAGAATAAGGTCTTGTTTATTGTAGAATATTGCAATTAATATACCATATGGAGAAAGCCACAAGGCCACAAGAGGGTGGCATAGTGGCGTGTTCCATTTAAGGTTTGAAGCCAAGGAATGAATAGAATAAGGTCTTGTTTATTGTAGAATATTGCAATTAATATACCATATGGAGAAAGCCACAAGGACACAAGAGGGTGGCATAGTGGCGTGTTCCATTTAAGGTTTGAAGCCAAGGAATAACATGTGCAGGAATCAGCAGGTCAAATTGGTAGCGCTCCCAATTAGGAGGAAGTGCCCGCCATTTGACATTGCCATCAGATTGGTTCATGTTGTTAGACACGTCAAGGGGTGACTCATTGAGTGCCCCCTGTGTATCGTAAGATACGTTAGCGGGCAAGTCTGGAAACTCAGGTGCAACACCCCCCTTGCCCCCTGTTTGTCGTCAGACACCAGGATCAGAGTCTGCGGAAGATCTGTGAAGGTCTGCACAAACAACCTTTGTGTGGGGATGATGCGGCAGGGGAGCAAGCAATCATGGTGGAGCTTCTTGGTATTCTCTTGGGCATCTTTGAGTTGATAGGTATGATTGTTGTAGACAGCGGCTATCTTGAAGGGCCCTAAGTGGTTGGGCTCCAACTTGACCAATTTGGGGTTGAGGGTGTAGACAGGGTCACCTACGGTGTATCTTACTTCAAGGTGCTTTGTCCTCCCTCAAGTTGTTTGTGTTTGACATCTTGGGCTTTGGTACACCACTGATTCAGGGATGGAGTTGTCAACAAGGGAGGTTTCCCGGGAACTGTAGACTTTAACTTCCCTTGTTCAACCCCTGTCAAACTGTCAGGCGTCCCAAAGGCCAGGGCGCTGGGGCTTTACCCGATACATCTGTTAATCCTTGCTCATAAAATAAGTAAATCAGTAGACAGGTGTTCAGTCCATGCGGTATTGGGGTGTTCCTGTGAGAGCTTGGCAATCAATTGAATCAGTGAGCCATTTAATTGCTCTACACATCCATTGGCTTGTGGATGGTATAGGTTGTGACTATCTGTTGGAGTGCATTCTTGGTGCAGTACGCCTTCATGACATGCCCAACAAGTTTGGGGCCACACTCTGTGATGAGGCGTTTGGACTGCCCAAAGCAGGCCACAATTTCCTTGCCAATGAAGCAGGTGATGGTGGTGGCAGTGTGGTTAGTTGTTGCCCAGGCCACTGGCCAACGGGTGAAGTAGTCAATGACAGTTATGATGTATTTCTTTCCCAGTCTGTCTTTGGGGAGGGGTCCCACAATGTCAAGAGCCCACTGTTTGAAGGGTTCTATTGCGTTGATGGGCAGGAAAGACTTTGAGGTGCAGGTTTAGACGTATTCTTTTTGCACAGCACACATGTTTTGAGGAGATCCAAGATGTCTTGATGCATATGCGGCCACCAAACCTTCTTTTCATGATCTCAAAGAGGTTACATCCTCTGATGTGACTCAGGGTTCAGTGGTAATGCAGTATGGTGTCATCTTGTTGTATGGTGGGGATGTAAGGCGTCTTCTCACCTGTCTCCGCCCGGCGGCAGACGTTGCCAGTATCCGTGGTGAGCTGACTTTTGTTGTCCTTCAGCTTGGGGATGGTTACTGAGTTAAGGCCTTTGTAACAAGTTGCTTCAGGGCTAGGTACAACATTGGCCAATCTGGGTCCAAGCCGTCATCCCTGGTGATGGATGCTACATAGAGGTGTGAGAGGGCCTCAGCTGTGACAAGTTCCTTCCCAGGCTTGTACTCAATGCACAGCTGATAGGGGGATAGGCGCTTGACCCAGCCTGCTTGGCAGTGTGTCAAGTGGGACTGTGTGTTGAAGTACTGGAGTGACTTGTGGTCTGACAGGACACGGGGTGGGAAGGTAGCACCTTCCAGGTAACAGCTTCTTCTCAATGCAGTGCACATTGCTGCTAATTCTTTATCATGAATGGGGTAACGTTGTTCCAAGTTGGTAAGCTTCCTGGACTCATATGCCACGGGGAGTGTGGCGGATCCAGGCCTAACCAGTCCATCCTACCATTATCCTGCCCTTGACTCTTATTGCCATTAACTTCCTGTGACAAAGCTTTGAGGAGCTTTGCCTCCAGGGAGGCAATTTTATGGGACAACACTTTGTTGTCATCCCTCCAACAAGCCATGATTTCAACACTTTTTTCCTCTCTTGCTCTCAACGCCTCAATTTTACGGTTCACCATTTCTTTTACTTGTTGTAAGATTTCATCCCATCTTACTAATAAGTTCCAAGCATCCCAAGCATAGATTTGGTTCCCTTGGGCGGGTGTCCCTTCCTTTGCAAAGTAATCAGAATACAGCTCTTCAAACGCAGCCTTTACTTCCACCAAAGACTCTGCAGGAACAGTCTTGGTGACCTCCAGGCTGGTCCAAGCACTTCCAATGAACTTGTAGGAACCTCCTTCCTTGCCACAGCGGTCTTCACACAAAGGACTCCAAATTTGGCTCTCTTAAATTTCAACAAAGAAGACATGATAATTGAAAAATAGGCGAGGGGAAAGCGTCAAAACTGACAATGTGAATATATTTTATTAATGTTTAACTGTTTTTACTTATATACCATTCAGGGCATACATAGCTGAAAACCCCTCCGGTTCCTGAATCAACCAATGATTTGTGTCACGTGGTCTATGACACTTGAGTCATCCAACATAGATCTTTACCTAAAAGATCACCAAAAATTCTCAACCTGTGAGAATTAACCTACAATGAGAAGGAGTCACCTGATGCCATTCATCTCAATGTACCAATTTGGCATGGAGCTTGACCAGCTCCCAGCGCCAAAAACCTGTGGATTGCATATCCCAAACTCAGCTATCAGTGTTCCAACTGGGAACCAGCTGATCAAACCTGAATTCCTAGGCATCCTTGCCTTTATTTAGTTATCTTTGCATTTAATGGTTTTTTGCCTTAAAACCCATTAAAATGCTTTAAAACTTGAACCAGGCGCCACCGCAGCGCCCAGCAATTTCCCCAGGCGGCGCCCCAGCGCCTGAGAAAATTTGATGGCGGTGCCTCTTGAATCCATTAGGCAGTGCTTCTAACCCAATAAATTTGCCAATGTGGCGCTTTTAACCCAAATTCCAGGGGGTTTCCCATAGTTATACTTAACCATACCTCTTGACACAGCCAAGGCAATTAACTACTATAATTAAATCCTCATTAATTATATTAGCTTATGTTTATTAATTAATATTCCCAATTAACAAAACTGTTTTGAGACGTTTAGTCTCCAAGATTGATTGGGCCAATCTTGCCTCAATTCTTCTAGTTAGCCTAACCTAACTGACCATCCATATTTTGTTCTTTTATTAAACATAGATATCCAGTTTCTAGGAACCTTTACCTCAAGAATTCCAATCAAACCTATCTATAAGCAATAAACATCAAAAACAGAATATCTTTATATTTTGGAGCATTTATTTGGATAAATACTCAGCAGTGACTGTAGTACAGTCACAGGGAGGAAGGTGCCATTGTCAGTTTCTACCCGTAGCACACCCCCTATGGCCCTGTCAGAGGCGTCAGTCTCGAGTTTGTACTGTTGTTTCAATTGGGGAACTGCAGGACTGGTGCTGTTGTGAGCCCTTGCTTCAACATATCAAAGGCTCAATCTCTGACAGGGGTTCAATAGAAATGCTGCTTAGTATTGAGGAGCTCAGTGAGAGGTGTGATTAGTTCCCTGCAATTTGGAATGAACTTGTGCACATAGGCAACCATGCCTAGGAATGTTTGCACTTGGCCCACATTGGTGGGGGTGGCATGCTGGTGATTGCCTTGATTTTGGCAGAGTCAGGCTTTATCCCTTGAGCAGAGATGGTGTTCCCAAGGAATAACAGCACCGACTTGAGGAACTCACATTTGGAGGGTTTAGCTTTTAGCTGATTTTTCTGAAGGGTGTTGAGGACAGCACGGAGGTGTTGGAGGTGCATGGTTTGATCTTGACTGAAGACAATAATGTTGTCAAGGTACACAACCACACATTTTCCAACCAGTTCCTCAAATGCTTTGTTCATCAACATGGCAGAGGTGGAAGGAGTGTTAGTCATTCCAAAGTTTATGAATTGACACTCAAACAACCCATAGTGTGTGCAGAAGGCAGTTTTTGCCTCATCACCTGGTGCAATGCAGACCTGGTTGTACCCTGCAGTGAGATCAATCTTGCTAAAGACCTTTGCATCTGCAAGTGTGTCAAACAGGTTGTCAATCAATGTCAGGGGGTACTTATTCTTAACAGTCACCTCATTTAAGGTGCAATAATCTGTGACCAGGCAAAGGGACCCGTCCTTCTTGGCTACAAAGAATACAGCTGCCTTTTATTGAGAGAGCGAGGGGCAAATGAAGCCCTTGTCAAGCGCTTCCACAAGGTGCTAGTGGAGGATCTCATCTTCTTTGGGCGTAAGACAATACAAGAGGCGTGCCTTAGATAGTAACCCTTGGAGTTGTACAGCGTGCTGGATCTTTCAAGGGGGAGGTAGTTGGTCCAGTGTTTTACTGAAGACATCCTTGTACTCCTTGAGGAATGCAGCAAGCGCTGGTGGGGGTGAAGTGGTCAAGGGGAGGGCCGCAGGTGGTTCTGCGTGGATAACTACAACTGAACATTGATTGAAGTCTAGTTCCCCCCTTGAAGTTATACAAGCCTGTCTCTGTTATTCTAACAAACACAGTATTGTGGAGTAGCTTGCTCATTTTGACAGGATAGATCTAGAAGCCCACCCCATTTATATTGAGGGTGATGACAGAGGGATCCCAGTCAATATAGGGACGGTTGTGTTAAAGCCAGTCAAGGACAGCAATTATGTTATGGCTGAGCCCTGCCATGATTGGCCCAGAGAGCTTAACCTGGGTGTTCCCCATTCTCACGGAGAAGGATACCATCTCATGGGTAATTGCAACTTTATGGGAGTCAGCTACTCATACTGCCTTGAACCTGCTAGGCACTCAGTCCAATTGTTGGGAGTCAGCAAACGCCTGGTCTACCATAGTGTGGTTGTCCCTGGTATCTACCAATAGTTTATGGGTATTCCCACAAAAACATAAGGGATAGGCTAAGTGGGTGACTTTATTTGAAGAGTGGCTCACTTGAAGTACAGGGTCATCACTATGGACCTGGAAGACGTCAAGGGTTTTGACCTCATGTACACTGTAGTTGCAGGGGTTCTTTGCAAGCAGGGATTGAGAGGAAGGTTAAGTGGGATTGTATAACCTCTCATAACTACAACCCCAAGGCTTTTCCCTGGTCCTCAATTTGTTCTAGTTGGAGTTCCCCCTTGTGGGGACGTTTGATCCCATTCTCCTGCTGGCGGGGCTGGCAGCGGCCTACTTGGTTATGGCCACTGCCAGGTGTTGCACAAGGTTGAGGTGGAGCGTCACTAGTACAGCAGAACCCCATCAGAGCCTGATTGTTGGCCTCCATGATGGCTTTGTAACAGTCATCAATGGAGGCGCAACAACCCACGGGGATCCACTTACAGATATGGGGCTTGAGCCCATTGACAATTAGGGTCAGAAGCATGGCATTCCTGTCAGTTACAGCTTTGGGGGAAGTGGCAAGAGCTTGCTGCCAGGCAGCAAGGTACTTGGGAACGGATCCAGTCTGCTTAATTGCTAAAAGGGGAGTTCCCACCACAATAGGTGAGAAGGTTTTGCTGTAGCAGGATCTTGCGGCGTCCCAGAATGCCACCCAGGTGACTTAGATTTCCTGACAGGCCCAGTTGGTAAACCATACAGCAGCGGGCCCTGTGAGTCGCCCCAATGCAGTGGCAACCCACATGGGCTCAGGAACCTGGCAAATACAAAGGCAGGTCTCAATGGATTGAAGCCAACTAATAATGTTGGCTCCTTTGACTCCACCCGCAAAGAATTCCAGCTGGAGATTGAGCATACATTGTGAAAGGTCTGACTGGGGAGGGATGACACTGGCATCATTCTTCCCAAGGAAGAGCTAATTATACACACTTTTAAAGGACTAGCTGGTCTTGATAAATAACATACCCGTTGGGGATGTCCCCCTCAGGGATTAGCAGGAAAGTTTCTTGATGGGGAGTAGCCATACAGCCCATACTCTGTCCTTTATTAGGGGGAATTTTGTTTTAGGTAGGTTGTGAACCTACTGCTGCTACCACTGTTGCAACTGAACCAATGAGGATTCAGTATTTGGGTTTGGAAAGACAACAGTCCAATAGAAAAGACAGGAATGAATAGAATAAGGTCTTGTTTATTGTAGAATATTGCAATTAATATACCATATGGAGAAAGCCACAAGGCCACAAGGGGGTGGCATAGTGGCGTATTCAATGTAAGGTTTGAAGCTGAGGAATAAATTGTGCGGGGATCAGTAGGTCAAATTGGTAGCGCTCCTAATTAGGAGGATGTGCCCGCCATTTGACATTGCCATCAGATTGGTTCATGTCGTTAGACACATCAAGGGGTGACTCATCAAGTGCCCCCTGTGTATTGTAAGATACATTAGCAGGTGAGTCTGGAAACTTGGCTGCAACACTTTTACAGATCCCACTGTAAGAGATCAACTTTGGCTTCCCACTGCCAATTTACAGGGCAAGTGCCAGGGTGAATTAAAGAGAGCTTGTGATCATCAATCAAATAAGAAATATTCACCAAAATAAGGATGGTCAGAGTATTGTAACCTTTAAAGGCTTCTGGGTATAGTCTGATGAGGTGGTCCCTGCTGGTAACCCTAACTCATTCTACAAACACCACCAACGGCGGTGCAGTAAGCAATTGCTTTACCTCTCAGAAAGTCTGGGCTGGAGATCCAAGCAGTTGTTGGCAGGGAGATCCAGCCCAGAGAATCCACACCCCACTTAAACTCAATTCTCCTCACCACCACCCACCTGTGATCCATTGTAGGGTTCAAATCTTCAATGGTGGATACGCCATCTAGAAAGACACTGTCTAGAAAATGCCATCTCAAAAAAGCCATCTAGAAAGATGCCATCTTGTACCCTATCTCAAATTTCTGGCTAAACCACACTGGATAGCTTGAAATATTGATAAAAGCCCAAAAAATTCAGAAACCATAAAAACATATGGCTAGACTCAAAATCATCCAAGGATTCTAAACATGCAACAAAAATGTGGGCCATTTAATATCAACTATAGTGCACAAAGCTCCAAAGTCAACACATCCAAAAACAGCTATTCTTTTTTATTAATTTTAACTCTATATTAAACATGTATATGTTAAAAATAAAGTTAAAATTAAATATTTGAAATAAAATTTTATTGGTAAAGAAATTGAATTCTACATTAGATCCAAGGGCTGCAACAATGGCTTTGAGATGGGTAAGGTGGCCTTCTCTGGTGTAATAGGTCAAAACCTCCTTATTAACACTTGCAAAGTTGACCTGCTGGTCTGCATGCTTAGATACAACAGCTTTGCTTTTGATGGCCTGAGGGTAAAGCTGGTCCCTATGGAGATACCAGATCTTCAGCTTGTTGATAATCACATTGAAGATGTTTTTTACCTTAATCAGGCAGGAAAATAGATTGTGACAATCTTCAAGTGTTGAGGAGGTCTTAGTTACGCTGTCCTTAACCTGATTATAGATGTTCCAGTTCATGGAGTCACTACCCTTGCATATATAAATTCATCAATGAAACGTTTTAAAGCTGGAACACAAATATTACAGATCCTTCTATGATAATGAATAAAACCAGTATATTAAAAATGGATTTTTGAATGGCTGTATTATAGGGGGTGGTACTATCAAAGTGGCATCAATTTGGGATAATTTATTATGTAGGGTCATAAAGTAAACCCATATTTTATTCCCCATTAAAAGGGAAAATCTTGGATTTATCACATAAAAGTATGATTGTATAAGACAAACAAAATCAAAGATAGCACTGCCGCGCCGTTTAGTTAAAGCCTGGGTACTGCAGCCCCAACTGATAAAGGGACCAGGCGCCGCTTTGCAAATATTTTAGTTGTTGCAGCGCTGCTTTTTATTTAGTTGAATTTTGTCATTACAATCATAAATCTACTACTAATCCAAAATGTATTTTTTTGATTATCCTATTGATACTAGTGCTTGAAATTCAATTAATTATTAGATTAACATCTTGGGGATTCAAACATAGCACTGCAGCAGCGCTTGATGTAAAAGTAAAGCAGCGCCTAAAGTATTTTGTGGGTGGTGTGACGGCGCTATATGTATGATTAGGATGGCAGGGCGGCGCTTGCCATTGGGTATTCTGCAGTGATGATCCAAAATCTGCTGCCAATTGAATATATATAAATTTTATATCATTAATTTATGACAATGAGGTTGCATTAATTCTATTCCATGAGCTCCCTCATGATTGCCATCATTGATTTTGTACTGCTAATTTATGGAGTTGGCTGCTGAAATCCTAAACCTAGGAGCTCTGTCATAATTGGCATCATCACTTGGTCAAAATTTCCAACATATCCCCCACTTGATCAAACACTAATTTATTTCTTCATTAGATGAATACCAACAACAACAATATGTGCCAAGCCTACAACGCAATGATGGCTTAAATGGACAAAACAGAGTGTAACATCTTTCAAAAAATGCTGCCCTCAGTACATATTGGCTTCTTGAATCAACTTTGGGCTAGTGACTCCCAGTTTTTCAAACAGGGCTGCAGGGCTGCTGTGGCTGGCTCTGAGTGTAGTACAGTGCCAAACTCCAGCTCTAGAGATTTCCCTGACAAGGACTCCATGTTTGAGGAGCCTCTTCCTGTCAGCAATGCGCCTGTTGTGTTTGGCCCCTGGAGACAACATCCAGAAGGATACAGCAAGCAATCTTTATAACAAAATATTTGAGGTTCAAAGCTAGCCTTAGGTTAGCCTTTAGGACAAAATTAAGGGCATGTGTCTTAATTTCCTGGAATACAAAATGAGGAATTCCTTTTTTCAAAAAGGAAAGGAAAAAGCTTGAAGAATATTAAAGCCAACAAATGTGGATATACTTGTCTTTATTAGGAGAAATGATTCTACTTAATTAGTAGACAAGGGTTGGTGATCACTCATTAGGTAGACAGAGTGTCAGAGGGGGTCACATTAGAGTAAATTCATACCAGGATCAGACAAGGACAGGTAAGGTATTTCAGAATGGGTGGACATTGAAACAGACCTATTTACAGAAGGCAAGGAATTTCTGAAGTCAAAGACAAAACCAACCAAATCTTTGCACATATCACTATTTGAAGGCCATATCAAAATAGCATTAATGGCACAATTTCTGACATCTACCCCCTCAATATTGGACACAGGGAGTTGATATTTATGGATAAATTTTGCATGGACTTGGGAAAAATGACGGCCAGACAACAGTAGTTTCACAGTATACTCAACGCCCTTCTTGAAGGTGACTTCACAAACTCCAACCCAAAGGGAGTCTAGTTTGTGGGCTCTGCCCCCAGTACAATTCTGATAATAGAAAACCAAGTCACCCACATGATATTCAGGGAGGGGGCTCTGGAAGCATTGGAGGGCAAGAGCTCTAAAGCCTTGAATTTGTAGGCAGTTGAATATGCTGTGGCCTGGATGTCAATGATTTGTTTGGTCAAGTCCTTGACATGAGTTTCTGGATTGGAAGAAGTGTCAACTTTCATCAGTGCAGGTACCAAGATTGAGGGATGGTAGCTTCTCTTCCATACAACATGGCAAAAGGGATTTCCCAGTCACCCGGTGTCTACTAAAGTGATAGGCAAAGAGGGCAGTGGGGAAGAACATGTCCCAATTTGCGGCATCAGAGAGGGTGAGTTTCCTCATAATGGACACAAGGGAAGAATTGGCTTGTTTGACGGTTCCATTGGTTGAAGGGTTATATAGGGCAGAGAAGGAATGATGGTTGTCCATAGCTTCTACAATAGACGTGATGAGGCAAGCATTGAAGTTGGTGCCATTATCAGATAGCAAGACTTGAGGGCACCTGTGTCAATAGAAGATATCTTGCAACAAGAAATTTACGGTAGTCTTATCAGTGATGCCTTTGGTAGCTCTGGCTTCAATCCATTTACTAAAATGATCTACAGCTACTAAGATGAACTGGCATCCAGACCTAGAACACAGAAGAGGCCCCACAGCATCAATACTCACAGTGTGGAAGGCATGCTTAGGTGGGATGAGCTTGAACTGATGTTGTGATGGTTGAGGTTGTTAGAGCTGACAAGAATGTCAGGATGCAAGGATGTCAGGGATTAGGAGGCGCATGTTTTTCTGGTAGAAGTTCTTGCACAACTAGTCATGAGTTTTTGCTATACCTCCATGTCCATTATCAATGTGAACTTGGAGGATAATGGCTAACCTCATACTAGGGCAAATGTAGGGCAGATAGGAATTGTTAACCTTCTTGAAGAGTTGTCTATCCTGAATCACATTGTCTTTTGATAAAACTTGCAGAGCCAGTCAAAGTATCTTCTGGCTTGGTAGTCCAAAAATCAGGATATTCTATTAATTTGTATAATTAATTGGCATCAGCGGGATGGATGGACAATATAGGCATTATAGACAATCTATCAGTGTTTTGATGTTGCGCCCCAGGACAATGTACCACAGTGAAGTCATACCCTTGTAAGTGCAGGGCCCAAAGGGCTAGTTGACCTTCAGGCTCCTTTAGTTGTTGTAGTCATTTAAGGGAAGAATGATCAGTGACTACAGTAAAGTGTGCCCTGTAGATATAGTGTCAAAACTGCTTCATAGCATGTAGGATAGCTAAGCATTCCTTTTCAGTGATGCTATAGTTATTTTCATGCTTATTAAGAGCTCAGAAAGAATAGGCCACAGGTTGATCTACACCCTCATCATTGAGCTGGGCTAAAATGGCTCCTACAGCTACGCCACTGGTGTGGTTTACAAGATGAACTCCTTATCATAATTGGGGTAGAATAGGATGAGAGCCTCTTTGAGCTTGGCCTTCAAAGCCTCAAATGATTGCTGTTGACTGTCATTCCATTCAAAGGGCACATTTCAAAGGAGTTAGACAAGGGGTTCACTCAGTTCAGCAAAATCAGGGATGAGTTGTTGATAATATCCCATAATACCAAGAGATACTTAGACCTCACAGAGATTTGTGTGAGGCAGCATCTTATCAATGGCTTCCACCTTATTATTCATGGGGCAGATCCCAGTTTGAGTGACCTCATGGCCTAAGAATTTGAGCTGCTTCTTCAAGAAAGAACACTTGGAAGGTTTGAGCTTTAGGCCTGCTTCTCAAATCTCAATAAAGACAGCCTTGAGGTGGTCCAAGTGATCAGTAAAGGTGGAGCTGAACACAGTGATATTGTTGAGGTATAAAATGACACAGGAAAGCTTTGGATCTCGCAAAATAGAGTCCATGGCTTGTTAGAATGTAGCCAGGGCATTACAAAGTCCTTGGGGCATTCTAGTGGGCTTGTAAAGTCCCTCTGAGGTAATTAGAGCAGCCGTTTTACAATCTTTGGGGATAAATCAACTTGCCAGTAACCTGATGCCAAATCCATGGCAGAGAAGAACTTCAATCCTCCCAACTGTCTAAGGGTTTCATTAATTCTAGGAAAAGGGTATGAGTCTTTCTTTGTTAGCAAGTTCAGGCTGCAGTAATCCATCACAATGCGGCAATCTCCCTCCTTCTTCAATATGAGCAAAGGGGAGGCCCATGGACTTTGGGAAGGAGCAAATAGCCCAGTGTATAATAGTTGTTTGAGCTCCTTAGATACTTGAGCGTCCTCTACTTGACTGCAGCAATAAGGCTTTGCACAAAAAGGCGGTGCATCACCTGTATCAATCTGGAAAATGACCCCTTTGGCTAGGCCATAGTCTGTAGGAACATAAGCAAAATTTTTGCTGAACTGATCAAAAAGGTCTATTATGTCTTTTTGTTGAATGGGGTGTTGGTAACTTTGACCAGGAAATGATGCCAATTATGATGGAGCTCACAAATTGGGGTTGCTGCAACCAAACCCATAAATTGGTAGTATAAAAAGCAATGGTGCCAATCATGATAGAGCTTGTGGATATGAATTGCAACTGCCAAAAAACATAAATTGTTAGTATAAATTATAAGCATATTGGATCAGCAGTGATCTGCTGACCCAAAATTTAAATCAGCCAATGATAAGCGCCATCACAGCACTAAATAATACATGATTTGCTGCTGTGCCACTTGGGAAAGAACACAGGCACTGCCTAGCAACTGGATCAGGCGCCAAATTGCCAAACTACTTTTACGTCAAGCGCTGTTGCACCAACTGAAAATTATTGCAAGCGCCACGGCGCTGCCTGGCAAATATTGCAGGTGCCAAGGCACTGTTCTACTTTTACATCAAGCACCGAAGCGCTGGGTTTGATTCCCCATTATCTCAAATTCCCATATTTATCATATTGATAAGCATCATGCCCGGAGTATGCCATACAAGTAGGAAGTGATCCTAAAGCAACTAAATTATTCCATGCCAGCAAGGATCACCTGTGCTGGGAGAAGATGAAGATATTCTATTGGTTGATGTGCAATAAGTGCAAAACCTAGATTAATAATTACTCAAATTAGGGGTGTGTTAGAATGTCCTAGAAGACATTTCTAGCAGCCCAGGGACTAACCTTGCAGAAGGTATTAAAGAATTAATCAATTACAGTGAATAAATTTCTTGACTTGTCTTTAATATATCTTCAATCTAGTTGACCTTTATCCTAATCTTTAAGTGCTTCTGCGCAATCAGAAGCCATTGCCAGACAATAATCATGGCTTTATTCAATCCTGGCTCTTCTGATACAATGATATTCATATCCTCACATATGACTGTATTTAAGCAAATTTTCTGTGCCCTATAATCTCAAATAATTGTGGCGCTGTAACGCAAAAAGCGCAACAGGGGGATAACTGCAGAAAAAAGCAGCAGTGAATAGTGAGAGAACTTGTGGATTTTCTTCTGGTAGATTAAAGTCACTGAAGGCTCCAAAGGGGTAGAGGGATGCCACTTGCTCGGCTCCTAATATACGTCCATACCCCACAACTTGTCCCCTAGAAACCTGCATGGGTAAAGCAGTCAGGTTGTCTAGCAGCAGTTGTACAGGATCTTTATTTGTTTGATCCAAAATTCCAGGGCATAATTGAGGCTCCATGCGGCTTAGGGACTCAGGAGAGTACAGCTCTAGGAACAATTTCTTGGGTAGCTCATAAGATATATGGAATTGATGATCACTTGGGAGCCTGGGGGATGTTGACAGCTGCAGGAGCAATTAGAGGCACACCTTCCTCTGCAGGACAGGAAGGAGGAGGGAACACATGTTGGACAAGTGAGTTCTGTACTTGAGCAAAAAGATACCTGTAGGGTATTCAAGCACACAATTTTTTAGGTGTTTGCCAGGGAGACGCAGAGGTTCCTCAAAGATTAAGAGAAATTTGTATTCTAGGAGTGATAGATACTCACCTTGAAGATTTACAATCCCATTGTATTCTTGGAGGAATTAAGCAACAACCATAAGTTCATAGCTTTTGTTCTCTAGGACAACAGTGGGGGAAGCAATGAGAAGTTTTCTGAACATCATGGGTAGGGCAGATTAGGCACCAATAGATTGCGTCTGAGCCATGCCAGCAGTATTATATGATTGAGTGTAATTGAGATCAGGAGCCAGCTTAAGTTTCTTCATTAATTTGGAGGATACAAAGTTGACTGGGGAACCTGTTTCTAGAATTGCCTTGATTTTAACCTTTTGAATTGACACTTCTACAAGGGTAGTATCCTTCCAAAAGGTGGTAAGACATCCAGAATGTCTTGCGCAGCTTCTAGCTCTTTCTCCCCTTTTGCTAACATGAATCTTAAGGCAGGAATTTCCTTATACACAGTCTGCAACAGGAGGGATAAGGTCACATTCTGGAAGAGAGCTTCTGCTAGATCAGCAGCTTCTTCAGAGGAGTCTACTAGGACAGGGGGTGATTAATGGGCTTGCACCAGATAAGGGCAAGCCACCGTTGTATTGGCTTCATCCAAATGTGAGCAAGTTGTAGTCAGAGTTTTTCCAGAGTGGAGTTTGTAGGGGACTGATACAGTTTCTGGGACAGCCAAAACAGAGTAGCCATAACTATCTGATTCATTGTAATCAGAATCTTCAGGCTCAGAATTGCTTGACAGATAATGAAATAGGTGAAGGATAGTTGGGTCAGATGAAGGGGGGAGGCTCCTTGTCAGAGGGAGGATCAGGAGGAGATAGGGGGAGATTGGTCAGCAGAGAGCGTCTCTGCCTCTAAGCTGACATCTCTTTTCCTGCATGTTCCTTTGGTTTGCAACCCTCTACTTGAGGGTTAGTGCAGGTGCAAGAGTGGTGTCCAATTTGGCCACAGTTTTTACACTGTGGTGATCCACATGTGTGCTGTTTTGCAGGCGAGGGTTGATTTGGCTTCAAATAAAGACAATATGCTGAAGAGTGACAATGTGTGGTTAGCTGGCAACGTTGTAAACTAGTAGGTAACATAGGGCTGCTAGGGGTAAGTGAGGTAAGCCTAGTAGGTAACATGGTCTACTAGGGTAAGTAGGTTTGGACCCCTGGCGGGTAAAGCGGGCTGACAGGGAGGGGAAGAGCTCTGAGGGCTCAATGTACCCTAATACACTTACAGGAGGTCTGTGAGCAAGCACCCTGCCTAACAGACTGGTAGGATGTCCTCGTTTATGCCCCTATGGGAGCTTTAGGGAAACCCAAAGTGAGCATTGGAGGGTATAGGCATGATCAGAGGTGTCACCAAGGTGGCTTGCTTGAGGAAGCAAGCTGCAGAACTTGATGTGATCAGGCCTCTGGGAAGTAGAGCTGATTACTCTGCGACTGAAAGCCCAGACTTCATCACCTGGGTAAGTAAAGACAACACATATATATAGATTTATGGTTGAATGGCCTTTTTGGATTGCCACTTGTGAGGGCCCAGTCAAACGCCAGTTCAATATAGACTCATGTCTGGGTCTACAAGTTCTGGTAATGGGGGCTGAGATAAAGAACCAAAGTGGTTCACGGAATTAGCAGAGAAAACTAGCAAGAGGGACTGTTTGGTCACAGTGAAGGCTAGTTGATGAACTGTTAATTTATATTGAATGGAATGGACCAATATGGTTCAGTGTGTTAAAGGAACAAATGAGGTTCTTAGTGAGGATTTGGTGAGGAACTGGTTAAGGATAAGCAGAAGGACAAGAAGACATGATGAAGGACTAGCAGATCATAGTGTAGGATGGCCAAAGAACCAGAAGTTGGTGCTGAAGAACCGAAGAACTGAGAGGATGACCTAGCTGGAATGGAGGCAGAGGCAGGAAGAGCTGGTTTAGTGGCTTTTGAGAAGAAATTTAGATATAAAGAAGCAGTTAAAGAATGATTAAATACTGCCAGATTATGATTAAAAAGAATTAAAAATTATATAAATAAAAAGAAAGAGAAGAAAAAATAACCTATAGTTTGTTAGAACTATATGTTATTTTTAGAGAAGGGATTGAAGAGGAAAAGGACCAGAAAGAAGCTGGAAGAAGAACGGATAAACTGTAAGGATGAAAGAGCAAATTTTGCCAAGAACAAATAGGACAAGCAAAAGGACAAGCAACAGGCAGGTTTGAAGGTGCAAAACGTTGAAAGAAACACAGAGAAACGTTGAAAAATCAAAGGGTCAAAAATTGCCTAAGTAAAACATATGTGGAAGCGCTCAAGATTTGCCGGGGAAATGCGACGGGAATTAAGATGAAACCGTTCAAAACGCAGAGCAGTTGTTTACCCGGAGCAAGACAGCTTAGGGTTTGAACCAGGGTCAGGGACAGGTCATCTGGGTAAACTTTTTTGGCAAAACCATTGAAGCAAGGTGTTTGATTGGCTGCAAACTGTAGCCTACTTAATCAGTTTTTTAAGGGCTTTAACTTGAGAGTTAAAGCCTAAAAAATGGAGAGCAGAAGCAGAAAATTCAGGGCTTTCATTGGCTGAAGTAAGTTTAAAAGTTTAATATATTATAGAAGAAGAAAAACAGGATAGTTTAAGCTTTAAAGAACCAGAGTTCTAAGAGAGGTTTTTGGTCTGAAACAAGGGGCTATAAAAGGGAGAGCTATCTGAGGCTCTTCAGGGACTGGATCAAGTGGATTACAAAGGCCACCAAAGCTAAAAAAAGAGCAGAATACCAAGGATAGAAAGCCAGAGCTGGGTCAGACCACAGGAGTTTAAGATTAAGACAATGGAGCCCCCAACTAAAGTGCAGGAGCCCAAGACCAAAGCGCAGGATCCCAAGACCAAGGAGCAGGAGCCAAAGACCAAGTACAAGGAGTCCAAGAGATTTTTGAAGGACTCAAAGTATTGGCACAAACCCTTTATTATTCCCTACCCCAAGGCTATATCTCAGAAGGTTTCTAAGGGTATCTTCCTTCTGACAGGAAATAAAGCGCTTATTATGACCCCTATATGAATTTCCTGTGTGAAAAGAGTGTATAAGTCTCATGAGTCAATTGCCCCATATTTTTTATCCTAGCCCAGGGGATGAGGAATCCTATTGCCTAGGGTGCAGGAAGTTTGCCTCTAGTAAATCTGCCCAGGAGGAGTGGGAGAAGGTGACAAGACATTTGGAGATGTCTAATAGAGGAAGAGAGTTCATCAGAGAAGAGTTTGCAAGACTATTACAGGATTGGTATCAGCATACAGAAGAGCTGGCACCTGCTGAAGTCCAGGTATACGGTGGAGACGCTTGTTTGGTGGTTGGGAAGGTACTGGAGGAGTTCACCCTTATGCAAGCCAAGTATAAGCTTCTCACCAACCCTTCACCCCTGTTGGAGAATGACAACTCCTCCAAGCCAGTCCCTGGCTACAACCCAGGACACACTATGGGGACTGGTGACCAGGAACCCCACAGACACCCTTGTCTCTTAGGCTGTCCACTTGAACCAAGAGTCATGATACACAGGGTATGTGAAGTAGTCCCAGAGTTACTAGCCTTATTCTCACAAACCACAGTACCTCCATGAGTCAGGTGCATGTCTTGCAAGAGGGTCTTAATACTCTTCATGGACGTAAGAGAAGCTTTGTGTGCCTTAAAGTGCAGGCACAGAAGCTGATTTACCTTTAAAGTGTTCCAACATGCTGTGTAAGCTTCCTGGGGGTCAACTGACAACTGGTAATAAGTTGTTGCTCTTT
The DNA here is from genome assembly GCA_014839935.2 of Entomophthora muscae. Lineage (NCBI taxonomy): Eukaryota > Fungi > Entomophthoromycota > Entomophthoromycetes > Entomophthorales > Entomophthoraceae > Entomophthora > Entomophthora muscae. The sequence continues at coordinate 384,461 of QTSX02005732.1, read as the reverse complement.
GAAATAAAAGCAGTCAGCAAACTCAGCTAGGGTCTCCTTGGGTTTGAACACAATATGAATAAAGGCATCTTTCTTGACCTCCAGACTAAGATCCCTCTAAACTCTTCAATAATAAGGTCTTTCATATCCTCTCAAGTGACAACAGATGGAAGTTCAGGGACTACGACTTCTTGGCAAGTGGGGTGTAGGCAAGTGAAGATATGTTCCTTCTTAAGCTTGTCAGTAGCCCTACACATTGCAGTCTTGTAAATGGTCAGGAAAGCATAAATAGTAGAGGTTTGGGGATCAAAGTCTTGCTTAAAGGTAGGTTTGAAGTGTACTTTGGGAGTTGGATCACCATTGTTGCTATCAAGTACATTTATGCACGGGGAGAATTCTGCTTCAGATTCAGAGGGGGCTGCCTGGCCCACAGCTGATAAACACTTTCTTCAAGGGTAGCCAAGGTTTCAGCTGTGTGGGCACCCGTATTATTAGCTAAGGTGATCTGTCTCTCAGTAATGTCTAGGCGTTGGCCCTGTGTTGTTACTACTGTGGAAAGCTTAACCAGTTGGGAGGTAAGGTAAGGACCCACTGAGAGGCAAGGGGGAATCTTTCATTCACTGAATCAATTAATTCACTCATTTCTTGCATTTCTTTATAAATTTTGGAGTGGTCCCGTTTCAAGTGGTCCACCTCATTGGCTAGAACAATCAACTCTCTAGAACAGTGGATTTGAGGGGCTCTTGAAAGGCCAGGGCAGCAGCCATCTTCATTGATAACCCTAGTTGGACTTGCAGCAGTTGCCACTATTTTGCGTAAGGCAGCAACCTCTTGCTGTAGCTTGGCAACTTGAGTTGTCAAAGCAAGCACTTGGGATCTGACTGAGGTGCTTTGGCAGGGCAACCTTGACTGGGGGTGGAAGCTTGCAGCTCTCAAATGGCATCCCATAGCCTCTGTTCTCTATCCACCAAATTGTCAGATGGGGGAAGGCAGAGCATCTGGCTTGGGTGTAGACAATTCATTCACTTGAGTCTGGAGCTTGGCAATAGCATGAACAGTGACTCATTTTTCTTGATTGAATTCTTCACTGAGCTCACAAAGGCCTTTAGCAGCATGGTCTGCTACTTGTTGTAGTCAATCAAAGGAGTAAGCACTGAATGCATTGATCTTCTGCACAAGTCAACAAAGGTGGTGAGATAGGCATTCAGGGTGGAATCTACTTGGGTTTTCCAGGGCTGTTCCAACTGGTGAAACTTATGTAGACGCTCCCTGACATGTTCAGGGATGGACTGGCACATTTTTTCAATGAAATTAACCAAGTGAGTTTGGGAAGTGAAAGAGTTGCACTAATTGTCTGACACCAAAGAAAACAGGGAGTGGATCCACTGTTGATAGGCAGCAAACTGATCCCAGTGATGAGTGATGGCTGCTTGTAGAGATTAAATCTCCTGAACGTGGAGCCCTAACACCATTTGATGATGGGCTAAAGTGGGTTGTACAAAGGATGCCAATAAGTGCTCAGCGGAGCCAGTTGCTGAGAGGAGATGCTGTGGAAATTGCAGAGCCATAATCAATTCATAGTATTCCGCTCAACTGAACTGTAGCTGGAGGCAAGGGATGGCCCTATCACAGGATATCCCAAGGGCTACTGCCATGACTTTTTCCAAGTCAGGGGTACCCAAAGAGTAGGCCACTAGGCAGGGACCATTCCCAAGGTTCAGCACAGTAGGGACAATAGGTGGGTCTGCAATGTCTTCCTTGATAGGAGGACTGGTGATTTCAGGTGAAGTTAGCTCTTGTATAGGAGGAGTCAATGAACCTGAAAATATGGTTGTAAAAGAGGTAACTGAGGGGCTTACAGCCCCTGTAGTGAGCACCATTTTTGTTGTGTTCTGAGGAGCAACACAGTCACATAATGGGGAATTATAACCTTATGATTGGATTTGTACTAAGTCTTGGTTAGAATGGCAGGGAATGCTATGCAATTACCTTGTGGCCATGATTGAATAATGTCTATTAGACGTGGCTAGAGAGGCGCTGAAGTACTTGGAGACACAAAGAAAAAAATGTGAATGTAACTTAATTTTTTGGTGAATAAGAAATGGAATATATAGTGGTTGACAATAACACAAAACATTACCAGGACGGTAGGTCCACTCACCACAAGCATGAGGGGGCAAGTGAGTTGCGCAGAATCAGGAAACTGAGCAATTGAATTTCCCAATGCAGAGCCTGACTCATTTTGAGGGGCAAAAACAAAATAAAGATATTTGTCCTCAAAATAACCCATTGAAGGAAAAATCAAAACATGGTGAATGACAGCATTCACAATATGGGCCAAAGATGATTATCATGGACTTTGAGCAAGCTCAGTTCAGAGCCTTTGAGGCCACCTTTAATGGAGAAGTACAGGGCTGCTTCTTCCATTTTAGGAAGGCCCTCATCAAACACCTCAAGAGCAAGAAGGAGCTTTTTGAGAAGTATCTCAATGATGGTAAAGGGAAGTGCCGCTTTGCCATCACCCAGTTTGCTGCCTTGGCTTTTATGCGGCCAGAGCATACTGGGATTGGCTTTGAGGCCCTCCTGGAGGATGCTTACATCAAGAAGAACTCCACCACCTTCAAGGGCTACCTTGATTAATTTGAGTGGCAATGGGTAGGCAAGAAGGTGACTGTACGGAGAGAAAAGAGCAGGGCCACAGCACCATGAAACTGCCAAAGCGCCTGCCTCAAGGGAAAGATGAAGACCACACCCAGCCTGGAAGTGTGGCACAAGCACCTGAAGGTGAAGTTTGGGTCAACCCCCAAGTACAACAAGTTCTTCTCCAAGCTGCAGGAGAAGCAGGCCCGGTCTGTTTCTAAGTTTTGCGACCTTGCCAACTGGGTGGCCCCCAAGAAGAGAAAGGGTAAGGACCAGGACTACCAGGAGGACGTCCAGAAGGTGAAGAAGAAGGAGTACAAGGTGGCAGAGATCAAGAAGTACCTAGAAGGTGTTGCAACTGCTCTTGCTGGTGGCTTTAATTAGCCCAATAAACCTTGTTTTGCTTTGCCTGTATATTTTTTACTTTTGGATTTTATAACTTCTTTATTTTTTGGATAGTAATAATTGTTTTAGATATAAATGGTAAGTTTAAGATACAGTTTCAATGTGGTTTTGCAAGAAATATATTATATTTTGTTAATTTATCTTTAAGGTATAAGATATTTTCAGTTGTGCTTATATAAAGTATAATAAATTAGAATTAGAATTTTCTTATATTTTGTAATTATTATGATATATTAAATATCTTTATTTTTAGTTCATTGGAATTTTAATTTTTATGGGAATGAAACATAATTTCATAATAAAGAGTGTAATTTAGATAGTAAATTGAAAAATACTTGCTTATATCTCCTTATTCTTATTACTTATGGTATTTTTTATTGCATTTTTGAGCTCTCTGGGATCATTTTAGTTAATAATCTATTTAAAAATATTTTTTTATATTAAAAATATTCAGGGTAAAGTGTGCTGTTACTTAAAAAAGTGTCGACATCCAGGAGACGACATTATCTAAAACTGGGTTGTCACTTTACTATAGTGTTGACATGGCCATTGTTGCCCCCTGGAGAAGTAGTAGTGTTGTCTTCTCCTGTTTACAACATTACGGTCCATTTGAAGACCTGGCCTTTCTTTTTCTAAGATGTCTCTTTTGTGCCCCAATCCAAGAATCCGACAAATATGTATGATTTTTTTGAAAAAAAACATCCGTCTGTGGATGTGTACGGCTATGATTCCGGAAAATTGTAACCAAGACGATTTTCTGGGATCCTTTTAGGATCTTAGACGGATGGCTGCTTTTTTTATAAAGTAGCTATCGTTTCAGATCCGCCCCAGCCCTATCCGCAAAAGGAGAGGGCTTAAATTTCATATGGTAGTAGCTGCAACTCGGCCCACGATGGAGTGGCTAAAGTACTGGCTTAATGGTAAGAAAATAATTAAACCATTAAATATTTAATCAGCTTAAACTTGAAAATAGGGTAAATAGTTATTAAAATTGATATGTTTAATATTAGCTTTTGTAGGGGCATAAGTTAGCCCTTGGGGGTTATAAAGGAGATATGAAGCAGTTGTGTTGAGCATTAGGTTTACGTGGATAAACCATTAGCTAAGCTTGGGGACTTATAACCAGAATCAGTTTCATCTCTTGTACTTTGGGCATTTGGTATTTGTGGCGGCGTAGATGAGCTCGCCATTGTGGTCCTGGGTGATGTCCCAGAGCATGACACCGAGCAACTTGTGCCTGCGAGCGAGGCAGATCTTGGCGGCAATGGATCTGGGGTTGTCGAAGGAGACGAAAAGTTTGGTTTGGGGGTGGTATAGCCAGGGGGTACGGGAGGCAGTATCCCAGTTAAAGCTGAAGCCAGACTCGGGATTGGCTTTGGTCGTTGAAGCGAGGATCCGCTTGCGCAGGCAGCCATACGAGAAGACATCCGAGGAATATGCGTCCTTCTCGCAATCAAGGACGGCAGGAGGTTTGGGTTGGTTTTTTTCTTTGTTGGATGAGGCGTAAATGCTGTTGGACATTTTCCCTTGTGAGTGCTGGATACTGCCAAAGAAGGCAAACCCAGCATTGATTTGGTTGGCAGGGAATCCGGTGTTTTTCCATTCTATGATGGCCTGGCTGAGGGAGTAGCGGGAAATAGCAGACGTGTACAGGGGAGCGTTGGGGCCAGTGGAATCGGACCAAGCACCCATAAGACTGTATCCCATGATGTTGACAAAGTGGAAGGCCTTGGCAAACCCAGAAAGACCCATTCTTTCCCCTCTGGAGTTGGTGTAGGGGTGGGCGGGTACTGAAGCAGTCAGCAACTTGCCATTGCCGTATCTTTTATCAAACGCCCTGCGCATGTGAGTGGCAAGCTCCAACAGGTTCTCTGCATCGCTTGGGCTAAAGGAGTTGCCATTGCCCCTGCTTCCTGGGAACTCCCAGTCCAAGTCAATGCCATCCAAGCCATACTCCTTGATCAGGTCCATAGCATTGTTGGTGAACTTCTTGCGCTTGTATGGATCAGCACAGATGTCTGAGAAGGATTTGGACCCCGTCCACCCGCCAACAGACAGCAACACCTTTGTCCCATGCTCCTTGCCCAGCTTTGCCATCTTCTGCAGCTTCTCTTTGCTACTTATGTCTCCATCCTTCCTTTCAGTCTTGATTTCAATGTCAGTATCTATGAACTTTCCAGTGCCATTGAGATGCAGGAACCCAAAGCTAAACAGCACATGCGTCAACTTCTTATACGGCACATCCTCCACTGCCAACTTGTTCCAAGGCGCGTAGTATCCCACCACCACGCCTTCACACGCCACCGCCCCAGCAAAGATCAAAGACAACTTCATACCCCAACCCCAATCCTAACCATGCCTTATCAACACCTCAAATGCAATCCAATACATTATCATACTAACCAATGTCAATTAAACTACTGCTAGCCAATCAACTCCCTTCACCACTTTCTTTTAAAAATAAAAATTTATATCCCACGTTTCACACCAACATCCCCGTTGATTGCAATAAACTTTGCTTTTACATAGCAGGTGAATGTTCCAGAACATCAACCAGTCGATATTAAACAATGAAGGTAACCCAACCAGCAATGTAAATTATGATTTTATTGTATGCATCTAACAACATGGGCTATTAAATCACTCGGGAAATGTCCAGATCATACCACGTCCCCACTATACCTCCACAAGTTGATTCAAACCATGCCAGGCTCTACAAACCCCAGACCAACTGCATTCACCTACATGATCAACGCAAGGTCGCTTGCTGTTGCCTCGAAGATACTTGATTTTGGGCAGAGTACCCCTTTATGCTGCACGGTTGGGCCTAGCTTGGGATATATATGTTTTAACGCTAGCATGTCGCATGAGTAGAACCTTGCATGCCTAGCAATTTCATGACGTCCAATCTAAAAATAGATACAATTGGGCCTCCCAGCTAGGACTCAGCCACAGCCCATGGAAATTGGCTACAGCTATGGCTGGGGACCTCAATTACATAGAACTTTATGCTCCGTGACCTTACTCCTGCAGACGATTACATGCCAATATTTCCCATCGTCTTAATAAAGTCCTAGTTCCCACCAATCAAAATATATACAAACTGATCCAATTCCAAGCACCTATTAAACCACTTAACAATTAAAATCAAGTCCATGTTTTAACAAAAGATGCTAACCGCATCCAAGTTTATATAAAAACAAAACATAAATTTACAGCCCTGGTTTTTAAAGAGAAATAAGCAAAGGCAATATCTTCAATACCAATCTGAGATCCCCATTTTATAAAGAGAAGAGGAATGCACTTACCTGTATATGTGGCCATGTTGACACTTTGTCGACATGGCCACTGTCGGCTCAAAAATTCAATTCTACTCATTTTTTGCTGTCGTGCTAGCTCAATTCCTATTTTTTAAAGCGCTCAGGGGTGCAAACCCAGAAAACACAACAAAATTGTGGCCATTTCAATACAATTTAATATCAAGCTTAATAAATTTTTTGATTCAACCCAATTTTCCTTTTACTTTTGCTAATAATTTTTCTACATCAAGTCATTTTCACAACAGAAAAGTGTCAATGCCAACACTTTTTAAGCCTAACTTATTTTTAATAACAAAACTGAAATATCTACAAGATAAATAATATAAGTGCATTAAAAAATATTTTTTATTAAATTAATATATAGAAATAGGTACAACAGTATAGCATATTGTTGATATGTTCATCTTATAAATTTATCTGCAGCAGTTGATCTGACTTTAATATCATTATTGGATTCATGGCTAACAGTGATCCCATAATTTAAGCCCAGTCTACTGTGTAATTTACTATAGAATTCATTATCAATAATGATGTTGACAATCAGGAATGTCAACTATTTGCCTGTGGTCAACCACTGGGGTGGATTTAAGCAAATAGAAGTGGCGCAAATAAGCCTAAATTACTATGCCACCGCCTATTGAGGATGTTGTCAGTGGCGAAGTCAACACTTTACCTTTTTCATATCTCAATACAACTTCTTAACAGGTTTACATAAACACAATAGTAAAATATCATGTTCCCACCCCTAAACATTATCTTTAATATAGAAATAATCAGATCTGATTTTTAACTTAGGTTTATATGTTTCATTTTTTATTTTATTATGTGAACAAAATAACATCAAAAATGGTTAATATTTTGTTGTAGCTATGCTGTTTTAGCAGAGTTATAAAGGGGGAAATCATTGGAGACTAGATAATATTCTTTATTGGGATATAGTATTTATATGGTTGTTGTGAATCAGCTAGAGGGAACATGATTGTGAAGATCGCTTGATTGGATGGTTGGGGGGTGGCTTGATTCTTTTGGTGAGTCAAGCTCTGAATCAAGCTATCCACTGTAAAGGGATCATCATTTGGCCATGCTGCTGGATTTGAAAACTTGAGTCAACTTCTGCATTTGGCTAAGGGTCACTGGGAAGTTGGATTTCAGGTCTCAGACCCGTTTAGTTGGAACCTTGCTGGGGGGTCACCCCTGTTATTTCAACAATTTGCTGGTTTGCTTAACTTTAATTAGGTGTACCATGAAAAAGGATAGTAAAGGTTTAAAAAATGACAACAGTAAAATTTTGTCTTTGTTAATGTCTACAATTCCCCTAATTGACAGCAGGAATTCAGCATATTTTTGCTAATTGTCTTTCATAATGCTAATAATTTTTATTTCTCACATAAAAACTTTATGGTTTGCATAATAAAAACAACAGAAATTTTAACATGTTGTATTTTTGGCATCTCTCTTTCCTAATTTTGGATTTTTAAATAATTATCTAAAATTAATACATTTGAATATGTTGCTGAGGGTCTTGATGTATGAGTATTTTGGCTATTGCCATCACATCTAACATCCAGTTATTGCCCGATTTGGTGCCTTTCCAATATACCATTCAACATACCAGAAATGGCAACAAACCAATATCACATGACTGTCCAGGTATCCAACAACTTGAACCAATCCAGCACATGACTAGCCCCTGGGTTTGGTCCGACTAATATCCCTGCCACAGCTAAATTTATATAAGTCTAAAGTATCATCTAATAAAATATACTTCTTCTCTTCCTACTTTTATATTTGAAGCTTTCCCAAAAGGCGCTCCTTATCAATGTCTTTAACTTTTATCTTGTTGGTTTAAATTTTAATAAAATAAATGTGTCACAACATCTTTGATTACTCCCTCTCAGGGAATTAACACCCCAAGTAGCTCACCAAATAAGTCATCAAATGGCCCACCAATTAATCATTAAGTTGGTGGTACTACTATCATTCAATCATCTTTTATGGGGATCAAACAATCCAGATCCTAAGCAGAACACAACTTGAACAAGCCTCATGACTTATGAGGAACATTACTCAGCTAAACCCCATGACTCCCATGACTTACATGGACAGTATGTGGCTTTTCATGATACTACATATTATCCTATATTTTAATCCAATAAAGTATCATTCTCTTCTTAATTCCCCCCTTTATCTTGTTTATTATACTTCCCAGAAGTATATACTTGACAGTAGTAGCACAGGTAGGTTACCCACACCTATGCAACTTTAAAGAAAAATTCCTCCTAAGAAAAAGATTCAACAAACGGCCCTCCCACAGGCTGAAGAGATTACAAAAAAGGACAAGATGCCCCTACAGGTTTCACCATCTTTAACAACATCCTTGTACCCACCAAACAGTACAACCTTCTCCACACTCATAAACTCCTAAACCTGCCTCCAACTACTGCAAGCCCATAGCCACCCAAGATACCTAACATTGTATTTCAACATCTACACTTAGCAGAAATTGGGATGTTTGTAGGATTAGGTCAGGAAAACGCCTACCTCTGGATCAACAGCACCAAAAAGCAAATTTACACAATTGGGCTACCCCCAGAGACTCTGGGCCAGCAAAGTTGCCCTTTGCGTCACCAGAACCGCATCACGTTTTGTAACTGAGTGGCTAAACCAGCACCCCAACCAGAAGAAAAACTGGGAGGTATTCAAAGCTGCATTCCTCAAAAAGTTCTCCATGAAGGATTCCAATGCGGTGATCATGACAGAACTCAGAACCTTCAAAATGACAGGAACAGTTGAGGAGTACATTGCAGCATGCAAAAGCTTACGTGACCAGGCTCCCACCACTATCAACTTTGACAATCCTGGGCCACAATTAGATTTCTATAATGGCCTCCCCCCACACATTAGACGTCATTTTGACATGACCCACTGCAAGAATCTCAAAGACACATTCTTGGAAGGAAAGTGTGAAGCTCAAAAGTCTGACAACTTAGATGCAACAAACAAACAAAAGGAGAGTCCCACAGCAAAAAAGACCCTTGCCCTAATAAGCAGAACAACTGAGCTAATAATATCCATCTGTTGCAACTAAACCAATGAGGATTAAGTATTTGGAATTGGGGAAGACAACAGTCCAATAGAAAGGACAGAATAATAAGAATAAGGTATTATTTATTATAGAATATTGTGATTAATATACTATGTGGGGAAAGCCACAAGGCCACAAGGGGGTGGCATAATGGGAATTTTCATGTAAGGTTTGAAGCCAAGGAATAACTTGTGTGGGGATCAGCAAGTCAAATTGATAGCGCTCCTAATTAGAATGAAGTACCCGCCATTTGATATTGCCATCAGACTAATCCATAACATTAGATATGTCAAGGGGCAACTCATTGAGCGCCCCCTGTGTATTGTAAGATACATTAGCAGGTGAGTCTGAAAACTTGGTTGCAACACATCCTTGAAACAGGTATCACACTGCACAAGCCAACCAGGCAAGCACTGAAGATACTAATGAGGAGGATAAAGCTTGGGGAGTGCTTAGGCAAGCCGCCATCTCCCACTTTACAAGACTCATACAGGGACCAAGACGTGGATTCAATCACCATGATCCAAGTCGCCTCCAGCAATCCTCTAATGTTTGCTGCCCAAACTGGAAATAAACTCCTCACTAATCCTTTCTGTTTTTACAGGTATCAAGGCACAGCATTGTTTGACACTGGAGCAGACTAATCTCTTGTTGACAAAAATTTTTCCAACCTCATAAAGTTATCCATGGTCCAAAGCAACATCAAAAGAGTTGTCATGGCAGATAATATAAGTACACCAGTCACCAAGGAAGAAAAGCCCTTCTGCACCCAAGTTGGAGACGTAAAAACTATACTCAGTGGCCCTATCATACCAATCCTCAAATATGATGTTATACTTGGTTTAGATTGGACGAGAAATACCAAACCCCATATCAACTGGTATAGTTCTACCCTCACCATACAAAGAGGCAAGGTACACCACCATGTTTACCAAACTCATCCTAACACACTTATGAGAGACCACGTGTTTGTAAAAATCATGGAAACATAAGAGGAAACTGATTCTAGCAAAATCAACTGAAACAACTTCACGTACAAAGTTATCCACTTTAAAAATACAGAAACCAGACATGAGAAAGACTACATCCCAAACCATCTGATCAGTGAATTACCTTCTGTCTTCCAAGAAGCCTTACCAGGTTTACCACCCAACCCTGGCATACAAAACAAAATTGACATCAAGGGAAGTGTTGTGAAGTGATTGGTTGTAAACTAGCCATCACTGTAATCACACATTGATCCATTAAGCTCGGTGAACTAGAGTACAATGGTACTCTTGTTTTGGATGATAATTAGTCCAAATAATCAACTAAGTTGCACTCCAAGTCCATATTAACTGACAATCATCTGATCATTAGGTTAATAGTAGGCTAAGTAATAGAGGAAACTGGGCAATAGATAGAGGATCCTGGCGCTCTGCAGCTCTCATCAATCCCTTCCTTACTATATAACTCTCTCTTTGACTTATTAAATAAAGATTGATTCTCATACCCTATAAATTATTATACACATTAGGCTAAAGAGTTTATCTTAGCTTAGTCTTTAATAACAACTAAGGTTGTATTCAAGTTAAGTGAAAACAGCTATCAACCACCCAACAGCTGAAGTTACAACATTTGGTGCTCACTCTAGCATGCATCTGTCCAATGGTACTCACCGCCCTGATGAGTATTTGTCTTTTATGTGTGGGGGGTGATGGAGATAACCTTCTCCATGCCTTCCTTTGCCATCTCCAGGACCACCCTGATGGGCTCTTCACAGAGATCAATTGTTCTGATGGAACATGGGATGGTCTGCCTAACAAATTTGTGGCTTTTGGTCAATTTATGACTGATATACAGCATCCCTGCCAGATAAAGTATCAGTCCTCTCTGCACCTCAACATCTCAGTGCCACTTGAAGTGGATGGAAACGCGGAGCCTACCCAGCAGCAGCTGGAGCAAGCCATCAGTAGCATGGACCGTGATATGTACCAAAATGGGGAAGCACATGAGAAGCTTGCTGTACTGCCATCTTACGGCATACCGGCTAAAGAGAAGTTCCGTAACTTTACAGGAATAACTCCCAACCAGCTTTGGTTGCAGATGAAAACAATCAAACAAGCCAAAGAGTATATCTATAGCTTTGCACATCCCACCATTTGCCACAACCAGACCCACTTGGGCTATCAACTGTCCCTTATCTTGTATCAGGGAAACTTGATAAAAAATCAGCAGGCTTTCCTATGTTGCCTGTACAATAAACTTACAGGCTCCATGACCAACATCAGTCATCAACTAAACAGCTTGGCTGGTCACCAAAACTTCACTGCAAATTGGTCAGCACAGCTGGAGGAACGCCTGACAAACTATATGGTCACAATGGTTGGTACCATGCTTGAACACAAAGGACTGGACAACAATTGGCTTGGCACAGTCACTCACCACGTAAAAGGGGCAGAAGCCACCTTCCGCTATCTATTCAGCGAGGTCAAGTTGCTCCACCGCTCTGTAAGAATGATTGAGGATGGGGTTTCTTCCAAAGGCAACTATTAAGCCACTGCCATTGTTCAGAGGGACATGGAGGAGCTGTCTGAACACGTCAGCAAGATTGGCAAGGGCCTTTGTCAATCCCTTTCTGACTGCAACCATTTCAACATGGAATTTCCCAAGTTTTCAAAAATGATTGACCACAATCACAGCTGCACAGAAGAAAATCATGATAATCTGGAAAGATTAAGTAATAGTCATCAGGCTATACAAGAAAAGAACAATATGTTGTTCAAAAAACAGGAATCACTTATTGAGAAGCTTGAAGACAAACTGCACATAGCAAATTGTACAATAAAAGACCTGACTCAAGAAGTACAATTGCAACACAGCAATATTCTGCACCTACAAGGGCAAGTAGAGCAGCTACTTCAGGTGTATGCCAGCCAGACCATGTTGGAACCAGGACCACAGACAACCACAAGAAGAAGTCAAATTGTCTTGTCCACCGCCAGCCAGGCAATTTCAGAGGACTGTCGCTCCTTCCATAGCTATGAGAGCAATGAAGACAACATATGCCGTACAATGAGGAAGGTCTATGTAGCGGAACCAGTTCTGGATAGCAGCAAAACACCTCTTCCTGGGGCCGCCGCTTCAACTTCCAGGATCAGCAACACGCCATAGATGCGGCTTCTGAAGCACAATTTTGCACCTCAAACCAGAGAAATATCTCACCTCTGCCCAGAAGAAGCTATAATTTTAGCACCTCTTTTGTTATCCAGCACTTTAAACCAAAAAATCTGCCAAAGTTTGACAAAAAAAGCCAATGTCCACATGTTTCTTTGGTTATAAAATAACTCTATGTATGGGGCAGATGATGCCATGAAAAATGTGGCCATCTTTAATTGCTTGGATTTGGAGACCCAAACAATAATAATGCCAAGACTTACGGAACAAGGCTTGACTTACAAGAACGTATCCAGGGCTCTTATTGCAGAGTTTGGTAGCAAAGAGGCTTTGTTTTGCCAAAAAAATGGAGTTTACAGAAGGGAAGATAAAGAAGGGGGAAAGCCTAATGGATTTCTCAGAGCGCTTCTATTTGGAAGCACATACCCTAGTCTCCATGGGAGCTGCCACTTTTGTTGACGTAAAAGAAGCACTCCTAAACTATGTATGCCCAATAGAGAACTGTTCATTGCGCTCAAATCAGGAATCTATGGTGCAAGCATGGTCCCTGAACTTATGCATCACTTGGGATCCTTTAAGGAGCAGTTTGAGGTTCCCTTTCCTGACCATAAGAAAGTCACTTTGTTCTCTTCTATAGATTCCAAGGGCAAGACTTGAGAGAGGGACTCATTGAAGAAACCAACAACCATAGCTACTCCCCCAATCAACACCACAGCAAATACCTGCACATGCTACAAGTGTGGGCAATTAGGACATCTCTCTTGGGATTAAAAGCAACCCAAGGCTAATGTCCGTCACTTAGGCCAGGAAGACAGTGAAGAAGACAAGCTAGGAGATAAAGACAAAGACGAGGACAGAGAAAAAGATGGTGAGGAGTCAAAAAACTGCTAAGCAGTCAGGTTGAGGAGAAAACCCTGACTGCTAGCAGTAACCAACCCTCTTCACCTATTGACCCGTACCCCAAAATACCTGATTGCAACGGCTGCCTTCTGGACCAAGAAGCCTGCCCTAAGAGATACTTGCTTGATAAAGAAGAAATAAACAAAGACTTGCTCCATAGAGTTTTAGCCGTCAACACAGTCAAAAGGAAGCAGGCAATTTTTACAGAAAGTCTACCTTCCAAAGAAGCTGTTGATACCATCTCTATACCTTACTCTGAACAACTTTCCATGCCATACACTAGAGTCACCCACAAGAGTGACAGTGTTAAAAAGTTGTCTCAATTATTGAAGTTGGTACAAGTCTCCACAAACTTGGATACTTTGAAATCCCTGAAGCCCAATCTAACAACATCACTAGAGTCTTTTTGCTCAGTTTAAGGGTTTAGACATTTGCAAGGCTACCAAAATTACCTCTCCTCATTATGGAGCAACACAACTGCACATACATTGAACTAGTGGTTCATAAACTTTGGGTAAGAGCAATTCTGGACTCTGGAGCTCCTGGGAACATTGTGTTGACCAGGCTAGTCAAGAAGCTGAAACTTGCGCCTGATTTGAACTACAACAAGGAATTTGGAGCTGCAGGACCTGATAGGAAAAAAGAATTGGGAGCCTATTCATCTTTACAACTTTGTTTGGTAAATTGGTGGTAACAGCCTTAGCAGTAGTGCTGTGCAATGAAAGCTATGATATCTTAATTGGAACAAACTCCATGGCAACCTATGGGACTATCATCAAGATAGTACCTTCAGTATTTTGGGCCACTCTGTATCAATGTTTTACCACAGCAACAGACCAAGAGACCTCCCTACAAAAAAGGTCCATTATATTAATATAGAATATGCCAATGGAGATATGCCAGTAGCGTACACCTTACGTCAGCTCAAAATCAATGTTTTACCTCTGGCCACCAAAGAGTAAAAAGGGATTCCTTTATATTCCTCTAGAAAATTCTCCATCCCAATTGGTTCTCAAGTGATACATAATACAGGTCTGAGCCTCAGTTTCCCTAAAGGAATGCATGGTGAAGTATCTGGACTCCACAATGGTTCAAAATTGGAACCATGGATTCTACCTGGGATTGTCATGTCATCTTTGGATGAGATTCTGGTACTTTTGGGAAATCTTTTCAATAAATCATTGAAGGTGAAGAAACACCAGCTGCTGGGCTACATGAAGTTGGAGGAAAACTCTAGCCTTATGAACGTCACCCCTTTTGGTGAATTTAGCAAATTTGCGCTACTGTGCAACCAACCAAGCATTCTGTCACTAATTCTGCGGGATTCCCTAAATGGACTAACAGAAGACCAGAAGGACCAAGCCATACGCCTCTTCAAGAAATACAAGGACGTCTTTGCAGAGAATGATCAGGACCTAGGGAAAGCTCTGGGAGTTGAACATGTATTGGATACACAAGGTACTGCCCCTATACACTCTAGGCTGATAAGATGCAGCTTGGCCAACCAAGCCATTGTCAATGAAGAGCTACAGAAGCTACTTGCAGCTGGCCTTTTGGTTCCCAGCAAGAGTCCTTGGTCCTCACCACTTTTGATCATAAAGAAGAAAGACAGGTCTAATTTTGTGGTAATGGATTACCACAAGTTGAACTCCGTCACAAAGAAGGGCTCCTACCTGTTGTCATGCATTGACAACATGTTGGATAAGTTGTGAGGTGCAAAGTACTTCAGTGCAATGGATCTAATCAGTGGATACTGGCAGATTTTCCAGAGGCAGATCAGGAAAAGTGCGCTATTATTATCAAACAAGGCCTTTTCTAGCCAACTAGAATGCTGCAGGGACTTGCTAACGCCCCCGCAACTTCCCAATAAGCCATGGATACTGTAATGGGAGACCTTAATTTGACTTGTGTACTGGTCTATCTTGATTACATTAATGTCTTCTCCTGTACTTTTGGTCAGCATTTGGACCACTTGGGGGCTGTGTTTCAACGTCTTATTGCTGCCAACCTCAAGCTAAAATCAAGGAAGTGTAACTTCTTTAAGGAACATTTGGAATTACTTGGTTATATAATCAGCAAATATGGTTTACAGGCTGTTCCTGCTAAAATTGAAGCTATCACACACATGCAAACGCCTTCCAACAAAAGAGATGTTCAGGTGT
Source organism: Entomophthora muscae (assembly GCA_014839935.2). Taxonomy (NCBI): domain Eukaryota; kingdom Fungi; phylum Entomophthoromycota; class Entomophthoromycetes; order Entomophthorales; family Entomophthoraceae; genus Entomophthora; species Entomophthora muscae. The sequence continues at coordinate 368,814 of QTSX02005732.1, read as the reverse complement.
TTTTAAGAATGATTGGTTACTATAGACAGTTTATACCAAACTTCACAGGTCTAGGAGGACCACTATTCCACTTGTTGAAAAGCAATGTTGAGTTCTCATGGACAGAAGGATGCCAGAAAGCCTTTGAGGACTTGAAGGCCACCCTAGTGACAGAGCCAGTACTATCCTATCCTAACTTTGAGCGCCCTTTCATTGTACACACAGACGCCAGTTTGACAGCAATTGGCGCTGTTCTTTCTCAGCTTAACAATTATGACCAAGACCATCCTGTAGGGTATTGTTCCCGCACACTCAATAGTCACAAAAGAAATTATACAGTCATGGAGAGGGAATGCCTGGCAGTCATCTATGCCTGCCAAAAATTTAGAGTGTACCTCCACAGAGTACACTGTACAGTGGTAACTGATCATGTTTCACTCAAATGGTTGAAAACCCTGAAGGACCCTGAAGGATGACTGTACAATAGGCTATTAAGCTACAAGCTTATGACTAAACAATAATTCATTGCGTTGGCGCTATGCATCAGAGCCCAAATTGTCTTTCACGTCTCCCTACCATAGCCTTGGTTTCCTCAGCAGCAGATGAACTTTACAAAAAACTGATGCTGAAACCTTCTATGTGGGGGAGGAGCCGCTCAAGATTCAGAAAATTCTGAAGGCTCTTGCGGTGGACACTTGTGTCAAGGATAATCAGCTTTTTAAGTTGTATAAAGGGAAGTGGTTACCATACATTTGTCCATCCTTATGTACAGATGCAGTAGTATTAGCACATTGCACTGTGGGTCATGGTGGTATTCATAAGACCCTCAACCTGCTACAACAGCATTGCTACTTGGAAGGAATGTATTCAGATGTAGCAGAAACCCTGGCTGCTTGTTATGACTGCACTATAGAGCAACCAAAGGTCTTGTGCTACCAACACCAATTAATACAACCTGGCTTTGCGTTCTATACCATTGCTATAGATGAAGTAGGTCACCTTCTACTGACTGCTAGCAATAACAAGTTCATAATTGTAGCAGTGGATTAGCTCATAAAATGGGTAGAAACAAAAGAAATTACTATTCAGTTGGCACTTACCACAGCCAAGTTCATTCTAGAGAACATACTCTACAAACATGGCTGCCACCAGACATTGCTAACAGATAATGGGACAAATTTCACGGGATATATGATACCCAGGCTGAACAAACTTATGGGTATTTGTGGTACTCTGTCAACACCATATCATCCCCAAACAAATGGAATGGTAGAGAGAACAAATGGAAGTCTTGTACAGATCTTAAGGAAGCTTAGTCACCAGCATGAAACGGAATGGGATACATATCTTCTGGCAGCTACCTTTGTGTACAACATAGGATTCCACAGGGCTACAGGAAAAAGCCCTTTCCAGCTTCTTTACAGTTGACAACCAAGTCTCCCGCCACATCTCTACAGTTTAGTTAAAACCAACAACCCCCTCACCCCCAACACTTATTTGAAAAGACTAGCACAGATACTAATCAAGCTACAGTCTGAGGCATACTCTACCACTTTAGCAACAAAGAAGAAAGATATGGATCATGCGGTAAAAACTTGGCCAGCCCTCCCTGCATACAAGATAGGAATTTTGGTTTACTTCTACAGCAACTGAGGGTACAGTTGAAAAAGTAAACTTGCTTCACTATGGCAAGGTCTGGTCAAGGTAGTCCAGAAAGTGGGAGTAGATAGCTACACTCTCAAGGATCTGTAAGCTGGCCAACTGATTACTCAGGTTCACACACAGTACATGCAAAAAGCTCCAAGTGATCAAGCATAAGCCCCTTTATGGATAACAATTTGGAAAAAGAAAAACTTAATGAAAATAGTCCATGGGTTGTTATCTTTTTTGCATCAAGAATAGATAAAGATTATAGTAAGAGAGATTAGTACGGTTTAGGCAATTGGTGCTTTATTAAGATACTATTGCCTCTAAACCCAGATGCAACTGGATGAGGACTTTGGCAACGGCTGTATAGATTATCCAGACATTAGGTAGCCAGCAGAATGCAAATGTAAGAAAAGTAGAATCATCTACAGGAAGGAAATTGACACAGTTCACACCAATAAAATAAGGAAAGGCAAGCCCAAGCAAGACACATTCCCAGAGAAAACTTTCTTGCTGGGCATATTCCTTGGGTGTTTTACCTCCTACCAAGTACATGACTCCAAGAAGCCACTCAATATACTCAGGCATGTGGTGCAGTCTCTGATTATAAACGACCTTGGAGCCGCTAAGCACCAAGTTTCCAACCAATGTCATGGACTGTTGACTCCCTGATTGACTATAACTAAGGAGCTCTAGGGTAGTACCCATAGCTTGTTGCAATCAATATTTGTGACTATCTCAACCATGCCACAAGGGCACAGGACCAACAGCAGACCAAGGATTGGACCACACTACAAAACCAGCTCAATAATTTCAAGGGCACAAGAGATCTGATAGTCTGCTAAGTATATCCCATCAAAGGAGAATTCCTGTAGGCACAACTGAGCATACCTTACAAGTTTCATCCTAGGTATTTGCCAATGAATGTTATTTCCTACTTCAAGCCTTTTTGTGGAAATCACGTAAGGGTTTTCCAGAGTCAGCATAAGGGTTGACCACATAACTACTGGCCTGCGGAACTACAGAGTGGGAATTCTCTCCCAACAAAGAAAGGCAACTATTTTGATGTAGGAACCTTGACTATCTTCTTGGATCACCACAGGAGTAGAGCTCACCTCACCTTTGTTCAACTCTTGGAGAAGATTGGTAAAGCTGGGTACAGGTTCATTGGTCTCATCAGTAGTAGTGGTTGTAGGAGCCTTGCTCTTGTGGGTATGGTTCCTCTTCTTGGCAATTGTGGAAAGCTGTGTAGAAGTAGGCATACCGGAGTATTGTGCTACAGAACTACTTGAAGATTTATTTGGCTTATATGAGACAGCATTAGATAAACTATGGAAAGCTGCGTCTATTTTGCCGCCTAGAATCTCAGAAAATTCAGCTTCTTCTGAGACTAACACAAATGAGTGAAAAAGTACGTTCCCAACAGGAATTTTGGATATTCCCCTTTGGTCTTTGTTGATTCTTTGTTCTGGAACATTGGTGTAGCGTACAACTGGCTTCCTTTTCCTTTTTGGGCAATTTATCATACTGAAAGAGGTTAATAGACTTTTACAGTAATGTCTAGTTTAGTGGGGGGAAATGCCGTGAAGTGATTGGCTGTAAACTAGCCGTCATTGTAATAACACATTGATCCATTAAGCTTGGTGAACTAGAGTATGATGGTACTCTTGCTCTGGATGATAATTAGTCCAACTGATCAACTAAGTTGCACTCCAAGTCCATATTAACTAACAATCATCTGATAATTAGGTTAATAGTGGACTAAGTAATAGAGGAAACTGGGCTATAGACAGAGGATCCTGGCGCTCTGCGGCTCTCATTAATCCCTTCCTTACTATATAACTCTCTCCTTGACTTATTAAATAAAGATTGATTTACATAACTTATAACTTATTATACACATTAGGCTAAAGAATTATCTTAGTTTAGTCTTTAATAACAACTAAGGTCATATTCAAGTTAAGTGAAAACAGCTATCAACCACCCAACAGCTGAAGTTACAACAGGAAGTGTACCAAAGGCACAGCTCATATGTTGTCTCACACCTCAGGAAGACAATGCTTTAAAAGCCTACCTTGACAAAGCCCTTGAAAAAAGCCTCATTTGACCTTCCAAATCACCTTTTGGTGCAGCTGTCTTCTTTGTGGCAATAAAGAATGGATGACTCCTCATAGTCACAGACTACAGGGCCCTCAATGAGGTCACAATTAAGAACAGGTATCCCCTGCCCTTGATTGATGACCTTTTTGACGCCCCAGGGGGTCCCAAATCTTCACAAAAATTGATTTGACAACAGGCTATCACCAAATTTGTGTAAAACCTGAAGATAACCCCAAAGACCGCGTTCAGAACCAAGTACAGGTCCTTTGAATGTGTTGTTTTCAATTTTGGTATGTAAACGCTCCCAGCACCTTTGTGACTTTCATGAACAAGGTTTTCAAAGAACTCATTGGAAAACAAGCAATCATCTACCTGGACAAAATAATCATATACAGTCCAACTATAACACAACACTGGGAAGATGTCTGCCTGGTCATCTGCACCCTCAAAGAAAGCCAACTCATTAATAAACCTTCAAAGTGCAACTTTTTCTTGTCTGAACTTCTATTCCTTGGTAACATTATCAGTAATGATGGAATCAAACCAGACTCAGAAAGGATACACGCCATAACTGACATGCCAGCGCCAAGGAACAAGAGCAAGCTCTGAACATTCCTTGGCATGGTAGCCTATGTCAGAAGGTTTATCCCTGACTGGGGAGCTCTGACAGCCCCTTGTAAGCCATTACAGACAAAACAATCAAGTTTGTCTGGACACCACTACAAGACCAACAATTTTGCCAACTAAAAGAACACATGGTCACTGCCTCTATCCTCCAATATCCGATTTGTGAAGGAATATAAAAGTTAGAAACTGATGCATCTGACTACACCATAGGAGGGGTATTCTGTATCCAGACGGTAGAAAAAGAATTCCTCCCTGTGGCGTACAAGTCAAGGAAACTATCTGACAGCAAACAAAGATACCCCATATATGACAAGGAATTGGTAGCTATTGTACACTGCCTCATGAAATGGATAAGTTATCTAGAAGGGGCCCAAGCGTTAAATATTTTCACTGATCACAAATCATAATATTCTTCAAGACACAACAGCATTTGTCAATAATACAAGCCAAATAGATGAGCCTCATACAGAGATATCCAATTAAAATTGAATACAAACCAGGCAAGGAAATGATTACTGCAGATGCCCTTTCATGGCTATACAGTAAACATGTTCTATGCACTGATGGCAACCCTGACTGGCCCATGTTAATTATGGGGAATCTCCAAGAAGGGTTCCCACCTGGCATCCCAATGGACATCCAAGAAAGGTCCTTAAGAACAAGCACCTGTTCAAAAACGTATATGGTACACTACACAAAATACTTCCAAATGGTGATACTGTACCCTACGTCCTGTCAACACAAAAGATTGACACAATCCTCTGATATCAAAGAGACTTGGGCCACACCTGCAGCAGAAACTTGCATTAATATCTCAAGACTTGCTACTAGTGGCCCAACGTGTTAGATGATATCCGAGAAGTATTAGTACAGTGCAAAGTCTGTGAAAAGTACACCCAAAACAAGGCACCACCCAAGTCAGTAGTACCAGTATCCATCACAAAACCCTTCAAGGTGTGGTCACTGGATATTGTGAGATAACTGACTGGCAAGAACAAATGGCATAAAGTACATCATAACAGCTATTGACTATGCAACTAGGTGGCCTCTAGAACAATCTACAAAAGAACACAAAGGTAATAATGTGAGACAATTTATTGGTAAAGAGATCATAGCCAAGTTTGGAAAACCCAGCCTCCTGGTCACAGATAGAGGCACCAAATTTAAGGCCATCAGCACCAATATCTACCTTGCCAAAAACAGAATAAGAAACATCACAGCCAGCCTGTACCATCCACAAGAAAATGGACAAGTAGAACAACTAAACAGTTTGCCTTTATAAGCCCTCAGTAAGTTGTTTATTAGCAATCCAAAAGCCTGGGTTACATGCTGCCAACAGCACTAATAGGATAAAGAACACAAGTCAACCACATCACGGGCAAAATACTGTATAAACTTCTCTATGGGCAAAAGCCTGCCCTTGTTAGTAAAGCCATAGGACCACAATTACTTCTGTCAAAAAAAGTGCCAGATGACAGTAATACCAACATATAGAGTGCTAGGAAAGACCAGGAAGACATGGAGCATAAAAGGATCAAGCAAGTGGCAATCCCACTGCAACAAGAAAGATTCCAATTCAGGGACAAAATTTGGGCTGTCAACCACAATCAACATAAGTTGGATCCAGGGTTACGTGGGCCAGATATTGTCATGGAGGTAAAACCCAACAATACCTACCTCATCAGAGGAATTGGCACTTGAACCAAACTAAAGCACATGTATCACAATCTCCTCTACCTTGTAAAGCAAGAACAGCACAACAAAATTCTAGACTCCCTGTTTCCAACACCAAACTAGATCAGTACCAATCCTGTATCTCCAAAACTCTCAAGAAAATACCAAGGTTCCATCTTCCAGCACCCCAGGGGAAGATGTCACAACATTTTTGATTACTCCCTCTCAGGGAATTAATGCCCCAAGTAGCTCACCAAATAAGCCATCAAATGGCTCACCAACTAATCATTAAGTTGGTAACACTACTATCATTTGATCATCTATTACAGGGATCAAACAATCCAGATCCTAAGCAGAACACAACTTGAATTTGCCTCATGACTTATGAGGAGCATTACTCAGCTAAGCCCCATGACCATCATGACATACATAGGCAGTATGTGGCTTTCCATGATACTATATATTATCCTATATTCATATCCAATAAGTTATTATTCTCTTCTTACTTTTCCCCTTTATCTTGTTTATATACTTACCAGAAGTATATACTTAAAAAATGTTTTTATCCAAGTTTAATAGTACTAAATTTCAATAAAAGCCCTATAAAGTTTAATATTTTATTTATTATGTTTTTATGGTTGTTTTGATTTGTTTTTTAAATACACTGCTTTATTTTAGAACCTTTAATTAATTATTTTAGGACAAAAATACTTCCAAAAAGGCAAGGGGCACCAAGAGTCCCTCCAAGCTCATCAAAGCTGTCAAGAAGAAGGCAACAACCACAGATGATGCTTTCCCCAAACCTTATCCAAGAATCCCCTCAAGCTCTCCCATGAGCATAGCCCAGTTCACTCTACTGGGAAGAGAGGAATAAAATATATTGCTTAATGATCACAATTTTTATAACTTGGCACCAGATGAGGATCCCTATAAGAAGCGGCACCAGTCCCAAAAGACCCCCCCCAAGGATAAGTCTCCTTCAAATGAGGAGCACCACAACACCCCCCCTCTTCTCCCCCATCAAAATCTTCTGGTGCAAGCTCATCAGAGGATGATTTAAAGCACCAGTCTAGCTACTTCCCTGGCTTTTAAAATGCTCCTTCTGGCCCATGGGATCCTCTGTTGGCCCATAACATTTGCAATGTTGACAGGAAGTTCAAAGTACTATCTTCCTTGCCTAAGTATTTCCCATAATGAGTGTTAAGGGTGGGCCGGCCATGATGGCCCATGGTTAGATTTTCTTGTGTAATAATATGAACTGGGGCTTCAAGATCTGCTGTTACACCTGCAAGAGCTGCACCTGCCCAGTGCAGATCAACACTGAGCACTGGGACAGGGTACAAACCATCAAGGTCAAGCACTCTTGCATAATGCCAAATACCACTATAGCCTGCCTCCTCAAGTGATATCTTGTCCAGGTGATGACCACCTCCAAGGATCTTTTCCCCACCCAGCTGGTTGTGCTTGCCTGCAAGCACCTTTCTTCATCAACTTGATGAGCGTTCTAAATCACAGTCATTTGTCAAGTTCTGATCAATATGCCTAAAACCTCTAAACCCCTGGCCAAGAGCGCCACCAATGTCAAGGACCTAGTCCTCTCTGATGCCCTCAAGAAGACAGAGGATGGAGTTATGTCCTGCTCTATGACAGTGGGCAGGAAGTGGAGGATAGGATCATAGCTTATGGTGCAACTCAAAACCTGGAGCAGCTGAACACTGCTAAACTTGGTTATACAATGGCACATTTTCTACCTGCCCAACCATCTTCAAGCAGCTTTGGGTACTGCATGGGCAGTTTGATGCCCAGGTCATTCATCTTGTTCTCTTCCATCTTCCTAGTGCTAAAAAGAAAGTCTATACCAAAGCCTTTAAGGATTTTCAGGATGCTTTAAGCTCCTATCCATTAACACACTCCCCCTATCACCCACACCACCAGAGCAAACCCTTCCTCTTCTGATAGGAATGAGTCTGATTAGGCTGTTGAGAAGCTAGCTCATGCTTGATTACTTGGGCCAAAGTGTATCATCATGGACTTCAAGCTTGCTCAGGTCAGAGCCTTTGAGGCTATCTTTAATGGAGAAATTCAGGGCTGCTTCTTCCAATTCAGGCAGGCCCTCATCAAGAATCTCAAGAGCAAGAAGGATCTCTTTGACAAGTACCTTAATGATGGCAAAGAAAAGTGCCACTTTACCATAATCCAGCTTGCTGCCTTGGCTTTTGTGAGTCCTGAAATACTAGTCTTGGCTTTTAAGCAATCCAATAGGATGCTTATGTCAAAAAATACTCCATCATTTTCAAGAGTTACCTTGAGTACTTCAAAAAGTAGTGGTTAGGCAAGAAGGTGACTGCCAGGAGCAGGAAGAGTTGAGCTACTGTGCCCTGGGACTGCCAAAGCGCCTGAAAAAATGGGGAGATGAAGAAAACTTCCTGACTCAAGGTGTGGCACAAGCACCTAAAGACCAAGTTTGGGGCCTACCCCAAGTTCAACTAGTTCTTTGCCAAGCTACAGGAGGATTAAGCTTGGAATATCTCCAAGTTCTGGTATCTGGCCAGCCTGGTGGCCCCAAAGAAGAAGTCAAGAGATCAGAAATAATAGGAGGTGGTACATTAAGTTGTTAAGAAGAAGTACAAGGTGATGAGATAAAGAAATACCTTGAGAACGTGGCTACTTCCCTTGCTGGTGGTTTTAATTAGCTTAAAAATTTTCTTTGCTTATATTTTTCACTTTTAAGTTTTATCATTTTTTAATTTATTTCAATAGTACTAACTAATTTTTAGATATAAATGGTAAGTTTAAGATACAGTTTCAATGTGGTTTTGCAAGAAATATATTATATTTTGTTAATTTATCTTTAAGGTATAAGATATTTTCAGTTGTGCTTATATAAAGTATAATAAATTAAAATTAGAATTTTCTTATATTTTATAGTTGTTATAATATTTTCTTTATCTTTATTTTTGGTTTATTAGAGCCTTAATTCTTATGGGGATAAATCTTTTTATGTAAAGAGTGTAATTTACATAGTAAATTGAAAAAACTTGCTTATATCTCCTTATTCTTATTACTTATGGTATTTTTTATTGCATTTTTGAACTCTCTGGGGTCATTTTAGTATAATAAAGTATTTTAAAATAGTCTTTTTATATTAAAAATAATCAGGGTAAAGTGTTTTGTTAATTAAAAAAGTGTCAACATCCAGAAGACAACATTATAAAAAACTGAATTCACACTTTATTATAGTATCAACATGGCCACTTTTGACATGTCCACTGTTGCCGCTAAGACATCTTGCACCTCAGCCAGTTCATTCTCCCATTTTTTTGCATGCATCTGTAGCCAGGGAATTTCTTATAAACAGTCTGGAGGAGGAAAAATATAGAGATGTTCTGGAAGATAGTGTCAGCTACTTCTGCAGCTTCCTCAGAGGTTTCTACCAAGACAGGGGACCTCTTGGCTTGTGTGAGGTTGGGTCTTGAAACAATTTTCTTGGCATCAGCAAAAGGGTTTGAAGTGATGGTAGTTTTCCCACAACATAGTTTTTAGGGGACAGAAATAGTTTTGGGTACATCTAGGACAGAGTATTCATAGGCATCAGGATTATCAACATCAGATTCTTCCACATCAGGGCCATTTGAAATATCATGGAAGAGAAGAATGATTGGAGGGGCTTGTGAATTGGATGCATTATCAGCAGAGGTGAAAGGAGATGAAAGGGGAGACTGCAAAGAGCTATCAACTGAGAGCATCTCCACCTCCAGTTTGAACTCTCTTCCTGTCTGATCTCTAGAATCAGCTCCTTCAACACAGGGTTTTTACAGACCTGAGAGTGATGGCCTACCTGATCACAAGTGTGGCAGCCTTGTTGTTTAGACTGATTCTGAGTATTTATAGCTAACATTTGAGGGGTGCAGGAATTTGTACCAGACACAGAAGTTCAACTCTCTTGTACCACTGAGCCCAAATGGGTGAGGTGCATGTCTTAGATGAGGGTTTTAATACTCTTCATAGACGTAAGCATAGCATTATGTGCTTTGAAGTGCAGAAATAGGAGTTGGTTGAATTTGAGGATCTTCACACAAGCAGTATAGGCTTTTTGGCCAGTCAAATGTTTACTTTTTATCAACTTTTGTCCTTCAACATAAAATCTATCAGTAAACTCAGCCAGAGTTTTCTTAGGATTAAACACAATGTGCATCAATGTGTCTTTCTTTAACTCTAAGATGAGGTATCCCTCAAACTCCCCAATCATTAGTTGCTTCATTTATTCCCTAGTGGTAATTAAAAGAAGCTCCAGCACCACCACTTCATGGCAGATAAGGTGGAGGCAGTTCAGGATGTGTTCCTTCTTGATCTCATCATAATTCCTACACATGTCAGTTTCATATATCATAAGAAAACATTAATAATGGAGGTCTTTGGATCAAACACTTGATTTAAGGTAGTCTTGAAGTGAGCCTCAAGAGTTAGCCCACTGTTGCGCTTTTTGCATTACAGCGCCACAATTATTTGAGATTATAGGGCACAGGACATTTGCTTGAATACAGTCACATGTGAGGATATGAAAAGTATTGTATCAGAAGAGCCATGATTGAATGGAACCATGATTATTGTCTGTCAATGGCTTCTGATTGCACAGAAGCACTTAAGGATTAGGATAAGGTTAACCAGATTAAATATATATGTTAAAGACAAGCCAAGAATAAAGCCTATTTTTATTGTGATTGATTTCTTCTTCTTATACCTTATGCAAAGGTTAAACCCTGGTCTGCTAGCAATGTCTTTTAGGACATTCTAACACCCCCCTTATTTTGGTAATTATTAACCTAGGTTTGACGCTTATTGCATGTCAACCAATAGAATATCTTCATCTTCATCCAGCAAAGGTGATCCTTGCTGGCATGGAATACTTTAGTTACTTCAGGATCTCTTCCTACTTCTCTTGCATACTCAAGACATAGTGCTTATTAATATGATAAATATGGGAATTCAAGATAATGGGGAATTGAACCCAGTACCTTGGCTCTTGATGTAAAAGTAAAGCGGCGCCTTGGCACCTTCAATATTTGCCAGGCAGCACTTGCAATAATTTTCAGTTGGCACTTGACATAAAAGTAGTTTGGCGCTTTGGTGCCTAACCCAGTTGCCAGGAAGCGCTTGTGTATTTTTAAAGTGGCGCAGTGGCAAATCATGTATCACTTAATTATAGCAGCAGCACTTATCATTGGCTAATTTAAGGTCCAGGTCAGCAGGCTGCTGCTGGTTCAATATGAATATGATTTATACTACCAATTTATGTTATTTGGTAGCTGAAATTCATATCTACAAGCTCTGTAATAATTAGCATCATTATATTTTATACTACTAATTTATGGGTTTAGTTGCAGCAACCCTAATCCGTGAGCTCCATCATAATTGGCATCATTGCTTGGTCAAACTTCCCAACACCCACCATCATTGCTGTCAACTATATTGATACAAGGGGAGAAATCAGCTTCTGATTCAGTGGAGTGTTGACTGGCCCATAACTGTTAAAACACTCTTTTCCAGAGTCACTAGAGTATTGGTGTTATGGGTCCCAGCCTCAGTGGCACAACCTGTCTTCTATTTAGTATAATCCATCTGCTACCCTTATTAGCTACTGCAGTTGACAGCTCAGCTAGCTGTGAGTTCAATAAGGGGCCAACTAAAAGACAAGGAGAGAACCGCTCATTGACAGAATCAATAAACTCAGTATCTTCTGGAAGTCCTTATCTAGGGTGTAATGATACCTTTTTCAAGCGGTCAAACCTGTTGACTAGATAAATCAACACTCCAGTGCAGTGAATATGAGGCTGTCCAGGCATTTCAGGGAAATAATCATTATCCTCAAAAACACCAATTGTGACGGAAATAGCAGGATAATATGAAGCTGTCTCTAAATGATGAGGAATGACCACCCAAATCCACATAGAGTTAATGATTAACCACCAATGCAGCTTTAGATAACGTTTTGTAAAATTTCCAAATGACATACTAGGATTAAGTAAAATAATTAATCCTAACCAAAAGGAGCCCAAGATAAATATCCTGTGAAAGCATCAGAGAATCTTCAGAATATAATTCTGGACATTGGGATGCAACACAATTTTCATTTTCAAAGACAGGGGGGACCACTCCAAGATTGGCAGGCATGGGATTAACATTGGGCGGTACCAACAACAAAGTTCCAACTGCAGTGCGCCATCTTCCTGTAATAATTTGTCTTAGAATAAGATTGTAGGGAATGTATTGCAACAAACCAACTACAGGATAAATTTTAAAAATTAAATTAGACCAAGGGATATTTGATTTTTATTGAGTAAATTTTTGGGAGGACTCAACTCTTAGAGTTGAAACAGTGAAAATTATTCAATATATAACAAAAATTGACTAAGCAATACCACCTAGATCCTGAGCTCCTATTCCTTCCACATTGTCAAGTGAGTAACTAGTCCAGGTTGCAAAGAACCCTTGGGTGACCAATTTCTGACAACCATGCTGATTAATAAGCTCATATCTGGTAACCCTCAAATTACATCGATTTATCAACATCAGTTTGCAAGGGGGACTTGATTTAAGCTGGCAGACTGGAGCAGCCGTAACCCATTTTCAATTGACTGTTTGATTAAAATCTATTAATTGGGTCAATTTTATTTATGGTTTTTTGGCTTTTTGAGCCTTCCTACTTGGCTGGATAATTCCTGGCATGATGGAACCTATTGTGACATTACCCTCCGCTTTAGCCCGGGGCACAATACCCCCATCTGGGAGATGAGGTAAGAAGAAATTCTTGTGGGCAGGCAGGAGTTTCATTGCAGCTAAGGTAAGCTTGGGGTGATCAATAGGAGTGGGATTGCGCTTGTAGAACTTGTGAATCAGATCTGGGGAATTAGAAAAAATGTTGTGGGAAACCCAGGAGTTTTCAGAATCAGGATAACCCTTCCATGACACCAAATATTCCAACAGCGTCAATTCTTACGGGAGGCCAGAATACAATTTAGATCATACTCAGGTTCTCCTTCCACAAGAATGGGTTAAGAAGAAGGAGTCTATGTACCTTTAAAGGGAGTAAGAAGGCATTAATGAAAGGTGTGGAAAATCTTGAAAGCTGGGGGTAAATCTAGTTGATATGCAGAGGTATCAATTTGATGTTTAACCTTGAAGGGACCAACTTGCTTGGTGTTGTAACTGTGCTGTTTTAGCAGAGTTACACGGGGAAAAATATTTAGAAGCTAGATAATAATCTTTATTGTGAGATAGTGATTATATAGTCAATGTGAATCAAGGATAACAGGAATATTATTGGTAATCACACAGTTAGATGGAAGAAGGGGGTGGCTTGATCCTGATAATGAGTCAAGCGCCAAAACAAGGTATCCACTGTGAAGGATCATCATCTGTTCATGTTGATGGATTTGGTAATCCAAGTTGGCTTCCTAGTCTGGCTTCAAGTGACTGGACAATTGGATTGCAAGTCACAAACCTGCTTGGCTGGAACCTTGCTAGCGGGTCAAGCCTGCGGTTTTGACACCCCCGGCTGAAAGTTGGCCTCCTCTAGAGGCAGGTTGTCAGGGAGGTTGTCAGGAGCCCAGGCGCCATACTGAACAGGCTGTTGTTTGATGGCGGGCAGGGCGGTTTCGCATTGTTTCTGTCTTGCTTTGCAGGGCCGTAGGCGGTTGTGGTGTAAGGACTTGTCTTGCTTGCGTTTCCTGAGCCCTTGCTCAAGGTAAGTGTTATTGTTGTTTACCTTTAGAATGATTGCTGGTCCTACTTTTTTGGGTTGTAGTTTGCTTTTGTCAACATTCATGACTCAGACTTTGTCCCCAACTTCATGTCTTTGACGGATGGGAATGAAGGTCTTTTGTAAGCGTTCCTTTTCTTTGGCTGCTTGTTTGCTGTTGGCCTCTATTACTTGAGGATCTGAGCAGGGGGGACTTGACTTGGAATTTCCAGTTTGGGTCCTGTCAATGCTTGAAGGATATTTGGCTGTGTGCCGTATAGCAGTTCAAACAGGCTTTTCCCGGTGGATCTGTTCACTTGGGTTTGGCACACAAGTAGTGCAGTTGGTAGCTGCTTATACCAGTCTTCAGGTCTCCTGGCGGTGAGTTTGGCTAGGGCTTGCACAAGGCTACCATTAAGCCGCTCTACACGTCCATTGGCCTTTGAGTGGTATGGTGTTGTGACAATGTGTTTGACCCCATTTTTGGCAAGGTACACATTGGTATTTTTGGAGGTCAATTCTTTGCCCCCATTGGTTATCAGGAGTTCTGGCTTTCCAAATCTGCTGATTATTTCCTTGCCAATGAATTGTTGGACGTTGTTACCGGTGTGTGTTTTCACCGCTTGAGCTACTGGCCACCTTGTCGCAAAATTGATGACTATGATAATGTATTTTTTGTTGTTGTGCTTTCCTGGCATGGGGCCCACGATGTCAAGAGCCCATACCTTGAAAGGTAGTTGGGTTTGAATGGGGAGTACAGACTTAGGCGGAGTTTTGCTTTTGGCAAACTTTTTGCAGACCTTGCACTGTTCTAACACTTCCTGGACATTGCAGTATAAGGTTGGCCACCAGGCTTTATGTTTTAGGAATTTTTATAGATTTTGGCTCTTAGTATGTCCAAGATCTCTGTGGTAGAAAAGAATGGTATTGAGTCTTTGATGTGTGGGAATGTAGGGAATGGTTGTGCCATCCGACATCTTTCTGTGAAGAGTCCCATATACATCAGCAAAGATGTGCTCATTCTTGATGACCATTTCTTTGGTGATATTGGTTGTGCCTGAAGGGAACCCTTTGTCTTTTGTATGGAGCACTAGGAGAGGCCAGTCTGGGTTGAGCCCATTCTCTCCCCTAGAAGCGCGGACATACAGGTGGGACAGGGCGTCTGCCATGGCAAGTTTGGCCCCAGGCTTATATTGGATGATCATGTTAAACCTTTCTAAGATTTCCATCCACTGCACTTGGCGACGTGACAGGTTTGCATGTGTCTTGAAATAGATGAGCAACTTATGATTGGCTAGTGCTATGAATTCTTCCTGACGTTCCAGGTAACAGCACCATTTGACTAGGCAGTGTACAATGGCCAACAGTTCTTTGTCATGGATTTGGTATCAACACTTGCCATCCGGTAGTTTGCGTGACTTGTAGGCTACGGGCAGGAAATCACCATCACTATTCTTGATTTGTAGTACTCCCCCAATGGATGCATCTGAAGCGTCAGTTTCCATCTGGTATTCTCCGTCTTGTTTGGGGTATTGTAAGATGGGTGCTGTTGTGAGTTTTTTCCTTGAGACATCTGAAACAGAGGTTGCGTTGGGGGGGGTCCAAACAAACTTGGACTTGGCGCCTGTTATGGCAGACAAGGGGGCAGTCAAGACGCCGCAGTTGGGTATGAAGCGTTGTACATAGGCCATCATTCCCAAGAAGGTATGTAGTTCTGATTTTTCCTTGGGAGGTGGCATCTTGCAGATGGTTTGTATCTTCTGACTGTTGGGTTTGATGCCGTCTTTGAGACTATGTGTCCCAAGAAGGGTAGTTGCTCCCAAAAGAACTGGCATTTGGAGGGCTTGGCCAACAGTTTGTGTTTTGCCAGGGTTGCAAAGACTTCCTCCAGGTCCTTGTGATGCTGTTCCACCGAGGGGCTGTAGACAATGATATTTTCCAGGTACACGAGGGCGTGTCTGCCTATGTGTGGCGCAAATACTTTGTTCATGAAGGTTAAAAAGGTGGACAGGGCATTGGTCATGCCAAAGCTGAGTACTACACATTTGTAAGAACCATACTTTGTGTGGAAGGCTGTCTTGGGGATGTCTTCCTCCTTGATGCAAATCTGGTTGTAGCCTGCAGTTAGATTGATCTTGGAGAAGACAGAGGCTCCTCCCAAGGCGTCAAAGAGGTTGTCAATCAGTGGTAATGGGTAGCAATTCTTAATAGTGACTTCTTTCAAGGCGCGGTAGTCCGTGACCAGGCGTAAGGTACCGTCCTTTTTAGCCACAAAGAATACGGCAGCCCCAAAGGGAGACTGTGAGGGGCAGATAAGTCCTTTTTCCAGTGCCTCCTTGAGATAGGCGCGCAGGGCGTTGTCCTTGTTTGGGGTCAGCCTGTAAATGGGGCGTGCCTTGGGTACGGCCCCCTTGAGTTGGATATAGTGTTGGATGTTTTTCTCAGGGGATAGCCCAGGTAACGCCTCCTTGAAGATTTCTGGGTGCCGGGCCACACTGTTGCAATATTGCGGTATGGAGGTGTCCTGGTGGTCCTTGAAGTGTATTATTTCATACTGGCAGGAGTCCCAGTCAATTGCTTTCAAGTTTTCCTTCTTGTCCAAAGTCTCTGTGATGCATACAAAGACTTGGTCTCTAGGAGTTGGTCTACAGAGTCTGGGTAGATTTGGTGGTTGACACCTTCACCCTTGATGGTCAGCACTGAGGTCGCCCAGTCCACGTGAGGGTTATTTCTCTGTAACTAGACTAGTCCCAGTACAATTTCAAACTTAGGGAAGTCAATGACAGGACCCTGGATGGTGGAGTGAAGATTCTTGAGCATGAAGGAGAAGGGAGCAGTTTCCTTTGTCACAGCAATATGATGTTCATCAGCCAGGACCACGTTTTTAATCCGCAAAGGATTGGTGGCCAGCTTGAATTTATCTACAAAGCTGCTGTTGACTAAAGTTCAATCTGCGCCTGAGTCCAAGAGTGCTGAGCCTGTGTAACTGCAAAAGTGGAAAGGGTAATACATCAATTTATTGGGATGTCTGGCAATGGTGTATAGTACTGGGTCTTCTGAGGGTGTTTGGATCATTGGGCATTAGTCCACATCCTCGGGCTGGTATCCATTGTAAGGCAAGTCAGGAGTTGTGTGGGGAGAGCTTGGCCCGCTTAGTGCTCTCCCCGGGCTTTTTCCTCATCTTGGTTGCCTTGGGTGGCAGTGACACGGAAATGGGTACAATTTGATTGGCTGTTATTCCCTTTCCCATTTCCATTTGATTCCGTGGGCTTGTGGTTGTGGTTGTTACTGTTGCCTCCAGGAGGTAGTTGAGAGGAGCACCTGTTGTGTTCTGAGGCGCAGCACAGACACACAACAGGGAATCCTAAACTTAGGATTGGATTTTTACTAAGTCTTGGTTAGATGACAGGGAAGGTAATAGTGCTTACCTTGTGGCCCTGGATGAATAATCTCTACTAGGCGTGGCTAGAGAGAGGCGCGGAAGTACAGAAGACACAAATACAAAAATGTGAATATAACTTAATTTTTCTTGATGAATATGAAATGTAATATATAGTGGTTAGGAATACCACAAAACACTACCAGGACGGTAGGATCACTCACCACAAGCATGAGTGGGGCAAGTGAGAGCGCAGAGTCAGGAAACCAAACAATCATACTTCCTGAAGCAGAAGCCAGTTTATTTTGAGAGTCAAAAGCAAAAGCAAGAGATTCATCCTCAAAATGGCCCAACAAAGGCAAAATTGAAACATGGTGAATGCTGTTTGTTCACAACATTGCCCCCCTCTAGATTGGCCTTTGGGAGGTGATACTTGCAGAGGAACTTGGCATGTACACGGGCAAAAGGGTGACCACTGGAGAGGAGCTTTACAGTGTACTCAGACCCCCGTTTGAAAGTCACCTCTAAAGGACCAATCCATAGGGAGTCTAGTTTGTGCGCGCGCCCACCCACACAGTGTTGATAATATAGGACATGTTCACCAACAGCAAACTCAGGCAAGGGGGAGCGCCCAGCGTTGTCAGGAGAGAGCTCGAGCATCTTAGTCTTATAAGCAGAAGTGTAGGCAGTGGCCTGTATATCAATGATGCAGTTGACTAAGTCTTTCATGTGGTTGTCAGGGTTCAGGGCCTTATCAGAGGAGAGTAAAGGAACCCCCAAGAGTGATGGAGTGGTGGCTTCACGCCCATACAACATGGCAAAGGGGGAGTACCCTGTGACCTGATGCCTGCTCAGACAATAGGCAAAGAGGGCAGCAGGTAAGTATAGATCCCAATTGGCAGCGTCAGAGTAGGTGAGTTTCCTCATGACAGAAACCAGTGTCAAGTTGGCACGCTCAACTGCCCCATTAGTGGAAGAATTATAGGGGGCATAGAACAACTGGTGAGTTCCTAGAGCTTCAACAACAGAGGTTACAAGTTTGGCATTGAAGTTGGTCCCGTTGTCTGATAACAGCACTTGAGGACATCCATGGTAAAAGAAAACATCCTGCAGCAGGAAGGCAGCGGTAGTCTTAGAAGTGATGTCTTTAGTAGGGTGAGCTTCTACCCACTTGCTGAAGTGGTCAACGGCAATCAGGATAAAGCGGCATCTGGAGCGTGAGCGGGGGAGAGGACCTACAGCATCAATGCTGACAGTATTAAATGCGTGTTGAGGGGGAACCAATTTGAACTCGTGAGAAGCAGCTCAGGGCCTCTGGAGTTGGCAGTCATGGCAACTATCTATGACATCTGGGATCAACAGGCAAAGATTCTCCCAGAGTAATTCTTCTGAAGCCATTCAAAGGTCTTGGCAATGCCTCCATGGCCAGTTTCTTTATGAGCTTGTGACACCAAGGCAAGGCAAAGTCTGGGACGCACGTATGGCAGGTATTGACCCTGCACCTTCTTGAAGAGTTGGTTGTTGCGTATGAGGGTATCTTCAGACAATTTGGACAAGGCAATTCAAACCTCTTCTGTCTCACTTTCCCAGGAAGAAGGGTAGCCAATTAGCTCATACAGGCGGTCTGCCTCAGCAGGATGTAGGGCAAGGATGGGCATTCAGGATAGCCCGTCAGCGTTCTGATGTTGAATCCCGGGGCAATGGAGCACAGTGAAGTCATAACCTTGCAGGCAGAGAGCCCATTTGGCTAAGCGTCCTTCAGGCTCCTTAAGTTTTTGTAACCATTTGAGTGAAGCGTGGTCAGTGACAACAGTGAAATGGGTACCATACACATAGTGGTGGAACTGTTTGACTGCATGCAGCACAGCAAGGCATTCCTTCTCTGCAACACTATAATTCTTTTCATGCTTATTTAGCACACAGGAAGTATAGGCTATAGGGTGGTCCACACCTTCATTGTCAAGTTGAGCCAAGATAGCCCCAATAGCAAGGTACTAGCATTAGTGTACAAGATGAATTCCTTATCGTAATCAGGGTACAATAAAATGGGTGCTTCTTTGAGCTTCTGCTTTAGAGTCTCAAAGGCTTGCTGTTGACTGGCAGTCCATTCAAAAGGGACATTACGCAATAGTTGGACCAGGGGTTTGCTAGTATCAGCAAAATCAGGGATGAATTGTCTATAGTAGCCCATCATGCCCAGAAAGACTTGTGCTTCTCATAGGTTGGTGGGCAGAAGCATTTTTTTGATGGCTTCAACCTTCTTGGTCATTGGACAAATTCCTGTTTGGGTTACTTCATGGCCCAGGAATTCAAGGAGCTCTTTGAAGAAAGCACACTTAGAAGGCTTTAAATTGAGGCCAGCTTCTTGTATCTTTATGAACACCTCTTTAAGATAGGCTAGTTGATCAGTGAAAGTTGCGCTGAAGACTGTTATATCATCTAGATAGACTAAGACACACAACAACTTTAAGTCACGCAGGATGGACTCCATGGCCCTCTGAAAAGTTGCCAGGGCATTACAGAGCCCTTGCAGCATGCAAGTAGGTTCAAACAATCCTTCTGATGTGATGAGTGCAGCCTTCTGACAGTCTTCAGGAGAGAGGTCAACTTGCCAGTAGCCCAACACCAAATCCATGGCAGAGAAAAACTTAGAACCTCCAAGGCGTTGAAGGGCGTCATCAATGCGTGGTAAGGGATAGGAATCTTTCTTGGTTAGAGAATTCAACCTTCAATAGTCCATCACAATCTGGTGTCCACTATCCTTTTTCTTTAAGATGAGCAGAGGAGAAGTCCAGGGACTCTGAGAGGGAGCTAGCAGTCCAGCGTCCAGCAGTTGTTTGAGCTCCTTAGAAACCTGTGCATCTTCCACTCAGCTGTGGCGGTATGGCTTAGCACAAAAGGGGGGAGCATCTCCTGTGTAAATCTGATGTATCACTCCTTTGGCTAGCCCATAATCAGTACTATATTTAGCAAAGATGTCTGAGACTGGTCTAGTAAATCAAGTACCTCTTTCTGTTGGAAAGGGGACAACTGAGGGAAGTCTTGGGCAGTGAACAGAGATAGGACTTGAGGCTTGTCTTTGGGTAGATTAAAGTCTTGAAACGTTCAAAAGGGGTGAAGAGATAAGACGTCAGGAGCATTTAACAACTTTCCGTAATCAACAACCTGTCCTCTGGATACAGTCATAGGAAGCACAGTAAGGTTGGCAACTAGTAATTGAACAGGATCCTTGTGGGAAACGTCCAGAATTCCAGGACAAAGGTAAGGCTCGTTATGCCCCAGCAAAGGAGGGGATTAAAGCTCTAAAAAAGTCCATTCAGGTAGTTCATATGATATATGGGAGTCTATGATAGCCTGAGAGCCTGGGGGGATGGTGATAGCAGACGTGGCCATGAAAGGGATTCCCTCAGTTGCAGGACAAGCCATGGGAGGACACTTCATGTTGGTGGAATGGGTTTGATATTTTAGGGAGAAAACCACAGTGGGGTACTTCAGAGTACATGTCTTCAACTGTTTTTCAGGAATGTTGATGGGCTCCTCAAAGATCAGAGGGACTTCATACCCTAGGATAGAAAGATAGCCATCCTTTAGGTTGATGATCCCACTATATTCCCAAAGGAACTGGGTACCAACCAAAAGGTCATAGCTCTCATTTTCTAGAAAAACAGCCTGCGCAGCCAACAGGAGTTTACCAAATTGCATTGGTAAGGCAGAGTACGCACCAATGGTGCAAGTCATGGAGAGACCAGTGGTGCCATAGGATTGATGGTAGTTGAGATCAGGGGCCAGTTTAAGCTTCTTCATCAGTTTAGAAGAAGCAATGTTGACAGGAGAACCCATGTCCAGGACAGCTTTGATCTTGACCTTTTGGATAGATATCTCTACTCGGGTGGTGGTGCGTCCAAAGGGTGGCAGAACAGCCAAGATATCCTGTGCCTCAGCTAGTTCCTTGTCCCATTTCTCAATCATGCATCATAGTCCCGGAAACCCTTTATATACAGTTTGGAGAGGGAGTGAGACAGATACATTATTGAAAACAGCGTCTGCAACTTCAGCGGCTTCCTCTGATGATTCCACTAATATAGGGGACCTTTTTGCCTGAGTAAGATAGGGGCGGGAGACAACTGCTTTGGCCTCAGACAAGGGCTTGGTGGTTGTTGTAGTCTTCCCAGATTGCAGCTTGTAGGGAACGGCAATAGTCTTAGGGACGGCAAGAACAGAATACCTGTATGCATCATGGTCTTTAACATCAGATTTATCCACATCAGAATTGTCAGAAATGTCATGGAACAGGAGGAGGATGTGAGGAGCTTCATCATCAGCAGGCTCAGAGTCAGTAGCAGGCGGAGGTGTAGGAGGAGACTGGGAAGAATTGTCAACCAAGAGCGTCTCCGCCTCTAGGTTGACTGTTCTTTTCCTGACTGATCCTTGGGATCAGCTCCTTCAACCCGTGGATTGGTGCAGACGTGAGAGTGATGGCCTATCTGACCAAAGTTGTGGTAACCCTGACGTTGAGGAGGATTCTGGGAGTTCATAGTGAGGATACAAGGGCCGCAAGAAGAGGAGCCAGAGTTGGAAGCGGCACAACTTTCCCAAACAACTGCCCCAGAATGGGTAAGATGCATATCTTGTAGCAGTGTCTTTATACTTTTCATGGAGGAAAGCATAGCCTTGTGGGCCTTGAAATGGAGGCATAGGAGTTGATTCACCTTGAGGGCCTGGGTGCAGGCCATATATGCTTCATGCGCCGTCAATTTTCTGCTTGTTATTAACTGTTGTCCTTCCATGTAAAATCTGTTGGCAAATTCAGCTAATGTCTCTTTGGGCTTGAAGGATATGTGCATGAAAGCATCCTTTTTCACCTTCAGGCTAAGATCACCACCAAACTTGTCAATCAAGAGTTGTTTCATGTCCCCCCAGGTCTCAATGAAGGGCAGCTCTGGAACAACTACCTCCTGACAGGTCGGATGTAGGCAAGTCAGAATATGTTCTTTCCTAACTTCATCTGATGCTTGTCTCATAGCAGTCTTGTAAATAGTTAAGAAAGCTGCAATAGTCAAGGTTTTAGGATCAAACACTTGCTTAAAAGTAGGCTTGAATTGTGCCTTGGGAGTTGGACCACCATTGTTGCTATCAAGTACATTTATGCGCGGGGAGAACTCAGCTTCAGATTTGGAGGGGGGTTGTCTAGCCCACAGTTGTTGAACACTTTCTTCAAGGGTTGTCAGAGTCATGGTAGTTCTGGCACCCGTAGTGTTGGCTAGAGCAGTCTGTTGTTCAGTAACATCTAGGCGTTGTCCTTGGGTAGTGACAACCATGGAGAGTTCAGCCAGCCGCAAAGTAAGGGATGGCCCCACTGATAGGCAAGGGGCGAACCTGTTGTTTACTGAATCAATCAGCTCATTCATCTCTTGTACATCTCTGTCCAACTCAGTCTGGTCTCGTTTCAAATGGTCCACCTCATTAGTTAGGGCAATCAACTCCCTAGCGCAGTGGATTCAAGGAGCCCCCTCCAAACCAGGACAACATCCATCTTTCTTGTTAACCCCGCGTGGACTAGCAGCGGCTGTCACTACCTCACGTAAAGCAGCAATTTCCTGCTGTAGTTCAGTAACCTGAGCAGTCAGCGCAAGAACCTGGGGATCAGGTTGAGGCATTTTAGTAGGACGTCCTTGGCTACAAGTGGAAGCACATAATTCCCAGATGGCTTCCCAGATTCTCTGCTCTCTGTCCACCAGATCATCAGCAGGAGGAGAAGGCGGAACATCAGGTTTGGGAGAGGACAGCTCATTCACCTGACTCTGAAGTTTGGCAATAGCAGCGGCAGTGGTAGCTCTTTCTTGATCAAATTCCGCACCGAGCTCATTTAGACCTTGGGCGGCAAGGTCAGCTACCTGTTGCAATTGCTCAAAGTAATAGACACTGAATGCATTGAGCTGTTGCACTAGGCGCTCAAAATTGGAGAGATAAGCATTTAGGGTGGAGTCTACTTGAGTGCGCCAGGGTTGTTCTAACTGGTGAAACTCATGTAGTTGCTCCCTAACGTACTCAGGGATGGACTGGCGTATTTGCTTGATGGAATTGACTAAACGTGTTTGAGAGGTGACCAAATCACACTGATTGTCAGATATCAGGGAGAACAGGGAATGAAGCCATTGTTGGTAGGCAGCAAACTGGTCCCAATGATGGGTAACAGCTGCTTGTAGAGACAAGATTTCTTGAACGTGGAGTCCCAACAGCATCTGGTGATGGGCCAAGGCAGGCTGTACAAAGGATGACAGCAGATGATCAGCAGAGCCAGCTGCTGGGAGGAGGTGTTGTGGAAACTGAGGGGCCACAATTAACTCATAGTATTTGGCATGGCTAAACTTTAACTGAAGGCAAGGGATGGCCCCGTCCCAAGCTATCCCAAGGGCTACTGCCATGACTTGTTCCAAGTCAGGGGTACCCATAGGGTAAGCAACTAAGCGGGGTCCATTCCCAAGGTTCAGTACAGTAGAGACAATAGGCGGGTCAGTGATGTCTTCCTCAATAGGCGGGCTGGTAATTTCAGGCAAGGTCAACTCCCAAATAGGCGGAGGCAAGGGACCTTCAAACGTAGATGCAAAAGGGATAACCAAGGGGCTTACAACCCCTGAAGTGAGCACCATTTTTGTTGTGTTCTGAGGCGCGGCACAGACACACAACAGGGAACCCTAACCTTAGGGTTGGATTCATACTAAGTCTTGGTTAGATGACAGGGAAGGCAATAGTGTTTACCTTGTGGCCCTGGATGAATAATCTCTACTATGCATGGCTAGAGAGAGGCGCAGAAGTACAGAAGACACAAATTCAAAAATGTGAATAGAACTTAATTTTTCTTGGTGAATATGAAATTGTAATATATAGTGGTTAGGAATACCACAAAACACTACCAGGACGGTAGGATCACTCGCCACAAGCATGAGTGGGGCAAGTGAGTTGCGCAGAGTCAGGAAACCAAACAATCATACTTCCTGAAGCAGAAGCCAGTTCATTTCGAGAGTCAAAAGCAAAAGCAAGAGATTTGTCCTCAAAATGGCCCAACAAAGGCAAAATTGAAACATGGTGAATGCCGTTATTCACGACAGCGCCCACTTGAATGTGAGTCCTTGGGTCTTTCTTGTTTCCCAGTCTGTACCTTGTGTAGGGCATTGGACGTTTGTTCCACTTTTTCTGCTTCATGGTACAGGCTTTGCAGGTTGGTAACCTGGTCCAGGTTCACATGTCTCATCACGTGCAACTTGAGAGCATTGTAGTACATGAGGTGTGTTGCTGGGGTGTCAAAGACCTTATTGGATGGGGTGCAGAGATGGAGTTCTTTGTAGGCGCGGGTAAGTTCCTTCACAGTGCCTGTCTGGGTTAGGTTCCTTACTTGGCGTATGATCATGAGTGCCATATCCTTAAGCACAAATCTCGCCAAGAAGTCCTGTTTGAAGGTGTCCCAGTTCTTGTCAGTGTGCTCTTTGTGCCACTTGTCACACCAGGTGCCAGCGTCATGGGTCAGACAAATGGAAATCTCTGTGATCCAAAATTGCTGTGGGCATTCCATCTGAGCCAGCTTGCTTTGGGCAGACTGGATCCATGTGGCAGCATTGTTGTTGTTGGCCCCTGCAAAGGGCTCCAAGGCGGCGCTGTGAAGTCTTTGTACAACATAGGCGGGCATTTTGGTTTTGTCCGCTGGTTGTGGCACCAAGGAGGGCGCCTGAAAGAACCCTTGGGCGGACAGGGCATTGAAGGCGGGTAGCGGGATCACCGTGTTTTGGTAGAGGACAAAGCCATCAGGTATATCAGTACCAGGAGTATACAGCGTCCAGCCGGGCGGGAGGCCAGACATAATTCTGTTGAAGATTTTTTGACCGCGGCGTGTGCGGGCAACAGGCGGAATTTTTCAAGATAAGGTAGGATGGAGAACCTACCTGTGCTACCAAGGTTGTAACTGTGCTGTTTTAGCAGAGTTACACAGGGAAAAATATTTAGAAGATAGATAATAATCTTTATTGTGAGATAGTGATAATATAGCTATTGTGAATCAATGGATAGCAGGAACATGATTGGTGATCACACGGTTGGATGGGAGAAGGAGGTGGCTTGATCCTGCTAATGAGTCAAGCGCCAAATTGAGGTATCCACTGTGAAGGATCATTGTCTGTTCATGTTGATGGATTTGGTAATCCAAGTTGACTTCCTAGTCTGGCTTCAAGTGACTGGGTAATTGGATTGCGGGTCACAAACCCGCTTGGTTGGAACCTTGCTGGCAGGTTGAGCCTGCGGTTTCAACATTGGTACCTAATTTGCAACAGGAGACCTTAAGTTTCATTTTGTGAGTATCAATCATGACAAGATCACTGGGCCTGTAGGTTGGACCTTCCTGGCGCTTGCAATCTGTGTATTCCTTATAAGTTGTCACGGCGGCGGCAAGAGTAACCTAGAGCTCCTTTTGGACCTGCTTCAATACAGCGGCTTGATTAGTTGCAGCTTTCATATTGCTAACCAAGTGGGTGGCCATGTTGGATGAAGGGGTATAGCCTACATTGGCAAAGAATGGCTATACTTGAGTTGATGTGTGTGGGGCATTATTATATGTGAACTCTGCCATGAGTAAATTAGCACACCAGTCATCTTGTTGCGCATTGGTGTAGCAACATAGGTAGACCTCCAAAATTTGGTTTACATTCTCTGTTTGTATATTGGATTGGGGATGGAAAGCTGTGGAATGGCACAATTTGATACCGTGAATTCCAGTAAAAGCTTCCCAGAACTGAGCAATAAATTGGGGTCTGCAGTCAATCACAATCTCCATTGGGATGCCATGTAGGGAGAAGATATTATTCACAGACAACCTAGCTGTTTCCATCAAAGTAATTCTGGTTGAGCAAGGTACAAAGTGTGCCATTTTTGTGAAACAATATACCACCACCATGATTGAATTAAACCCATTGGAATTGGGAAGTTCACCAATGAAATCCACTGACACAGACGTCCAGGGTCCTGCAGCTGGCTTTAATGGAACCAAAAAACCAGTTGTCTTGTTCCTGTTGCCTTGGACCAAGCACATACCAGACAGTCTTGAATGTAATCTGCCACCTGCACTGTAAAACCTTTTCAAGAAAACTGTCGGCAAATTAACTCCACCGTTTTATTCTTCCCTGGGTGGCTTGCCGTGGGGCAGGTGTATTGGCCTCCATGATTTCATCCTAAATAGCTCCCTCTGGGACCCACAAGCAACCTTGATGGTATAAAATTGGACCTATCTTGTGATAGCCCTGCAGCTGGTCATCCAGATGAGTACATGCTAGTTCCAGTAACATATCATAACCTTTGGACAGGGGCTGTAAAAACTTGACTTTGGAATATAGGTCTAAGTTGGCACCCTTGGTCAAGGACATGGTAGCAAGCGTAGCTGACAGAGGTAGTACAAAAGGAACCACAGCCTTGTCTGGAATCATCATGTGCGTGTTAAACTCAGCGTCCATAACAGTATCTGGGAGATGAGAAGGATTCCTACTCAATGCATCTGCCAGGTGATTTTCAGAACCCTTAATGAACTTGTAGCGGAACTTGTATCTTGTCAAGTCACCATGTCATCTGGACTGGCAACCTGACAAAACCATGGGTTGCTGATAATACAGAAGAGCTTTGTGGTTGGTTTTTACTACAAATGGGTGACACACTGACATGAGATGGTCATGCCAATGCCTTAATGATTCCACAACTGCTAACAATTCCTTGTTGTAAATCATGTAATTGCGTTCCTGAGCCTCTATCTTCCGGGAGAAATACCCTACAGGTCTCTCTATCCCATCACTAGTGGTATGCAACAACATACCAGCCACAGCATATTTCAAAGCATCTGTGGAAACCACAAAAGGCAGTTTGGGATCCACATGCCTCAACACTGGAGAGGACAACAAAAGAGCCTTGACTGCTGCAAACGCTTCTGTACACTCAGCGTCCAGACTAAAGTTGTCTTCCTGCTAGCTGAATATAAAAAGGCGCGGCCACTTTAGACAAGTGAGGGGTGAATTTCTTCAAGAACGTACAGGTACCCAGAAAACTGCAAAGTTGGGATACTGTCACCAGTGTACCATACTCTTGAACCGCAGCTTCCTTGTCAGGGGCAATGATTTGGCCATCCTCAAAGATAATATTACCCAGAAAGGTAACCTTAAATTTAAAGAATTCACATTTGCTCCTTTTAATGATCAAGTTGGCCTGGAGAATGCGCTCTACAACTGCTGAAAGATGGGCTTTATGTGACTCCTTGTACAGAGAGAATACCAAGATATCATCCATATACACAATGGCACATACACCTAGGAGATTCCCCAAGACTGAATTGATTAACCACTGAAAGCAAGATGGGGCATTCTTCAAACCAAAATGCATTACACGGAACTGAATGATGCCCTTATTGGTTCTGAATGCTGTTAACCATTCCATTCCTTCCGCAATCCTGATTTGATTGAAGGCATTCAACAGGTCAAGTTTTGAGAATACCTTTGCCCTCTCAACGCACTGGGAAATCTGAGCTTTGAGAGGTAAGGGATAGGGATCAGGAATCATAATGTTATTTAAATTCCTGTAGTCAACGCAAGGACAAAGCAACCCATCCAACTTCTGAACAAACAACAAAGGGGAACAGATCAACAAAGCCTTCTTGAAAATGTATCCCTTTGCCAACATATCTCAAGTCCACTCCTCTAAACATATGTCTTCCTTCAAGGTTAAAGGGTAAATAGGAGACACAATACAAATCAGATCAACAGTAACTTTAAAGTCAAAGTCAAACTGAGTGTGTTTAGGGAGGACCTTGCCTCTAGTTGCGTCAAGCGCTGCAGACAGGGATGCAAGCATGCTGGTAAATTCAAACTTACAGGTGTAGGAACAGGAACCAACTGGATTGTCTGAGAGGACTGCTTCAATCCTGACATTCCCAACAACAAAATTTGGATGGATATTCCTGAAGAGTGTTCCACTTGCAGCTCATTCTCTTTATACAGGGTCAAATCATTATGGTTGCGCCACCAGCCCACCCCCAGTATAATAGGATACATGAGGGTAGAGCAAATAGAGAACCTTGCTGTAAAAGACTGACCTGTAACTACAAATGTCACCGGCTTCTTGAGCTGGAAAGAGGGAAACGTTTGGCAGTTCCCACCCCTAACAAGCATTCCTGGGTGGTACTTGAGTTGCAATAAATCTGCGGTCTCAACACTCATAAAGTTCTCAGAAGCGCCTGTTTCTAACAGAATATCTGTCCGATAGATTGTTTGGCCATTATCAATGCTACCATAAAACAAGAAGTAACCAGAAGCAGATTTATTTGCAGCAAATGTGGCAATCTTGGCAGGATCCTTCTTTTCTTTGGTGGTAAGGACAGCGGCTAAGGAGGCAGGGTGCTCCTGAAAATATTGCTCAATCATCTTGGATAGCAGCAGGAAGGACAGGATAATCACAATTGATTGGAACAAGGGGCAACTCTTTGGATTTGACAGGTGAAGACTTTGCTGGCACTATGTGCTGGAGCATAGCCAATGAACTTTTGGGATGAGCACTACAGACACCTCATTCACCTCAAAAGTTTTGTTCAAAATTCCTAATTGCAACTGAGAAAAACCACAGGAAGAACAGTCCTGACTCTGACTGGAGGACGCCACTGCAGAACAAGCCCCAGAAAACCAGGAGCACACAGCGGGTTTAGCTTCAACTTCTATCAAACCTTGTTTGGAAACCAACACATTTGAGACCAGAGAAAGAATTTGGCTTACCAGGGCCTCAGTTATGGTTAATAGGGAATCCCAAACTGCCAGATCCTGGGCAGTCTGGTCAACTGCTAACCACAACGCTAAGAGTTTATTCACCTTGGGAACATTGATTGTACAACAGTAGGCCAGAAACTGAGGAAGGAATACCAATAACGGAGTAGTACCCTGTTAGAAAGCGTACAACTTACAATATACTTTGAGCTCCTCAATAGATACATTCAATTTTCTTTAAAAAAGGGTACAGATATACACTTTCAGTTAAAACACGTGGATTGTGCTCCACTGCAGACAACAACCATGCACAAACATCCTCAGAAACCTTTGTCATCACATGGTAAACTTGGGATTTATGATTAAGGATTGAACTGGAATAGAATGATAAAGCTGACAAAACTTCATTCAAAATTTCATCAGTAGGTGGAACAGGAAAATAATTAGGCGCCAAAATGACATAGTGCAGCAGAAATAGGAAACAAAAGAGCCGGTCTCAACAACTGTAACCAGAGATGGAAACCACAAATTATAGAAAAACCCAAACTTAAAACTCAGAAAAGAACTAATACAAATAAACATGGTCAACGCAGATATCTCAATGGAGAAGGAGAAAAGAAACATGAATTCATGACAAACTGCTTCCAAAAACTTGGACGTAGAAGAGTTGAGTAATGTGACGGAAATAGCAGAATAATATGAAGCTGTTTCTAAATGATGGGTAATAACCCCCAAATTCACATAGAGTTAATTATTAACCACCAATGCAGCTCCAGATACCAATTTGTAAAATTTCCAAATGAGATATGTCAAAACCGCAGGCTTGACCCGCCAGCAAGGTTCCAACCAAGCGGGTTTGTGACCTGCAATCTGATTACCCAGTCACTCAAAGCCAGACTAGGAAGTCAACTCAAATTACCAAATTCAACAACATGAACAGATGGTGATCCTTTATGGTGAATACCTTGTTTTAGCGCTTGACTCATTAACAGGATCAAGCCACTCCCTCTTCCATCTAACTATGTGATTACCAATAATATTCCTGTTATCCTTGATTCACATTGACTATATAATCACTATCTCACAATAAAGATTATTATCTAGCTTCTAAATATTTTTCCCCTTGTAACTCTGCTAAAACAGCACAGCTACAACAGATACAAGGATTAAGTAAAATAATTAATCATAACCAAAGGAGCCCAAGATAAATAGCCTGTGAAAGCATCAGAGAATCTTCAGAATAAAATTCTGGACATTGGGATTCAACACAATTTTCATTTTCAAAGACAGGGGGGACCACTCTAAGATCAGCAGGTATGGGATTAACATTGAGCGTACCAACAACAAAGTTCCAACTGCAGGGCCCCATCTTCCTGTAATAATCTGGCTTAGAATAAGATTTTAGGGAATGTGTTGCAACAAACCAACTACAGGATGCATTTTAAAAAGTAAATTAGACCAATTGATATTTGATTTTTATTGAGTAAATTTTTGAGAGGACTCAACTCTTAGAGTTGAAACAGAAAAATCATTCAATATATATTGAAAATTGACTAAGCAATACCACCTGGATCCTGGGCTCCTATTACTTCCACATTGTCAAGTAAGTAACTAGTCCAGGTTGCAAAGAACCCTTGTGTGACCAATTTCTGACAACCATGCTGATTAATAAACTCATATCTGGTAACCCTCAAATTACATCAATTTACCAACATCAGTTTGCAAGGGGAATTGGTTTAAGCTGGCAGACTGGAGCAGCTGTAACCCGTTTTTGATTGACTGTTTGATTTAAATCTGTTAATTGGGTCAATTTTGTTAATGATTTGTTGGCTTTTTGAGCCTTCCTACTTGTCCAGATAATTCCTGGCATGATGAAACCTACCATGAAACCAACAGGGTAGTAGATTTAGTGATGGCTTCTTACAACTATGTGATCTCTTATTAGAGCATGGCCACCTGAGTGATAATTATAGCCACTTGTGGATCAGGTTGAGGAGGAACTTCTGGAGGATCCTGAATACAAGTAGTGATACATAATTTGTGAATGACGTCCCACAGCTCTTGCTCTTGTCTCTCCATGTCTTTGAACAGGTGAACTTCAGTAGAAGGCTTGTTTAGATTTTCTCAGAAAGCCTACAATTCTTGGATGATTTTAATTGTAGCAGCTTTCTCTTGTACCAATTCATCCTGCATGTCCTGTATACCTTTTGAGGCAATATCAGCTAGATTCTGTAATTGCCCTGAAGTATGGACACAGAATGCATTGAGTTGTTCAACCAACTACTCAAAGTCAGTGTGGCGGGTGTTGAGAGAAGAGTCACCCTGGGTCTGCCTTAGTTTTTGTAGCTGATGGAACTCCTGAAGGTGTTTAAAAACATAGTCAGGGATAGAAGAACACAGGTGCTAAATAGATTTGGTCAGTTGAGCCTGAGAGGTGATTGCATCTCTCTGATTGTCAGATACTAGGGTGAACAGATATTATAATCACTGTTGGTAGGCAGGAACTTGTTCCCAATGATTGTAAACGGCAGCACAAAGGGAGGAGATCTTGTGGACGTAAAGCCCCAGTACCATCTGATGATGGACTAAGCAGTTTGGAAAAAGGACACTATCAGCCAAGTAGCATAATTGGCTGCTGAAAGGATTTAATGTGGAATACAAGGTGGGAATATCATCCCATAATACTCATTAGAATCAAACTGGACTTGTAAATTGGGGATGGCTCACTTGTGGGCTAGTCCAAGGGCCACTGAAGTGATTTGATCCAAATCAGGGGTACACAAAGAGTAAGCAAAGAACCAGTGCCCATTATTCAAATTCAAAAAAAGTACAAGGAATATGCAGGTGGGCTATGTCTTTGTCAAAAATGTGCTAATACAGGATGGATTTGATTATCATACAGTTCAAAGTAAGATATTGATTCAAGTTCACATTAGGCAATTGTGTGATCAACTGAGCAAGAACTTGTAGACACCAGAGTGTTCTGAATCCTGGGTGAGTCTCCTCTGGAATTGGCTCATTAGCAAGGTCTAATTAAGGTGTAAACACTAGAGCAATCAATTCCAGAAGTAAAGCACACACCTGGCGCTTCAGTCTGGAAGACTAAAGGGAGATGACATCAACAATCTAATTGCCCAATTAATTCTTACTTCCAGTGTGTATTGATAGCTAATATTGATACTAATGCCAATATTGATATTGACGTCAAGCCTGGCTCAAATTCCCCATTCCTCCAATTGACATCCCACTATATATACTTGGTCATATATTCAATAAATACAAGTTTTACCCCAACCTATTGTTCACTCATATTGGATTTACTACCCTGCTTTCAGGTATAGTAATAGAACAATCACAAGGGCCAATTCTTATTCAGCATAAATAAACAGTCTTAATTGCAACAGTTTTCTTACATTGAAGGGCTGGAAACTTCAGGTAAAGCTGGGTCCTGAATCAGCAGAGATGATGAATTGGAGAAAGGTAGTTTCAAAGGGGGGAAATTGAGGGTCTTACAGCCCCTGTAGTAAGCACAATTTTTGTCATGTTCTTGGGTGTGGCCAAGGGACACAATGGGAAATCCTAACAGTAGAATTGGTTTTGTACTAGGCCAGAGGTTAGTCTTCAGGGATGAATACAGAATTTAGTTTAAGGCCCTGGGAATGATAATTATCAGATATCTCCTCTAGCTAAAACTAAGTAGACAGTGCCAAAATACAAAAATAAACACAAAGAGAAAATGTGAATAGAGCTTAAATTTTATTGGGTGAATATCATTGATTTTTAAATGGCAGTTCTTTACCACAAAACAGTAGACAGATAGATAGATCATTGGCTACTCTCATAAGTGGATCAAGAATCACTCATGTGATCAGTTGGAAGGTAAATGAGTCCTTTACCTGATTAAAGCTTAAACCCATTTTGAGTTTCAAAAGGGAACTGAAAGATTTTGCACTCAAAATGTGACTCTGCTAAAGATGAAATCAAAGGAGCATAAATATCATGATTCACAACATCCACAAGAATAAAAGCATCTGATTGGCTGTCTGAAGTAGGAAATTAACAGTAAACTTTCAAATTATGTTTTTTACTCATTCATTTAATATTAGCAGTTCAAGAAACTCAGAAGATGTGGATCCAGGTTTGATCCCTCTTGTTATTAAAGTATTAAAAAATAAACTGACACTAGGCTTTTGATTCAATGATTTAACACTATTACATGTGTCTAAATCCTCTGAGTTGTAATTAAGCTCAATAAAGAATCCCCTACAAGTTTCTTCATCTTTTGAAATAGGGCTAGCTCACATTGACCCATTTTTGACAGAAACATTCAATAAAAGGTTTCTGAAACAGGAGCTGGTTGGGTATGAGATAGTCTGTTGATAAAAATAAGTAGAAGCTGTATTATAAATTTCATATATGCTTTATTCAGGCTTTTTATTTAGTCTTAAGCTATAAATTCTCCTGGTCTATCCTTTAATAGTAGAATGATTTCTATTTTAGTGATTTGAAGTGTATAACAGTTTACTTGGCCCTGTTTTAGACAGTTTTACATTCTATTTGATTTTTTTGTCTAAACATGGTTATCAAAATTGAGATTTCATTTGAATTTAGCCATAGAAGAGCTTCTTAATTTGGTGTTGTATTTCCTAGTTTACTTAATGTCTATTCAAATTATATTCCAAATACCACAATTAATATTTGAGTTTACTATTGACATTCAATTGTGCTTTGAAACTTGGTGGTTGTGTCAGGAATCCTTTGCACAGTATCCCTGCAAAAATACTGCAATTTAAAATGAAGAAAGACCTTCTTTATCCTCAGAAGTAGGTGAAATGTCTAACAAGGAAGGATTAATAGGTAGCATGAGTTCTTTATTACCTTTTTATTATGGGCTGGTTAATATGAACCATATATTTAATCCGTTTACGGGGATTGAACCTGCTCATTCTCTACACTTAAATGGTCATCTAAACGGTAATATTAGTGTAAATTTAGAGTTTGTCCATTAATTAACTTAGAATTTGGGTTTGAGTCAAT
The DNA here is from genome assembly GCA_014839935.2 of Entomophthora muscae. Classification (NCBI taxonomy): domain Eukaryota; kingdom Fungi; phylum Entomophthoromycota; class Entomophthoromycetes; order Entomophthorales; family Entomophthoraceae; genus Entomophthora; species Entomophthora muscae. The sequence goes on along the minus strand of QTSX02005732.1, from coordinate 334,856 downwards.
CAAAAATTGAGAAATTCACTTCTAATTGTGTTTTAAACAATACTGATGATGTTGGCCCACTTTTTGATGCTGGCTCTTTGTTCTTAGACCTGTTGTCTTCTGTCTCTTCTGCTGGTGTCTTTATTCCTTTCCCCAGCATCTGTGGGGAAAATAAAAAGGGAATTTCCTGATTTTGGTGGCCTGTAGGGTGAAGTTTTGCCAATACTTAATATTATGTTATCACTACTGTTGCTGATCCTGAATTAATTAGACAAAGAAACGCCCACTTAGGACTTAAGCAACAAAACAATCACACAATTACGTGATTGCTTAATTGCAACACAATTTTAGCAGGGTTTACTATGTTAAAAACGCCTTAAGCGGATGTTTAGAGCGCTTTTGGAATGCACATTAAGCGTGGGCTTTACTTCTGAGGTTGTAAATAGGACAACAAAAATATTGCCACTTGCCTCTATTAGGCAAGGCGTGTGAACCCGGTCATTTTCTTGTGTAGCTCTTTCTACTCTGCCTTTCCACTCTCCTCCTTTAGGAAAGTCCTTCTGCCTGTGCCTCCTTTCCCCTGGTGGAAATTCCCCCACCTCCTACTATATGACTGCAGTACTATCTAAATAAATACCAATTTTGTTATTATATTGTCAGGGGTCTGGATGTACAAGCATTCTGGCTACTGCAGACCTACTCAACATCCATCCATTGCCCAATTTGGTGCCCCTCCAATATACTGTTCAATATACCAAGAATGGCAACCAAGCAATATAACATGACTGTCCAAGTATCCAGCAATTCAAACCCATCCTGCAAATGACCAACCCCTAGGTTCAATCCAACTAAATTTCCTCCACAGCTAAAGCTATATAAGTCTAAAATATTATCCAATAAAAGATACTTTTTTCTTGCCTAATTCCATATTTGAAGCTTCCTCAAAAGGCGCTCCTTATCACTGGTAGCAGCTACGGTTTTTTTGACCATGCCCATGAAAGAGAAAATGACTGAAAAAAGACCTGCCCACCTTTGCTCACATACTCAACCAGGCCACATCACAGGAGACCTGGAAAACGTACTTCTGCGCCCACAACATTGACAAAGATATACCTAGTGGATGCACCATATTTGAAGGTCTGGTCATGCCCAAAGCATGCACCAAGATAATTCAATACAGTTGCTCTCTTCAACCACAAACAAACGCACAATCACCTATCACAGGTGAAGTTACCAACACCAAGTACATTGGTATTGATAAGTTCTTTGGGAAAAACAAAGAAAACATCATCAACTGGCTGGACCACTCAGCTGCTAAACTCTGCGCCAGCCGCATCCCCATGAGAAATGGGTCCAGGAACCCAGCAAGTGCCTGTACAAGGCCGCAGCTAACTGGTTTGCCACCTGGGTTGGCTCACAAACTGACAACCAGCTTGAAAACTGGGAAGAGTTCAAAGTGGACATCACACACAATTTCTGCATCACCAAATCCCTCCAAGACATTGAAATACAGCTCAGCAATCTTTCTCAGAAGACCACTATCACAGCTTACGCCAATGAATTCAAGGAAATACACTGCAAAATCCAAAACCCAACACAAGCTGACAACGTACATACCAGAGCCTCATTCATCAACAGAATAAAACCCTCTTTTGCTGCCCTCATCTGTCCAGAGGCCAACACCTCCATGCCCGCGCTCATTGCAGAAGCCAAGCGCGCAGAAAAACGCACAAACATGGAATATGCTGCACGCAACGGCAATTGTTCCTCAAACGGCAATGGCAGAGAAAACTCCAATGGCAATAAACGCCAAAACACCAATCATAGCAACAGCAACTCCAATTGCAACAATGGCAATTGCAGCTAAAGCGCAAACCACTCCTGTCCCAAGAAAGAGGACACCGCTGAAGTAAACAATGCTGAAATAGCAACACACTATGAATCTGACCCCACATTCTCTGACCTCAAAGGTCTTGAAACAGAGGAACAGGGAAAAGAGTAGGGGGAAAGGCTTAAGTGCCCTGTCTCCCCCCAACTTGACAAGAAACTGTACCAAGGCACAAACTTTGCTGCTCTCACCCCCCGTGTCCTGCAATCCTCTGTTTTTATGAACTTAATAATTAAAGATTGCTCACAACTTCTTGTCTACCCATGCACTTACAAATCACATACATATAAAATTTTATTTGACTCTGTTTCACAGCACACCATGGTTAGCAAATCTTTTGTAACCAAGTAAAAAATACCAGTTGTCAAATCCAACTTCAAATACGCCAGAATGGCAGACAAATCAAAGGTTCTACTCAAAGGCAAAACAAATACCTTCAGAATTGACCTCCAAGGCATAAAAACGTCCATCAAAAGACTTTTAATGAACAACATAAACTATGAAATTGTAGCAGTCATGGGCTGGTTCACCCGAGTGAACCCCAGCATATATTTAAAAAGAAAAACCATGTTCATCAAACACAATGGAGTCAATTTCAATATCCTTAAAGAGCCCAATGACCTCATTCTAAGAGACACAGTATTCAAAAAGGTCATAAACCAAGACAACTCAGAACTTCTAACTAAAGATAGTACCCTCCACATAATGAGTTACACCAAGTTCAATAATATACAAACAACAAAAATCCAAGCCCAGAACTTGTGGCACTCCTAAATGAATACGCTCATGTATTCAAAGAAGAACTCACAGAGCTACCCTTCAAACAAGAGGTCAAACATGGCATCAACCTATGTAATGCCATTCCTAAACCTGCACCCCTCTACAGACTCTCTCCCATGGAGACTCAAACCCTCAAAACACACATTGAGGACAAACTAGCCAAAGGATTCATTTGCCTGTCTGAATCCCTGTGGGGGCAGCAGTGTTATTTGTAAAGAAAAAGGAAGGCACCCTGCATCTAGTAACTGACTACAGAGCACTAAATGCAAGCACTGTAAAGAATAAATATCCCCTTCCACTCATAGAGGATCTGTTTGCAAGACTCTCTAGATCCAAAATTTTCTCCAAAATTGACCTCACCTCAGGTTATAGCCAAGCCAAAGTAAAGTAAAAGGACATACCAAAGACTGTGTTCTGCACACAATTTGGATCCTTTGAATGTAGGGTAATGAACTTTGGGATGACCAACTTCCCCACAACATTTGTCACCATGATGAACCAAGCGCTAAACAGCATCTCAAATACATTATGCTACCTTGACAACATCATCAAATTCTCAAAAACAAAAGAGGAACACATCACACATGTCTGCAAGATACTTGATTGGCTTGCAAAGCACAAACTCTCTGCTAAAACCAAGTAAGTGCCAATTTATGGAAAATAAACTCCTGTTCTTGGGTCACATTGTCTCTGACGGTGGCATCAAAGCAGATACAGACAAAATTAAAGCCATAAATAACATGCAACAACCCACCTCTGTTAAAAAAGTCAGATGTTTTCTCAGTATGATAGCTTACCTAAGGAAATACATCAAAGACTGCAGGAAACTAACCGCACCAATCAATGACTTAATCAAGGGTAATGCCAAAAAGAAATTCATCTGGACACCAGAATGCAACAAGAATTTCCAACTATTAAAACAAGCTTTGATCAAAGCACCAATCTTATAATACCCTAATAACAACAGGTGCTACAAGCTTGATTCAGATGCCAGTGACATTGCCATTGGCGCAGTCCTGCGCATCCGCCAGCCAGGGCAGCAAGACTTCCTGCCAGTATGTTATGAAAGCATAAAACTAACCAACACTGAGCAGAGATACCCAATACACGACAAGGAATTGCTAGCAATATATCATGCATGCAAGAAATGGAGATAATACTTAGAAGGACATTTAAACATCCAAATACTAACTGACTACAAATATTTAATCTATTTTAAAACTCAGAACGCACTCACACGGCAACAAGCCAAATAGATGTCCCTGCTGGAGCAACTTAATTTGGACATCCAATACAAAAAGGGGACAGAGCTGGTCACAGCTGATGCACTCTCTAGACTATTTCAGCCTAGAAAGGATCATCCTGACCACCTGTACCCTGACTGCCAAACCTATACAACACTGAGTATAAAACCAAAGGGAAAGACCCCTTAACACACCAACTGACCCACAATATATTAGTAAGGAACAAAAAGTATTTCCATGTATCAAATGGCACTGTATACCAAATCATTAACAACAAACATGTCCCTTATATCCCACTTGCACAAAGAGTTGACACCATATTAAGACATCACCACCTACTAGGACATACAAAGGCTAACAACCTATACCTCAAATTAAAATAGATAGTATGGTGGCCTAACCTCAAACAGGATATATTTGATGTTCTGAAAAAGTGCACAGTGTGCAAGAAATACACCAGCACAAAGGCTACCCAGCCAATGGTCAACCCAGTACTGGACCCTGAACCATTCAAGGTTTGGGGGCTAGACGTAGTGGGCCCCTTCCCAGAAACTAAGACAAATCAATGTTTCTTAATTGTACTATTGCCTTTGCCACACACTGGCTCATCTGCTGGGAAACAAAGGACCATAAATAAGAAGAAAAAACCAATTCATTAACCAAGCAATCATAGCCAACTTTGGTACTCCAGACTACATCATAACTGATGGAGCAACCAAGTTATCAGGTCTTGTAGTAAAGGACAACTTAAAATCCAAAAACATTAAGCATTCCACAACCTCATCATACAGGCCACAGGCCAATGGCAGAGTTAAATGCCTATATGGCAGCCTTATCAGAACCCCAGAGAAAATAATAGATGGCAAAGCCAAAGACACATGGCCACTATATGTGAAACATGCATTACTAGTATCCCAGGTCTTCACCAATCAAGGAACAGGCTATTCACCGTTTGAGCTAACCTACAGGTACAAACCAGAAATAATCACCTGCAAGAAACAGCCATACATAAAGATCCCCCCAGGGAAACCCCCCCACAGTAAAACAAGTACAAATCTACAGCACATACGCCTCAAAGCTGAACTAGCAGAAATAAAAAGGCTCAAAACACAAAAGGTAACCTCCAAAGAGGAACCACTTCCTGTCAACTCCCCTGTCTGGGTCCTAGCTGGCAACAGAAAGAATCTAGACTCAGTACACAGGGGACCAGGAAGAATCATCAAGTACAGACCAGACCACAACACCTATCTAGTGAAATTCCAAGGTGTGGAAACCCCAATTTTCAAGAAATATCACAGAACCTGTCTCTGCATTATCAAAGGAGAACACTCAATCAGACTGGTTTCAACTAGTAAAAAGCTCCAGGAGCATCAGGTGGCAGCCGTTAAGACAAAGCCCCCTTGTTGGGGATCCAGTCTTGAGCGGCCAGCCCGTTGTTTTCAGGGGTAACTTGGGCTGGTTTTTTTGCAGACAATGCCCACCACAAGATTGGAGATAACTTTAAAAGGTAGAAGGTGGACTTTTCCACCCAGGACCACAGGCCAGCAGCCAGGATTATAGTGTCAATCACCCCTGTGAGGGTGATGTACCCAATCCCAAACAGCTTGCCAGAATGGTTGGTTGGGAGGTTGGGTGAGGAAGCAGGCATAGGTTTTGGGGTCACGGGCGGTTCCATAGGCAGGTTGTAAGCAGGGAGATAGTTGAATTTTCCTCTGAACAACTTGGGTGCTGAAAATATCCATGGACCTTGTCGGTTGTATCTAATTGCAGATTGTATGTGGGCCAGAGGATCAAGTTCAAGTATCTTTTCTGGGGTGTATTCCTTGTATTCAGATTTCAGAGGGTAGTCGGTAAAATGGACAGGTCTAAAGGGTACACCAGGAGGACAGAAAACAGCAGGTGGTGGGGCAGGCAGGCCAGGAGATCTTGAACTGAATTGGTAGACAGCAAATACAAAATAAGGCAATAGCTGTATGAGCCAAAGTAATATAACCTTTATTCAAAAATGGCAATAAGTTTGGAGTGCAGAGTCCTTTGGTCATTATAATACCCCACCTCCAAACTTAACATTTTCCATTGGGGGTTTGTCAGGGCATTGGGAAAGGCAGAGCCGGGGGAACTGGGTGCTTGGGTCCAAAGGCAGCAAAATGGCACTTGGCCCAGGAGTTCTTTCATTGGTCAAGAATCTCGATTTGGCTACCTGATTATCTTGCTTTATGGTTGTGGTCATGGGACTGGGCTGTGGGGCCATGCCTCTTTCCTGGGTTGGCTCCTGATTGGTTGCTGGTGTAGACTTCAAGTTCATGAAGCTAATAGTTGTCAAATCAGTACCTCCATTAGGCGCTGTGATTAGTCTTCCATTTGATGCAATAAATTCCTTGGTTTGGCTTGTTTCACTGCATGGGCCAACATTCTTGGTATCAGCTTGTGAGGGCTCAATCCCAGAAAGGCACGGGCAGGCGGTCCTGCAGTCCACAGGACCGGCGGCCTGGGGAGATCCAGGGTCGGGGTTTGATTCCTGCTCCCGGGCCCGGGTTTCCAGAGAGGAAAATTATCAATCCTGACACCCCTCCTGATGCACCAGAGTAACCCCTTAAGGGGGGTGTTGAGGGTCTAGATGTACAAGCATTCTGGCTACCACCAACCTACTCAACATCCAGCCATTGCTGATTTGGTGCCCCTCCAATATACCGTTCAATATACCAAGAATGGTAACTAAATAATATCACATGATGATCCAAGTATCCAGTGGCTTGAACCCATCCTGCACATGACCAACCCCTAGGTTTAATCCAACTAAATCTCCGCCACAGCCCAATCTATATAAGTCTAAAATATTATCCAATAAAAGATCCTTCTTTTATCTCCTAATTCCATATTTGAAGCTTCCCTAAAAGGCGCTCCTTATCAATATCCTTATATTATTCTGTCCTAACAAAGGCAGTCCCTATACCAACTACAGGTATAGTGTTAAGAGTTAGGATCCTGACTAAATAACTGTAGAAAATAGCACCCTGTACTGCTACAAATATGACAACCATATAATAATGGTAATAATATGCAGTTTAAGTGCTTCTAAATTCACTAACTTTCCCCACCTTCTCTAAATTTCTCTCCATTTCCCCAAGTCTCCTTTATTTTATATCTCAACTGATTTTGTTTTCATTGTGCTATATAATGCAGGTGATTTTCATTCTTCAGATTGTTCAATCAATAAAGTTGAACACTCACTCAATTGATTTCCTTTTTACCTTGACTTAAAGGCCCCGGTGAAACTATGAGATTGCCCAATACTTCCTTATGAAAGCCCATGTGCTATGAATGGCTTCTTTGGATAATCTTGCTGCAAGCCTTCAAGGCCAGCGTTTTGCTAGAAACCAGAGCCAATTTTGGCTCCTCTCTTGATCCCTGATTCTTAGAGAAATCCAGGTGTCATGTGATCCCAGGAGTCTGGTATACAGCTACACCACTATCACACAATCCACCCTGAAAGAAAGAGCCTCAGAATTATCAGTCCTCAAAGAAATCTACCAATCCCAAGGTCTTACATCTGTTGGCTTCTGCATTTCTTCTTAGCTATCTGGGAGTGTACTTCTTCTTGGGTCAATTCAACCTTCTATTGGGTTGTTATTGACTATTTGGGAAGTTGTTCCCCCTTGGGATGGTATCCCTTCTGGTGGGCTCCTTGGTTACCAGACTAAATTCTTCTGCTATCATTCATCAACTTGTAAGTTCACTTCCAAGTGAATGGGTGTCTGAAAGGTTAGATTTGACAATCCCACAATCTCAAAAACACATGGTAAAGTTAATAAAAACATCTGATGAATTGAACAGCTCAAATCAGATTCTAGTTGATTCATTTTGTCCACTTGAAATATGTGGCATGACTTGCAATTTGTAAAGTGTCTATGAGATCCTCAATTTGAAATATTTAAATAAAATGCAAAGAAGTTGATTCAATTAAAGAAGGCCAACCCATAAAAAGGATCAGCAGTCAGTACTTGGATCTGGAAACCCCACATTTTTGCTATTAGGTTCTGAATCTTCAGTAATGATGGCTTAATTTTGATTTTATGGATTAGTGCATATTTATCAGGTGTTTGCACCAGTCATCAATGCAGTATTCTCACCTTGAAGATGAGGTAAATAAGATCAAAATTATTTTTTAATCTAAGGTATAAAAGCAAGTCTTAATTCAAATAAGTTTAGTTGCATCAGTGTACTGCTGCCCTCAAAGTCATAATTCTAATTTTGATGGTGCTTGCTTCATCTTGGTCCCTGATTATAAGTACAAGTTTAGGATGTGGGATGATTATGAGGAACTGATACAGTTTTATTCTACAAGTGGCAGATATGGTAGTTTTTAAAGCTATGGTGGTAAGCAAAAAACCCATCTGTAAACAAAATTAACCTTCTGTAAACAAAATAAACTCAGATGCAAGTGAAATTAAAAAATAGATTTATATTGATTAACAATATATTTGTGTTCACTTCTATTTTGTTCTGTAATACATTGATTTTGTTTGCATCTGAGTGGTTTTTTACAGATGAGATTTTTTGCTTAGTGCCATAACTTTGAAAACTACTGTACATCACAAATGGGCCTGGTATGAATGCAAGACATGTGTAGGTTTTTACAGGCCAGGATTATCCCTACCCCAAGTCTTAGAGCTGAAGTTGTAGCTTGCAGCCAATATTTATTTGGCTTGAATGGTACTTTTGTGAAGCTTTCAGCTGATTGGAAAACTTCAAGGTGATCCTGTTTATGATAATTTTTTGGGATTAGGAACTTTACAGCTGTAGAAAAATCTTGTTGGTGGGTTAGAGATGCTTTGGCTCTGAGCTTATTAGAGCAATAGTATACAGTAGTTTTTAAAGCTATGGCAGTAAGAAAGAATAACTCATCAGTAAGTAAAGATAGCTCAGACGTAAACAAAATCTACTTGTGTGCAAATAAAATTAATCTCCAATAAATTTATATTGATTAACAGTAGATTTGAGTTCAATTCTGTTCCGTTTGTATCTGAGTTTGTTTCACTTTCATCTGAGTTGGTTTTATTTAGCGCCATAACTTCAAAAACTACTATACCTCTTGGGTTAAGAAGCTCTGATGGAGTTAGTTCCCTTGGTGCATAAATTCTAAGAAAGAAGCATGCATGGATGATGGGTAATAGATGCAATTTATTTGATAGCAGCATTAAACAGAGGAAAGGGCTGCAAACAGAGCAGCTCCAAGTAGCAAGCCAGATGTTCCAGCAAAGTAGGTAGGGGATGTTGTAAGGGCAGATGAGGAGGAGCTGGTGATGTCGGTTGAGTTTTTTCCGGTGATGTTTTTGGCATGGCCAGGAGAAAGGGAAGAAGAGGGGGAGGGGGAAGAGCTGGAGTTAGAAGTGGGAGTGCTGGCTTGGTTAAAGTTGTTGTTGATGCAGTTCTGTGTGCAGAGGGCGTACTCTTGGACATTGGTCTGGTTGCAAGCAGCAACGCAGTTGTTGGTGGCATTGACTTGGCTAGAGGTGGGGTTGGGTACACCAACACAGGCTGCACGGCAATTCATATCGCTCAGGTTACACCCCTTTTGATTAGCGCACTGCTCCAGAGCTGTTGGAGCGGCAGTAGTGTTGCTCTGCTGGGCATATGTGGATGCCAGAGCACAGGCGGCAATGATTTTACGAATAGAAGACATAATAAAAGCTGATGACATCTTTCAATATTGTATGGTGGTTTTATACTGCCCTTGTGACGTCGTCTGTATTCTCCTGGAAGTTGTAGCCACGGGTTTGACATTTTGGGCATCTCTCAAAAGGGCTGCTGAAACCATTTTACTTTTTAGCAAAGAGTTGTAATGGCCTCCAATAAGTATTTCCTTGAGTTACGATGATTGCTAAGAGCAGTTCCCCACCCTCTCCTGGTTCATCAACCAGATCACCTGCAAAATCCAAATATAATTTCTATCTCAATCGGTCCATATGAATCCCAGTCCCTGCGAGATGACAAACCAAGCTTCTAGGGGAAGTCCCAACTTGAATATATTTCAAAAACTTGTTTCAACCTGAGTTGCCTCCGAGATTAACCTAGTTATTTGCCACTCATTCGCCAGGATTAGGCCTGCTTGGCTAGCTTCCGGTCCGGGGCTGTTATAAAAACCCATTTAAAAATGTTTAAATATACATATACCGTCTTTGCTCAGTAGTCCAGCGCGGAAACTTGCCGAAGCTTTCCGGACGCAGCCCTACTCCTGACTAAAGCAGAAACTACGTCACAAGCAAATCCAACGATTTTGATCTCGCTCTTATAGTCCATCTTGATCGCCTGCCAAGCCTTAACTTGCAATCTGAATCCATTCGAGTGTTGACCAGAAACAATCAGCCAATTACAAACCGGCAGCTTGGCGATCAAAACCTCACACTTTCATGCTAACAACTTTCTTGGTTCTTTGACCGATTTGCAATATCCTGAAACGGTTAAACCAGCTACCCATCACACCTTATTCCTTCCATGTAAAAAAGGTTAAATGCTTTATCCAGCAAAGTAAAAGTTGAATATTAATTAATAACAAATCCAACCTTTGCTACCGTTTCCCAGCTTTCAATAGGCCCGACATGAGCTACCTAGGGTTCCCCTGCAAAGTTGTAGATATCCCCAGGAAACTCAAGCTTGAAAAAATCGAAAACATCTTCACCGAAATCTTCTAAAACGAAAAAACGAAAATCTTGATTAAATTAATAATAAACTTCATTTAAATTTCTTCAAACTGGATTCGAATAGACAATCTGATTTTGATATTAAAGCAAGCCATTAAATCATCAGATATCATCATATTTAAAATATATATCAACATAACTAAAAAACTAAACTTTGGTTGATACACTATACTTGAAGTCTAATAAGAAACAATAAAGTAGTTGTGGAAATCAGATTAATTGATTCTTCTCAATAATATACTACTGGAAAGTATACATACAAAATAAAGGAAAATATTAAAAATATCACAGTATCTCTGTTGAACATATAGTGATTGCTTCATATTGTTACATGATAATCCACATAGTGTCTATGTAGACCATGGATGTTATGTGGGTTAAAAGATCCAGATCCCTTTGAAATCCAAATTTTTGGTCACAGCATAACCTCTGGATCTTGTCTTGGGGGCCACCTTACTCATCAATCAAGTCATTCCTGGGGAAATTTTCTCCCAAGAGAGGACAATCAAAGATGTTGCAAACTCCCCCAGAAGTCTTTAAATGCTGAGCCTTGAGTAATTTATTGAGGGTGTCTGGAAGGCACACTTGGTATAGATCCAGTTTGACCTTGAATACTGGTAGGCAGGAGCCTATTTGACTTTAACAAGCCCTACATAATCCAATTGATCCATGATGCATCAGCTCAAAGATTGTTTGGGGGCTGCTCTCTTTTCTGAGATAGGTACTGTTGACCCTGACTTCTGTAAAAGCACCAGCCCTCTTAGCCCAAGATATTAAAGTTGTCTATCAAGGTTGACTACCCAAACTGACTCCCACTTGGAATCTCTCACCCAGAGTGACATACTTTCTTTTTCAACTGGTTCTTTCTCTCTGTGAAGTTGGTCTTCTCTGACTTTTTGCATGTTTGGGCCATACTCATTTAGTATCTTCTTTAGGAGTGGCAGTTGTGATTCAATATTACTGCTGAAAATGCTTTGTTTATGTTCATGCTGTTGCAACATCTTCAATTACTCCCTCTTAGGGAATTAATGCCCTGAGTAGTTCACTAAATGGCTCACCAACTAATCATTAAGTTGGTGTCACTACTATCATTTGATCACCTATTACGGGGATCAAACAATCCAGATCCTAAGTAGAAAACAACTTGAATAAGCCTTATGACTTAAGAGGAACATTACTCAGATAAGCCCCATGACTTCCATGACGTACATGAACAGTATGTGGCTTTCTATGATGCTATATATTATCCTAAATTCATATCCAATAAAGTATCATTATTCTCTTAATTTTTCCCTTTATTCCGTTTTTTATACTTCCCAGAAGTAATTATTTGATAGTGGTAGCACAGGTAGGTTATCCACACCTACGCAACCTGAAGGAAAAAATCCTCCTAAGAAAAGGATCCAACAAATGACCCTACCCACAGGTTGGAGAGACTACAAAGAAGGACAAGACATCCCTGCAGGTTTTTTCATCTACAACAATGTCCTTGTGCCTATCAAAAAATACAACACTCTCAAATCCCACAGACTGCTACACGTAACTCCAACCACAACAGGGTCACAACAGCTCAAAATACCCAACATTGTATTTCAACACCTACGCTCAGCAAAAATTGGGACATTTGCAGGATTGCGCCAGGAAAACGCCAACCTCTGGATTAACAGCATACAACATAAATTTAAACAAGTGGGCTACCCCCAAGACTCTGGGCTAGTGAAATTGCCCTTTGTGTCACAAGGACTGCCTTGCATTTTGTAAATGAATGGCTTGAACAACTCTGATCAAAATGAAAACTGGGATATGATAAAGCCATGTTTCTTGAAAAGTTTGCCATGAAGGATCCTGAAGTGATGATTATGACAGAACTCAGAACTTTCAAAATGATAGGAACAATAGAGGAGTACATTGCAGCGTACAAAGACTTACATGAACAAGCTCCCAACACCATCAACTTTGACAAGCCTGGGCCACAATTAGACTTCTACAATGGCCTCCCCACACATTATACATCAGTTTGAATTGACCCACTGCAAGAATCTCCAAGATGTATTCTTGGAAGGAAAACATGCAGCCCAAAAGTCTGACAACTTACATGCAACAAACAAACAAAAGGAGAGTCCCACAGCAAAAAAGACCCTTGCCTTAACAAGCAGAATAACCAAAGCAATAATACTCATTCTTTAAATGTGACTTGCACCGCTTGAGCTAACCAAGCAAGCACTGAAGACACCAACAAGGAGGGAAAAGCTCAGGTGAGTGCTTAGGCAAGCTGCTCTCCCCCAATTTAAAAGACTTGTCCAGGGACCAAGACCTGGATTCAATCACCATGATACAAGTACCCTCCAGTAATCCTCTACTATTTGCCGCCCATACTGGAAATAAATCCCTCACTTACCCTTTCTGCTTTTGCAGATATTAAGGCACATCATTATTTGACACTGAAGCAGACCAATCCCTTGTTGACAAGAAGTTTGCCAACCTCATTAAATTACCCACAGTCCAAAGCAACATCAAAAGAGTTGTCATGGCAGATAATAGAAGCACACCAGTCACCAAGGAAGCAAAACCTTTCTGCACCCAAATTGGAGACGTGTAGACTACACTCAGTGGCCCTATCATACCAATCCCCAAGTATGATGTTATACTTGGCTTGGATTGGATGAGAAATACCAACCCTCATATTGACTGGGATAGTTCTACCCTCACCATACAACAAGGAGAGGTATACCATCACATGTATCTAACCCACCTCAACATACTCATGAGAGACCATGTGTTTGTGAAAATTATGGGAACAAAAAGAGGAAACTGACCCTAGTAAAATCAATTAGAGTACCTGTACATACAAGGTCATCCACTTTAAAAATAAAAAATCCAGAGGCAAGAGATACTACATTTGAGAAAAGCTAGTCATTAAATTCCCTTCTGTTTTCCAAGAAACTTTACCAGGGTTGCAATCTGACCAAGGCATAAAAAACAAAATCAACCTCAAGGGAAGTGTATCAAAGACATACCCTATTTATCACCTCACACCTCAAGAAGATGATGCTTTAAAAGCCTATCTTGAAGAAGCCCTTGAGAAAGGCCTCATTTGACCTTCAAAATTGTTTTTTGGTGCCGCTGTCTTCTTTGTAGCAAAGAAAGACAGAGGAATCTGTCTATTCATAGACTACAGAGCGCTCAACAAGATCACAATCAAGAACAGGTATCCCTTGCCCCTTATTGATGACCTTTTTGACGCCCTAGGGGGTCTCAAATCTTCAAAAAAAATTGATTTGACAGCAGGCTATCACCAAATTTGTGTGAGATCTGAAGATATACCAAAGACCACATTCAGAACCAAGTACGGGTCCTTTGAATGTGTGGTTCTCAATTGTGGTATGAAAAACGCTCCCAGCACCTTTGTGACCTTCATAAACAAGGTTTTCAAATAACACATTGGAAAACAAGCAATCATCTATCTGGACAACATAATCATTGTTGTGACCTGAGGCGTGGCAAAAGATACACAACGGGAGTCCTAACCTTAGGATTGGATTTGTACTAAGTCTTGGTTAGAATGGCAGGGAAGGCTATGTGATTACCTTGTGGCTCTGATTGAATAATATCTGCTAGAAGTGGCTAGAGAGGCACCAAAGTACGTGAAGACACAAAGACAAAAATTTGAATAGAACTTAAATTTTATTGGTGAATATGAAATAGAATATATAGTGGTTAGCAATACTACAAAACAGTACTAGAATGGTAGGATCACTTGCCACCAGCATGAGTGGGGCAAGTGAGTTGCGCAGAATCAGGAAACTGAACAATTGAATTTCCCAATTTGGAGACAGACTCATTTCAAAGGGCAAAAGCAAAAGTGAGAGATTTGT
>QTSX02005732.1:0-320379 GCA_014839935.2 Entomophthora muscae | reverse complement strand
TCTTGTAAAGGTGTCCAGACAAATTTGGTTGTTTTCCCAGTGATGGCTGATAAGGGGGCTGTCAGAGCGCCCCAGTCAGAGATGAACCTGCGTACATAGGCTACCATTCCAAGGAAGGTGAAGAGTTTGACTCTTGTTCCTTGGGGCTGGCATCTCTGGTTATAGTATGTATTTTGTCTTGGATCTGGTTTGATACCGTCCTTGCTAATGATATGGCCAAGGAATGGGAGTTCTGTCAAGAAGAACTTGCATTTGGACAGTTTTGGCAATTAGTTGGTTTTCCTGCAGGGTACAGAGGACTGCACAGACGTCTTCCCAGGGTTGTTGTAGGTTGGGACTGTAAATGATGATGTTGTCCAGGTAGATGATTGCTCTTTTCCCAATGTGTTCCTTGCATACTTAATTCATGAAGGTTACAAAGGTACTGGGAGCGTTTGTCATGCCAAAATTGAGGATAACATATTCAAAGGATCCATATTTAGCCCAAAATGCAGTCTTTGGAATGTCTTCAGGTTTCACGCGGATTTGGTGGTATCCTGCTGTCAGATCAATTTTTGTGAAGATTTGGGACCCCCCAGGGCATCAAAAAGGTCATCAATTAGGGGCAGGGGATACCTGTTCTTTGTTGTGACCTTGTTGAGGGCCCTGTAGTCTGTGACCAGGCAGAGGCCTCCATCTTTCTTTGCCACAAAGAAGACAGCGGCACCAAAGGGTGATTTTGAAGGTCTGATGAGGCCTTTCTTGAGTGCGTTGTCAAGGTAAGCTTTCAGGGCGTTGTCTTATTGTGGTGTGAGGCAGTAGATGGGTTGTGCTTTAGGCACACTACCTTTTAGGTTGATCTTGTGTTGTATACCCCAATCAGGGGGCAGACCCAGGTAGTGATTCTTGGAATACTGAGGGAAATTCATTGACTAGCTGGTCTCTAATTGGGTTCTGTTTGTGTTGAATTTCTGTGTTTTTGAAGTGGATGACTTCATACGTACATGTGCTCCAATTGATTTTGTTGATGTCAGTTTCTTTCTCCATTTCCATGATCTTTACAAATATGTGGTC
This sequence comes from Entomophthora muscae, assembly GCA_014839935.2. Lineage (NCBI taxonomy): Eukaryota > Fungi > Entomophthoromycota > Entomophthoromycetes > Entomophthorales > Entomophthoraceae > Entomophthora > Entomophthora muscae. Next base: position 319,326 of record QTSX02005732.1, on the reverse strand, counting down.
CCTCATGAGGGTGTCAAGATGTGTTGGGTACACATGATGGTGGACTTCTCCTTGCTGGATAGTGAGGATGGCACTGTCCCAGTCAATGTGAGGCTTTGTCTTTTGCATCCAATCTAATCCAAGTATGATATTGTATTTGGGGATTAGAATGATGGGGCCGCTAATTGTTGTTTGTACATCTCCAATTTGGGCTAGGAAATGTTTTGTCTTATGGGTAACTGATGTGCTGCGGTTGTCTGCCATGATGACTTTCTTGATGCTACTTCACATGGTAGGTAACTTCATGAGGTCTGTGAAACTCTTGTTAATGAGTGATTGATTGGCTCCAGTGTTGAATAGTGCTTTGCCCTTATATCTACAAAAGCTGAAAGGATAGGTGAGGAGTTTATTTCCAGATTTGGGCGGCAAACAGTAGAGGGTTGCTGGAGGGAACCTGGATCATGGTGATTGAGTCCACGTCCTGTTCTCTGTACAAGTCTTGTGAAGAGGGGGAGGGCAGCTTGCCTAAGCACTCCCCTGAGCTTTTCTCTCCTTGTTGGTATCTTTGGTGCTGGTCTGGTTGGCTTGTGCAGTGCAATTCATGTTTCAAGGATGGGTACTGTTGGCTCGGTTGTTTTGCTTATTGGGGCAAGGTTCTCTCTTAGCTGCGGGGTTTTCCTTGCGCTTGTTGGTGGCCTGTAGATTGTCAGACTTCTGAGCTGCGCGTTTTCCTTCTAGGAATACATCCTTGAGGTTCTTGCAGCAGGTCATGTCAAACTGACGTCTAATGTGTGTTGGAAGGCCATTGTAGAAGTCCAAGCGTGGTCCAGGTTCATCAAAGTTGATGGTGTTGGGCGCACGGTCATGTAGTCCTTCATATGTGGCAATGTATTCCTTGATGATTCCTGTCATTTTGAAGGTTTGAAGTTTGGTCATAATCAACACATCTGAATCCTTCATGGAGAACTTTTCAATGAATGCAGCCTTGAACACTTCCCAGTCTTCCTTCTGGTCAGAATGCTGGACTAGCCATTTGGTAACAAAGTGTGAAGCAGTCCCTGTGACGTGGAGGGCAATTCTGCTAACCCAGAGTCTTTGGGGGTACTCCACTTGTTTGAACTTGCTCTTGGTGCTGTTGATCCAAAGAGAAGCGTTCTCACAGAGCAGTCCTGCAAAGGCGCCAATCTCAGCAATATGTAAGCATTGAAATACAATATTGGGTATCTCAGGTTGTGTAGGCGCTGTTGTGGTTGGTGTGGTAGGGAGCAGTCTGTGGGTTTTGAGAGTGTTGTACTGGTCATTGAGTACAAGGAGATTATTGTAGATGACAAGGCCTGGGGGGACGTCTTGTCCTACTTTGTAATCTCTCCAGCCGTCAGGGAGTGACATTGTTTGGGTTCTTTTCTTGGAAGGAATTTTTCCTTTGAGTTGGGTAGGTATGGATAAGCTGCCTGTGCTACCACTGTCAAGTTTATAATTCTGGGAAGTATAATAAAAAAATAAAGGGGAAGATTAAGAAGAGAATGATACTTTTTTAGATATGAATATAGAATATTATATAGTATCATGACAAGCCACATGTTGTCCATGTATATCATGGAGATCATGGGGCTTATCTGAGTAATGTTCCTCTTGAGTCATGAGGCTTAATCAAGTTGTGTTCCATTTAGGACCTGGATTGAGTGATCCTGTCATAGATGGTTAACTGATAATGGTGCCACCAGTTTATTAACTGGGCGGTGGACCACTTGGTGAGCCGCTCAGTGATTTACTTGGGGCGTTAATTCCCCAAGAGAGAGTAATCAAAGATGTTGCAACAGGATTGATGCTTGCGGAGGAACTTGGTATGTACTTGGGCAAACAGTCGACCACTAGAGAGGAGTTTCACAGTGTACTCTGATCCTTGCTTGAAGGTCACTTCCAGAGGTCTAACCCACAACATATCTAACTTGTGAGTGTGTCCTCCTACTCTATACTGATAGTAGAGAATGTGGTCCCCAATATTGAACTCAGGCAAGTGAGAGTGTTCAGCATTGTCAGGAGAGAGCTCAAGCATTTTGGTCTTGTACACAGAGGTGTATGCAGTAGCTTATATATCAATGATGTGGTTGACTAAATCTTTGATATGGTCATCTGGGTACACAGCCTTATCAGAGGGGAGGAGGGGAGCCCCCAGGAGCAAAAGAGTGGTGGCCTCACGCCCATACAGCATAGAAAAGGGGGAGTACCCAGTGACACAATTTTTGCTAAGGCAATAAGCAAAGAGAGCAGTGGGTAAGTATAGATCCCAGTTTCTAGCGTCAAATAAGTGAGTTTCCTCATGATAGAGACCAGAGTTGAGTTTGCACGCTCAACTGCCCCATTGGTAGAAGTATTATAGGGGGTAGATAAAGACTGGTGAGACCCCAAGGCTTCAACAACAGAGATTACCAACTTGGCAGTGAAGATAGTCACATTGTCAGATAACAACACTTGAGGACATCCATGGTAAAAGAATACATCTTGCAACAGAAAGGTGATGGTTGTCTTGGCAATGATGTCCTTAGTAGGGCAAGCTTCTACCCACTTTCTAAAATGATCAACAGCAATTAGGATAAAGTATCAACCAGAGCAAGAGCAGGGGAGAGGCCCTACAGCGTCAATGCTGACAGTATGAAAGGCGTGTTGAAGGGAGACTAGCTTGAACTCACGTGAAGCAGCTCTTGGTTGCTGGAGCTGGCAATCATGGCAACTATCAATGACATCTGGAATCAGCAGGCAAAGGTTCTCCTAAAAATAGTTTTTCTGGAGCCAGTCATAATTCTTGGAAATGCCTCCATGTCCCATCTCCTTATGAGCTTGAAGCACTAACAAAAGGCAGAGACTAGGCCGTACATAAGGTAGGTAGCAGTCTTACATTTTCTTGAAAAGATAGTTGTCACAAATGAGTGTGTCTTCAGATAGCTTGGATAGGATAATACAAACTTATTCTGTCTTGTTCTCCCAGGAGGAAGGATATCCAGTTAGTTCATATGGTCAATCAGCCTCAGCAGGGTGTAGCACAAGGATGGGCATTCTGGATAATCCATCAGCATTTTGATGTTGAATCCTGGGAAGGTGTAGCACAGTAAAGTCATAGCCTTGCAGGCAGAGAGCCCATCTAGCTAGTCGTCCTCTGGTTCCTTAAGCTGTTGTAACTACTTAAGCAAGGCATGGTTGATGACCACTTTGAAATGGGTGCCATATATGTAATGGCAGAACTTCTTGAAGGCATGCAATACAGCAAGACATTCTTTCTCTGTGACACTGTAATTTTTCTTATGCTTGTTGAGGACACAGGAAGTATAAGCTACATGATGATCTACACATTCATCATCTAGTTGAGCCAATATAGCCCCAATAGCCAGGTCACTAGCATCATTATATAGGATAAATTCCTTATTGTAGTCAGGATATACTAGGATGGGAGCCTCTTTGAGTTTTGCTTAAGGGTCTCAAAGGCTTGTTGTTGGCTAGCAGTCCATTCAAAAGGGGCATTACACAACAGTTGGACCAAAGGCTCACTAGTGTCAGCAAAGTTGGGGATGAACTGTCTGTAGTATCACATCATACCCAGAAAGACTTAGCCCCTTGTAGATTGGTGGGCGGAAGCATTTTGTCAATGGAGTCAACTTTATTGGTCATTGGGAAAATCCAGGTCTGGGTTACCTTATGGCCCAAGAATTCAAGGTGTTCCTTGAAAAAAGCACACTTAGATGGTTTCAACTTAAGGCCAGCCTCTTAAATCTTTATGAACACATCTTTGAGGTGAGCCAGGTGATCTGTAAAGGTAGCACTGAAGACTTTTATATCATCTAAGTACACTAGGACACATTAGAGCTTTAAATCACAGAGGGTGGAGTCCATGGTTTGTTGGAATTTAGCTGTGGCATTGCAGAGTCCTTACGGCATTTGTGTAGGCTCAAAAAATCCCTCAGAAGTGATGAGTGCAGCCTTCTGTCTATCCTCAGGAGAGATATCAACTTGCCAGTACCCATAGTCTAGGTCCATAGCAGAGAAGAACTTGGAACCCCCAAGGCAGTGGAGGGCATCATCAATGTGTGGTAAGGGGTAAGAGTCCTTTTTGGTTAAAGAGCTTAATTGTCAGTAGTCCATCACAATACAATGACCTCCATCCTTCTTTTTCAGTATGAGCAAGGGGGAGGTCCATGGACTGTGGGAAGGAGCAAGAAGTCCAGTGTCTAGAAGTTGTTTGGGTTCTTTAAACACTTGAGTGTCTTTCACGCAACTTCAGCAATAAGGTTTAGCGCAGAAGGGGGGAGCATCATCAGTATCAATCTGGCAAATGTCACCTTTGGCTAGACCATAATCAGTGCTTTTGTTGAAACCGCAGGCTCAACCCGCCAGCAAGGTTCCAACAAAGCGGGTTTGTGACCCACAATCCAATTATCCGGTCACCCAAAGCCAGACTAGGAAGTCAACTCAAATTACCAAATCCAACAACATGAACAGATGATGATCCTTCATGGTGATATCTCAATTTGGCGCTTGACTTATTATCAGGATCAAGCCACCACCTTCTTTCATCCAGCTGTGTGATCACCAATCTTGTTCCTACTATCCTTGATTCACATGAACTATATAATCATTATCTCTCAATAAAGATTATTATCTAGCTTCTAAATATTTTCCCCGTGTAACTCTGCTAAAACAGCACAGTTACAACATTGGTAGCACAGGTAGGTTCTTCATCCTACCTTATCTTGAAAAATTCCGCCTGTTGCCCACACACGCCACAGCCAACAAATCCTCGACAGAATCATGTCTGGCCTCCCGCCTGACTGGACTCTGTATACTCCTGGTACCAAGATACCTGATGGTTTTGTCCTCTACCAAAACACATTGATCCCGCTACCCGCCTTCAACACCCTGTCTGCACAAGGGTTCTTTCAGGCACCTTCCTTGATGCTGCAACCAGCTGATAAAACCACCATGCCTGCCTATGTTGCACAAAGACTTCACAGCGCCGCCTTGGAGCCCTTTGCTGGGGCCAACAACAACAATGCTGCTGCATGGATCCAGTCCGCCCAAAGCAAGCTGGCTCAAATGGAATGCCCACAGTAATTCTAGATTGGGGAGATTTCCATTCGCCTGACCCATGACGCTGGCACCTGGTGTGTCAAGTGGTTTGAAGAGCACACTGAAAAGAACTGGGACACCTTTAAACAGGACTTCATGGCAAGGTTTGTGCCTAAAGATACAGCACTCATGATCATACACCAAGTAAAGAACCTGACCCAGACAGACACCGTTAAAGAACTATCCCACGCCTACAAGGAACTCTGTCTCTATGCCCCATCAAACATGCTTTTGATACCCCAGCTACACACCTCATGTACTACAAGGCCCTCAAGTTGCATGTAATGAGGCATGTGAAACTGGACCAGGTAACCAACCTGCAAAGCCTGTACCATGAATCAGAGAAAGTGGAACAAACATCCAATGCTCTACACAAGGCACATACTGGGAAACAAGAAAGGCCCAAGGACTCCCATCTAAGCAGGTGCTCCTCTCAACCACCTCCTGGAGGTAACAGCAACAACAACCATAAACCCACGGGTTTGAATGGGAATGGAAATGGAAATAACAGCCAGTCAAATCACACCAATTTCTGTGTCACTGCCACCCAAGGCAACCAAGATGAGGGAAAAGCCCGGGGAGAGCACTAAGTGAGCTAAGCTCTCCCCACGCAACTCCTGAATTGCCCAACAATGAATACCAACCCAAGGATGTGGACCAATACCCAATGGTCCAAGTGCCCTCAGAAGACCCAGTACTATACACCATTGCCAGACATCCCAATAAATTGATGTCCTATCCTTTCTGCTTTTGCAGTTACACAGGCTCAGCACTCCTGTACTTGGGCGCAGATCAAACTTTAGTCAACAGCAGCTTTGTGGATAAATTCAAGCTGGCCACTAATCCTTTGCAGATCAAAAACGTGGTCCTGGCTGATGAACACCACATTTCTGTGACAAAGGAAACTGCCCCCTTCTCTGTCATAATTGAGAACCTCCACTCCATCATTCAAGGTCCCGTCATTGACTTCCCTAAGTTTGACATTGTACTGGAACTAGACTGGTTACGGAAAAACAACCCCCACATGGACTGGGCAACCTCTGTGTTGACCATCAAGCGTGAAGGCGTCAACCACCAGATCTATTCTGACTCTGTGGACCAACTCCTACGTGACCACGTCTTTTTAAGCATCACAGAGACTTTTAATGAAAAGGAAAACCTGAAAGCAATTGACTGGGACTCCTGCCAGTATGAAATCATACACTTCAAGGACCACCAGAACACCTCCACGCTGCAAGATTGCAACATTGTGGCCTGTCACCCAGAAATCTTCAAGAAGGCGTTACCTGGGCTACCCCCTGAGAAAAACATCCAACACTCTATTCAACTCAAGGGGGCTGTACCCAAGGAACACCCCATTTACAGGCTGACCCCAAACAAGGACAACACCCTGCGCGCCTATCTCAAGTAGGCACTGGAAAAAGGACTTATCCACCCCTCACAGTCTCCCTTTGGGGCCGCCATATTCTTTATGGCTAAAAAGGACGGTACCTTATGCCTGGTCACGGACTACCACGCCCTAAACAAAGTCACTATTAAGAATTGTTACCCACTGCCGCTGATTGATGACCTCTTCAATGCCTTGGGAGGAGCTACCGTCTTCTCCAAGATTGATCTAACTGCAGGATACAATCAGATTTGTATCAAGGAAGAAGACATCCCCAAGACAGCCTTCTGCACCAAGTACGGTTCCTACAAATGTGTGGTACTCAACTTTAGCATGACCAATGCCTGTCCACCTTTGTAACCTTCATGAACAAAGTGTTTGCGCCACACATAGGCAAACATGCCCTAGTGTACCTGGACAATATTATTATTTACAGTCCCTTGGTGGAACAGCACCACAAAGACCTGGAGGAAGTCTTTGCAATCTTGGCACGGCACAAACTGTTGGCCAAGCCCTCCAAATGCCAGTTCTTCCAAGAGCAATTACCCTTCTTGGGACACATAGTCTCAAAAGACAACATCAAACCTGACAGTCAAAAGATACAAGCCATCTGCAGGATGCCACCTCCCAAGAACAAGTCAGAACTATGCACCTTCTTGGGAATGGTGGCCTATGTACAATGCTTCATACCCAACTGTGGCGTCTTGACCGCCCCTTTTCTGCCATAACAGGCGCCAAAACCCAAGTTTGTATGGACCCCCCCCCCCCCAAACATGACCTCTGTTTTAGAAGTCTCAAAGAAAAGCTCACAACAGCTCCCATCTTACAATATCCCAAATGAGACAGAGAGTACCAGATGGAAACCAACACCTCAGATGCATCCATTGGGGGAGTACTACTAATTAAGAATAGTGATGGTGACTTCCTGCCTGTAGCCTACAAGTTGCGCAAACTGACAGATGGCAAGTGTTGATACCCTATCCACTACAAAGAACTGCTGGCCATCATACACTGCCTAGTCAAATGGCGCTGCTACCTAGAACAACAGAAAGAATTCACAGCACTAACCAATCATAAGTCACTCATCTATTTCAAGATACAAGGAACCTGTCACGCCGCCAAGAGCGGTGGATGGAAGTCTTAGAAAGGTTTAACATGCTCATCCAGTATAAGCCTGGGGCCAAACTTGCCATGGCAGACGCCCTGTCCCACCTGTATGTCTGTGCTTCTAGGGGAGAGAATGGGCTCAACCCAGACTGGCCTCTCCTAGTGCTCTGTACAAAAGACAAAGGGTTCCCTGCAGGCACAACCAACATCACCAGAGAAACAGTCTTAAGAATGAACATCTCTTTGCTGACGTATACAAAACTCTTCACAGAAAGATGATGGATGGCATGACCATTCATTACATTCCCACACATCAGCAAGTCAACACCATTCTTTGCTACCACAGAGATCTTGGACATACTAAGAGCCAAAATCTATACAAGTTCCTAAAGCATAAAGCCTGGCGGCCAACCTTATACTGCAATGTCCAGGAAGTGTTAGAACAGTGCAAGGTTTGCAAAAAGTTTGCAAAAAGCAAAACCCCGCCTAAGTCTGTACTCCCCATTCAAACCCAACTACTGTTCAAAGTATGGGCTCTGAACATTGTGGCCCCATGCCAGGAAAGCACAACAACAAAAAATACATCATCATAGCCATTGATTTTGCGACAAGGTGGCCAGTAGCCCAAGCGGTGAAAACACACACTGGTAACAATGTCTGACAATTCATTGGCAAGGAAATAATCAGCAGTTTCAGAAAGCCAGAACTCCTGATAACAAATGGAGGCAACAAATTGACCTCCAAAGGCACCAACATGTACCTCACCAAAAATGGGGTTAAACACACCATCACAACACCATACCATCCACAGGCCAATGGACGCGTAGAGCGGCTTAATGGTAGCCTTGTGCAAGCCCTAGCCAAACTCACCGCCGGGAGACCTGAAGACTGGCATAAGCAGCTACCAACTGCATTACTTGTGTGCCAAACCCAAGTGAACAGATCCACCGGAAGAAGCCAGTTTGAACTGGTATACAGCACACAGTGAAATATCAATCAAGCATTGACAGGACCTAAACTGGAAATTCCAAGTCAAGTCCCCCTTGCTCAGATCCTCAAGTAGTAGAGCCAACAGCAAACAAGCAGTCAAAGAAAAGGAACTCTTACAAAAGACATTTGTTCCCATCTGCAATTGACATGAAGTTGGGGACAAAGTCTGGGTCATAAATGTCAACAAGAGCAAACTACAAACTAAGAAATCAGGGCCAGCAATCATTCAAAAGGTAAACAACAATAACACTTACCTTGTGCAAGGGCTTGGGAAACGCAAGCAAGACAAGACCTTACACCACAATTGTCTACGACCCTGCAAAGCAAGACAGAAACAACAAGAAACCGCCCTGCCAGCCACTGAATAACAACTGATTCAATACGGCGCCTGGGCTCCTGACAACCTCCATGACAACCTACTCCCAGAGGAGGCCAACCTTCAGCCGGGGGTGTGTGTCAAAAACGCAGGCTCAACCCGCCAGCAAGGTTCCAACCAAGTGGGTTTGTGACCTGCAATCTGATTATTTGGTCACCTGAAGCCAGACTAGGAAGTCAACTCAAATTACCAAATCCAACAACATGAACAGATGATGATCCTTCACAGTGGATACCTCAATCTGGCGCTTGACTCATTATCAGGATCAAGCCACCCCCTTCTTCCATCCAGCCATGTGATCACCAATCTTGTTCCTACTATCCTTGATTCACAAGAACTATATAATCATTATCTCTCAATAAAGATTATTATCTAGCTTCTAAATATTTTTCCCTGTGTTACTCTGCTAAAACAGCACAGTTACAACACTTTCTTTAGCAAAGATATCTGAAAACTGATCTAGCAAATCCAGCACCTCATTCTGTTGTACCAGGATAGTTGTGGGAAATCTTGAGCAGTGAACAAGGACAGGACTTTGGGCTTGTCTTCAGGTAAATTGAAATCCTAAAAAGTGCTAAATGGATGTAGCAACAGGACATTGGGAGCATTCAAAAAATTACCATAGCCAACAACCTGCCCTCTAGACACTTTTATGGGGAGAGCAGTTAAGTTGGTAACCAGAAATTGAACAGGGTCCTTATGAGAGATATCCAAGATTTCCAGGCATATATAGGGCTTGTTGCGTCCTAGCAAGGGAGGAGAGTATAACTCTAGAAACGCACACTCAGGTAGCTCATAAGATATTTGTGAGTCTAGGATAGCTTGAGACCCAGGGGAATGGTTACAATGGAAGTGGTCAAGAGAGGAATCCCTTCAGACGCAGGGCAAGCCATAGGAAGACACTTCATGTTGGATGAATGTGTACAGTATTTTAGGGTGAAAACACCAGTGGGATACTCTAAGGCACAGGTCTTGAGGCGCTTCTCTGGGACTTTGACAGGCTCTTCAAAGATCAGAGGGACTTTGTACCCTAGGATGGAGAGGTAAACATCTTTCAAGTTGATGATCTATTGTATTCCCTAAGGAATTGAGTACCAACTAGGAGGTCATAACTCTCATTCTCCAAGGCAACTGCAGACGCGGCCAAGAGTAGCTTGCAAAACTGCATAAGAAGAGCATAATAAGCCCCTATAGCGCAAGTCATGGATAGCCCAGATGTGCCATACAACTGGTGGTAATTAAGGTCGGGGGCAAATTTGGGATTCTTGACAAGCTTTGAGGAGACAACATTAACAGGAGGACCTGTGTCTAAGACGGCCTTGATTTTCATTTTTGGATGGATATTTCCATACAAGTGGTAGTAAAACCAAAAGGAGGGAGGACAGCCAGAATTTCTTGGGCTTCTGCTAGCTCTTTGTCCCATTTTTTGATCATGCATCTCAAGCCTGGAAACTCTTTATAGACAGTCTGGAGAGGAATTGAGACTAAAAAGTTCTTGAATACAGCGTCAGCAACCTCAGCAGCTTCCTTGGATGACTCTACAAGCACAGGGGACCTTTTAGCTTGAGTGAGGTAAGAGCAGGAGACAAACTCCTTGGCTTCCAGAAGCAGCTTGGCAGTTGTAGATTTCCCAGAACACAACTTATAAGGGACCGTGATAGTTTCAGGGACGGTAATAACTAAATACCCATAGGTGTTGTGATCTTCCACATCTGAATCATCCATATCAGAGTCATCAGAGATGTTGTGAAATAACAGCAGAACAGGAGGAGCCCCAGTGTTAGCAGGCTCAGAGTCAGCAATGGGGGGGGATTGAAGAAGACAGGGAAGAATTGACAACCTAGGGTGTCTCTGCCTCTAGGTTGACTGTTCTTTCCCACCTGTGATGGTCCACATGTTTGGTGGTTTGAAGGCAGGCTAATGTTGACCAAGTAAAAGTTTGGTTGATTATTGAAGGTAGAGGCCTAGTGGGGAATGATGGCTACTAGGGAAGGTAAGGCCTAGCTAGTAGGTGTAAAGACTACTTGAGGCAGGTGTTGTCTCTAACCAGCAGAAGATATTGGCTAATGTGGGCTAGAGGTCTTCACCCAGAAGGGAACTGTGGCTGCTTGAGGTGAGGAGTGATTCAGCCTGATAGATAGTGTTTGCTGCTCAGGCTGGAGGATGTTTAGACCCTGGCAGGTAACACAGGCTACCAGGGTAGAAGTTTGTGCCAGCATGGTATGAGACACCTACTGGGGCTGTAATTTTTGAACACCTGGAGGGTAGCACGGGCTGCCAGGGAGGGGAAGAGCTCTGAGGGCTCTACATACCCTGATACGCTTACAGGAGGTCTGTGAGCAAGCATCCTACCCAACGGACTGGTAGGGTGTCCTTGTTTATGCCCTTATGAGAGCTTTGGGGAACCCAAAGTGAGCATTGGAGGGCATAGATTTGCTCAGAGGTGTCACCAAGGCGGGTTTCTTGGGGAAGCAGCTGCAGAACTTGGTGTGATCAGGCCTCTGGGAAGTAAAGCTGATTACTTTGCAACTAAAAGCCCAGATTTAATCACCTGGGTGAGTAAAAACAACGCATATACGTTGATCTATGGTTGAATGGCCTAAGTGGAGTGCCATTTGCAAGGGCCCAGTCAAACGCCAGTTTAATGTAGACTCATGCCTGGGTCTACAGGTTCTGGTAACGGGGACTGAGATAAAGAACCAAGTTGGTTCACGTAATCAGAAGAGAAGACTAGTAAGAAGGACTGTTTGATCACAGTGAAGACTAGTTGAGGGACTGTTGGTTCATATTGAAGTTTGGAACCAGAAAGGGTTCTTTGTGTGGGTGGAACCAAGATAGTTCCTAGTGAGGATAAGTTAAAGGTCTCAGAGATCATGATGCAGAAGTAGCTGGTCATGATAAAGGAGTAGTCAGAGGACTGATAGGCCGTTTAAAGACTGGAAAGGAGCTGTTATGTGAACTAAGATGGACTGCTTGCTGGTTAAGATGATAAACTGGAAGATATGGTTGAAGAGCTGGCTGAAGAACCCAAAGATGATGGTGAAGAACTAGTGGTCCGGAGAAATGAGCCAAGATTTTGCTGAATTGATTTGCCAAAGTGGGAAAATTTAGAATATTTTGCCTTAGTTTAGTAGTAAAATCAAGAAGGAATGTGGACAGAAGTGTGGGTAATATATTTATTTATTAAGTTCCTAGGATAGATGAAGGTATGCTGCTATGAGAGCTGGATACAAAGTTGTTTTGGTGGAAGTTTTCCTTGGATTTTACAAGATTTGTAAATATATGGGGAAAAGATTGAAGAGGTCCAGAAAAAACAGTTTAAATAGTATATCTACTATTTAAATGGGTTTAGGTTGAATGCAGGGAAGACTGGTGCTGGAATAATGGACCGGTTAACGCTTTGGTGCGCAAAGAGTTGTCAATTTGAGCGGTTTGAGCAATGGAAATTGATTTCTTAGTTGGATCCCAGTGGAACTTAAGAAATGGTCTATTTCTGCGCTCTGCATTCATTGGTTGAGTTCTGACATATTTCCTGATGAATATGATTGTTTGGAAGCCAAAAGCTTAAAGTATAAGCAAGGAAATAGTGAATTAATACTTTAAGCTTTTGAGAAAGTAAGTATGCAAGCTTAAGTTATTATAGGAAAAATTGAGCAGTGATGGTTTAAGCTTTTGAAAAAAGCCATTTTGAAGGCGGAACCGTTGGGAAAAGGACACTATAAGAAGGTGGCTGGTTGTAAAGTTTCAAGGTCTTTTCAGGGTTTTGATGGAGTTTTTCCAGATCTTTTGAGTTTCTGCCAAAAGATTTTTGAAAGCCTTTTGATTACCAGCAGGAGTTTGGCTGGACTTATACAAATGGAATAACAAGGCCACTAGAGCTATAAATAGAGCTGAAGCCCAAGATAACAGAGCAGGAGCCCAAGAATAAGGAGCTGGATCCTAAGCGCAGTGCAGGAGTCTAATTCTAAGGCATAGAAGTCCAAGTTTAAGGAGCATGAGTCCAAGTCTAAGGAGCAGAAGTTCAAGACTAAGGTGCAGGAGTTCAATAACAAGTACAAGGAGTCCAAGATATTGTTGGAAGACTCCAAGTATTGGCAAATTCATATTGTTTCCTTGACCCCCTGGGCCATATACCAGAAGGTTTCTAAGGGGATCTTCCTTCTGAGAGTGAATAAAAGCCCATTTCAATCCCTGTACATATTTCTGAGATAAATTTTCTCTTACTAGAGAATGACAATCCCTTCCAGCCAGTCCCTAGCTACAATCCAGGACACACTTTGGGACTGGTGGACAGGAACCCCACACTGCCTGTTCCATGAGATCAGCCCCTTCAACTCAAGGATTGGCGCAGACTTGAGAATGTTGACCTATCTGACCACAGTTGTGGCAACCTTGACGTCTAGGAGGATTTTGCAAGATCATTGTGAGGATGCAAGAGCCACAGGAAGAAAAACTAGAGTTAGAGGTGGCACAATTCTCCCGCACAACTGCTCCAGAATGGGTAAGGTGCATATCCTGCAACAGCGTATTTATGCTCTTCATAGAGGAAAGCATGGCCTTATGGGCTTTGAAATGAAGGCACATAAGCTGGTTCACCTTGAGGGCTTGAGCGCAAGCCATGTAAGCTTCATGAGCCGTCAATTGTCTGCTTGTTATCAGTTGCTGTCATTACATGTAGAATCTATCTGGAAATTCAGCTAGAGTCTCTTTGGGTTTGAAAGCAATGTGCATGAAGGCATCCTTCTTCACTTCAAGTCTAAGGTCACCACCAAATTTGTCAATCAGAAGCTGCTTCATATCTTCCAAGGTCTCAATGGTGGGCAGCTCTGGCACTACTACCTCTTGGAAGGTCAGGTGCAGACAGGTTAGAATGTGTTCCTTCTTAACCTCATCTGAGGCTCTTCTTATGGCAGTTTCATAGATAGTTAGGAAAGCTGCAATGGTCGAGGTTTTGGAGTCAAAGACTTGCTTAAAAGCAGGCTTGAAATTTGTTTCTGGAGATGGGCCACCATTGTTGCTATTGAGTACATTTATGTGCAGAGAGAATTCTGCTTCAGATTTGGAGGGGGGCTGTCTGGCCCACAGCTGGCAAACACTTTCCTCAATAGTAGTCAGGGTCTCAGCAGTGCAGGTACCTGTATTAGTAGCTAGGGTGGTCTGCTGCTCAGTAACATCTAGGCGTTGACCTTGGGAGATCACTATTGTGGAGAGCTCAGCCAGTTGAGAGGTAAGAGAAGGACCCACTGAGAGGCAATGTGCAAACCTGTCATTCACTGAATTGATTAATTCACTCATTTCTTGCACGTCTTTATCAAGTTCAGCATGGTCCTGTTTCAAATGATCCACCTCGTTAGCTAGGGCAATTAACACTCTAGAACATTGAATTTGAGGGGCTCCTGACAAGCCAAGGCAACAGAAATCTTCATCAATAACTCCAACTGGGCTAGCTGCAATTGCCACTATTTTGTGTAGGGCAGCAAGCTCTTGCTGTAGCTCAGTAACTTGGGTCGTCAGAGGAAGCACATGAGGATCAGGCTGATGTGCTTCAGTAGGGCAACCTTGACTACGGGTAGACACTTGTAGCTCTCAAATAGCATCCCATAGTCTCTGCTCTCTATCCACCAAATTTTCAGATGGGGGAGAGGGTGGAGCATCTGGCTTGGGTGTAGATAATTCATTTACTTGAGTCTGGAGCTTGGCAATAGTGGCGGCAGTGACAACCCTCTCTTGATCAAATTCCTCACTGAGCTCACAAAGGCCTTTAGCAGCAAGGTCCACTACCTGTTGCAGTTGCTCAAAGAAATAAGCGCTGAACCCATCAAGCTGCTGTATAAGTTGTTTGAATCAGTGAGATAGGTGTTCAAGGTGGAATCTACTTGGGTTTTCCAGGGCTGTTCTAACTGGTGAAACTCACGTAGACGCTCCCTGATGTATTCAGGGATGGACTGGCACATTCCTTAAATGGAGTTAACCAAGAAGATTTGGGAAGTAATAGAGTCACGTTCATTATCAGACACCAAGGATAACAGAGAGTGATCCATTGTTGTTAGGCAGCAAACTGATCCCATTGGTTGGTGACAGCTGCTTGTAGGGACAAAATCTCCTGAAAGTGGAGTCCTAGCACCATTTGATGATGGGCTAAGGCGGGTTGTACAAAGAATGAAAATAGGTGTTCAGCAGAACCAGCCACTGAGAGGAGATGCTGTCAAAATTGTGAATCCACAATCAATTTGTAGTATTTTTGCTCAACTGAACTGAAGCTGAAGGCAAGGGATGGCCCCATCACGGGCTAACCTCAGGGCTACCGCCATAACTTGTTCCAAGTCAGGGGTACCCAAAGAGTAGGCCACTAGGCAGGAATCATTCCCAAGGTTCAGCACAATAGTGACAATAGGCGGGTTGGTGATGTCTTCCTCAATAGGAGGACTGGTAATTTCAGGTGAAGTTGGCTCTTGCATAAGCAGAGGCAGAGGTAAAGGACCTGAAAACGTGGTTGCAAATGGAGTAACCAAGGGGCTTACAGCCCCTGTAGTGAGCACCATTTTTGTTGTGACCTGAGACGCAGAAAAGATACACAACAGTTAATACTAACCTTAGGATTGGATTTGTACTAAGTCTTGGTTAGAATGGCAGGGAATTCTATGCAATTACCTTGTGGCCCTGATTGAATAATATCTACTAGACGTGGTTAGAGAGGCGCCAAAGTACGTGAAGACACAAAGACAAAAATGTGAATATAGTTTAAATTTTATTGGTGAATATGAAATAAAATATATAGTGGTTAGGAATACCACAAAACACTACCAGGACAGTAGGATCTCTTGCCACAAGCATGAGTGGGGCAAGTGAGATGCACAGAATCAGGAAACTGAACAATTGTATTTCCCAATTCAGAGCCAGCCTCATTTCAAATAGCAAAAGCAAAAGGGAGAGATTTGTTCTTTAAATAACCCATCAAAGGCAAAATTAAAACATGGTGAATAGCAGCATTTGCAACAATCATCTACAGTTTAACCTTAAAGCAATACTGGGAAGACGTTTTCCTGGTCCTCTGCACCCTCAAAGAAAACTAAATCATTGCCAAACCTTCAAAGTGCAACTTTTATTGTCTGAACTTCCATTCCTTGGTCACATTATAAGTAATGACGGAATCAAACCAGACCTAGAAAAGATACACACCATAACTAAAATGCCAGCTCCAAGAAACAAGAGTGAACCCGGTACCTTCCTTGGCATGATAGCCTATGTCAGAAGGTTTATCCTTGACTGGGGTGCCTTAACTTCCCCCTTGTCTGAAATAAAAGGTAAGATAACCAAGTTTGTATGGACACCTTTAAGAGACCAACATTTCTGACAACTCAAAAAGTGCATGGCCACTGCCCCTATCCTCTAATACCCAAATTGTGAAGTAGTATGTAAGTTGGAAACTGATGCTTTTGACTACACAATTGGAGGTGTACTCTGTATCCAAACTGCAGAAAAGGACTTTCTTCCTGTAGCATAAGAATAAAGGAAACTTTCTGATGGTGAACAAAGATACCTAATACATGACAAGGAACTGGTAGCTATTGTGCACTGCCTCATGAAGTGGTGATGTTATCTGGAAGGAGCACAAATGTTCAAAGTGCTAACCAACCACAAGTCATTTATATTATTCAAAACGCAACAACACCAATCAAGAAGACAAGCTGAATGGATGTGCCTTATACAGAGGTACCCCATGCAAATCAAATACAAGCCAGAGAAGGAAATGCTTACTACAGATGCTTTATCAAGGCTATACAACAAATATGTTCTACACAATGGTGGGGACCCAAATTGGCCCATATTAATCATGGAGAATCTCCAAGAGGGGTTCCCACCTGGCACACCAATGGACATCTAAGAGAAGGTCTTTAAGAGCAAACACCTGTTCAAAAACGTATATGACATGCTATATCAAATACTCACAAATAGTGACACCATATCCTACATCCCATCAACGCAAAAGATTGACACAATCCTCTGGTATCACAGAGATCTGGGACACACCCATAGCAGGAACTTGCACAAATACCTCAAGACACGCTACTGGTGGCCCTACATGCTAGATGATATAAAGAAATTACTGGAACATTGGGAATTCTGTAAGAAGTACGCCTGAATCAAGGCACCACCTAAGTCAGTACTACCAGTATCAATCACACAACCCTTTAAGGTATGGTTGTTGTATATTGTGGAGCCTATGTCAGGTGAAAGCAAAGACAAGAAGTACATCATCACAGCCATTGGCTATGCAACCAGATGGCCTGTAGCACAAGCCACAAAAGAGCAAAAAGGCAATGATGTGAGACAATATATTAGTAAAGAGATCATAGCCAAATTTGGAAAAACCAACCTCCTGATCACAGACAGAGGCACCAAACTTAAGGCCATTGGCACCAACATTTACCTCACTAAAAATGTAATAAGACATATCACAGCCAGCCCATACCACCCACAAGCAAATAGAAGAGTAGAACAACTAAACGGTTTGCCTTTAGAAGCCCTCAGTATGCTGTCTGCTAACAATCCAAAGGCTGGGTAGATATGTTACCAACAACACTCATGGTATGCAGAACACAAGTCAACAGCAACACAAGCAAAAGCCTGTATGAAATTGTCTATGGGCAAAAGCCTGCCCTTGTTAGTATAACCACAGGACCACAATTACCTCTATCAAAAAAGGTGCCAGATAACAGTGATCCTGACGTACAGCGTGCTAGAAAAGACCAGGAAGACATGGAACAAAAAATAATTAAGAGATGGGCAATCCCACTACAACAAGAAAGATTCTAAGTCAGGGACAAAATCTGGGTTTTCAACCACACTCAGCATAAGTTGGACCCAGGATTATGTGGTCCAGGCATTTTCATAGAGGTCAAGCCTAACAATACCTACCTCATCAAGGGAATTGGTGCTTGAACCAAACTAAAGCGCATGTACCACAACTGACTCCACCTGTGCAAAGTAAGAACAGCACAACACAATAATAGACTCCCTTTTCCAACGCCAAACTAGATCAGTACCAAGCCTGTATTCCTGACACTCTCAAGAAAATTCCCAAGATTCCACCTTCCAGCACCCCAGGGAGAGATGTTGCAACATCTTTAATTACTCCCTCTCAGGGAATTCACGCCCTGAGTAGTTCACCAAATGGCCCACCAACTAATCATTAAGTTGGTGACACTACTATCATTTGGTCATCTATTACAGGGATCAAACAATCCAGTTCCTTAGCAGAACACAACTTGAATAAGACTTGTGACTTAAGAGGAACATTACTCAGATAAGCCCCATGACTTTCATGACGTACCTGGACAGTATGTGGCTTTCTATGATACTATATATTATCCTATATTCATACCCAATAAATTATCATTCTCTTCTTAAATTTCCCCTTTATCCTGTTTATTATACTTCCCAAAAGTATATACGCAACAACACACTAGTTTTATTGGCTCTTGTCTGAGTTTTAATTTACTAAAGTGTATAAAACCATTGGTGTAGCTGATAGAATTTCTGTATAAAGGAGAGTTTTTAGCTAAAAGCTTACCAATTGCTTTGAATAGGGATCCATTTAATCTCTCAGCTTTACCATCCACTTTTGTGAGGTCCAGATTTTAGGTTGTGTGGTGGATGCCATTTTTAGGGCAATGGAAGTTCAAATATCTGTGGAAAGTTCATTTCCTCAATATATGATGAGGAGTTCAGCTTTAAAAAGTTTGAAAAGTGTCCTTTTGACTATAAGAAATTTTGCATTGTTTTTTTGTGTTTATTGATAGCTTGTGGTACAAGTCATCTTGTTTTATAATAAATGGCTGTGATAAGTAATTATTGTCTTTTTTAACTGATGTGGGTCCAATAATATCTTGTGCATATACCTTTAATTCCGGTTCATGTATATCAAAGCTACAGCTTTGGTGGCGCTCTAGACTGTACATAGATTTTATAAAGTAAATGGTCAGATAGTAAGAAGCAGTCTCCACACGGTGGGGAATCACCACCCAAATCCACATGGAATTGATGATTAACCACCAACAAAGCTTCAAATACTACAGTTAAAATTTCCAAAAGATACACTAAGATTAAGAAAGGTTATTAATCTTAACCAAAAAAGTACTAGATAAATAGTATGAGAGAAGATCAGGGTGTCTTCTGCATAAAACTTGGGACATTGAGAGGAAGCAAGTGTCTCAGTTTCAGACATGGCAGGGAAAACTCCAAGATTCTGCAGAATTGGATTAACATTGGATGGCATCAACAGCAAAGAACTGACAACAAGACCCCATCTTCTGGTGATAATTGGATTGATAATCAAATTATATGGACATAGCGCAGCAGGCTAACTAAAGGATGGATGATAAATCAAAGTTAGACCAGGATAATATTTTACTTTATTTGAGAATTTTTCTAGGGAGGACTCAACTCTTACAAGTTGAACAGTGAAATTTTTCCCATATATACCAAATATTGACTAATCACTACCACCTGGATCCTTGGCTCCTATTACTTCTGAACTTTCTAAATATTACCTTGTCCAGTATACAAAAAACCCTTGTGTGACCAATGTCTGACTGCTGTTATGATTAATAAGGTTTTATTAAGTGACTCTCAGATTAAGTTAATTTATCAGCATCATCTTGAAAGGGAAAATCAAATTCAACTGGCAAACTGCAGCAGTGGTAACCCATTTACAATCAACTGTTTGATTTAAATCTGTCAAATTGGTTAATCTGGTTAATGGCTTACCTGACTTTTGCGCCCTGTAACTTGGGCAAATAATTCCAGGCATTATGAAAACTACTGTGACACCATGGCTGACATGCTCTACATGGATGCCATGTAGCATTTCGCTTCACGTTTGTTGCAACATCTACAATTACTCCCTCTCAGGAAACTAATTCCCTGAGTGACTTGCTGAATGATTCCCTGACTAATCATTAAGTTGGTGGCACTGTTATCATTTTACCATCTATTGCAGGGATCAAACATTTTGAATCCTAAGCAGAACATAACTTGGACAAGCCTCATGGTTTAAGAGGAAAAATTACTTGGATAAGCCACATGACTATCATGATGTACATGGACAGTATGTGGCTTCCCATGATACTATATAATACCCTATATTCATATCAAATAAAGCATCATTCTCTTATTAGTTTACCCCTTTATTGTCAGGCACCCATCCACTTGGAAGTAATCTTCTAAGGTGGTGAATGATTGCAGAGGGATTTAGACCAGTTACCAGAGAACCCATGGGCAAGGACACCATACCAAGGTGAAATAGTTCTCCAAAAAGGCAATACCAGCCTAAAAGCAGATTGAATTGTCCTAGAAAGAAGTACACCCCTAAGTAGCACAAGAGGAAGGCAGATGCCAAGGGGCAAAAACCTGTGGCTTGGCAGGCTTGCTAACGGACTGATAGCTCTGAGGTTCTTCTTTACAAGGTGGGAAGTGAGACAAGGGGGTTGTGGTATACCAAAATCCTGGTATTACCTGACACCAGGAGTTATCCAAGTAATGAGCTTTGGGGGAAGGTACCAGAATCTGTACACATACCTAGAAAAATTATAGCCTGTACAGCTTGCAACACAATAATCCAGAAGATACATTTATACCCAAGAGACTCCATAATGGAAGTCTTGGGTAATCTCATGGTTAGGATAAAAAAAGGGTTCAATTCAAGCTAAAATAGACAATAATTCACTTGGGATAAATATAGACTTCATTGATTGAAAAAATACTGAAATATAGTTCACCAGCTTTTATAGCATGGTAGCAAGAAAGAATCTAGGAAAAGGATATTACAAAATTTGGAGATAATTTGGAAAATTGACAGTTAGGATCTTCAAACTGGGGAAAATAAATTACTTCCTTGTGGTTTAAATTCCTCTCAAAAAAATGGATACATTTTCCTTAACTAAATCTTCTAATTGTCAGGCAAGGGTTGGAGGATCTAACATATTCTCAACAGAAGTTGGGGTCAAGGAGTTAGGCTTAACCTGAGGAACAGCAGACAATGGAAAAGAATTTATAATACCAGAGTCTGTAATGTTGCTAACGTCATCCAAGTTGTGTAGCAAGCAAACCTAAGTTGATCTGGCCTCTTTTGATTGTTCAAAGTCTAACAAAACAGGTAACAATTGGCTGAGCTCAATATTAACATTTAAATCACTTTTTAGAAGAGCAGCTAAGTCCTGGAAAAGTGCGGGTTTGATCCCTGTCCCCAAAATGAATTGATTCAAACTATTAGGCAGGGGTAAATTCAAACACATTATGCTAACTAATTCCTCATTTGTAGGAGCTTGATTTGGGAAAGGGTTACCATAAGCTTCTAAATTTGGTGTCCCAGTAATAGTGTTGACAGGAATACACTGAAGTGAATTCCTGACTTTTATCTTGTTTTATATAATTTCCATAAGTATATACTCAACAGTGGTAGCAGAAGTAGGTTATCCACACCTATCCAACTTAAAGGAAAAATTCCTCCAAAGAAAAACCCCAGCAGACATTACTCCTCACTGATGGGCTACAATAAAAAGAAGAACAGAACATCTCAGCGAGGTTTTTTGTCTTCAACAATGTCCTTGTAGCAACCAAACAGTACAACTTTCTCGGTATCATGGGATTGTGAAACTGCCTCCAATTCCCAAGACAATCAAAATGCTAAGCATTGTTTTTCAACATCTGCGCTCAGCAGAAATTGGAACGTTCTCAGGACTATGCCATGAAAATGCCAACCTCTGGATTCAAAGCACACAAAACAAGTTTACACAAGTGGGCTATCCCCACAAGCTCTGGGCTAGTGAGATTGATCTAAACGTTACTGGAGCTGCCTCACAATTTATAATCAAATGCTTTGACCAACACCCTGATCACAACAAAGACTGGG
The DNA here is from genome assembly GCA_014839935.2 of Entomophthora muscae. NCBI lineage: Eukaryota > Fungi > Entomophthoromycota > Entomophthoromycetes > Entomophthorales > Entomophthoraceae > Entomophthora > Entomophthora muscae. The sequence continues at coordinate 297,456 of QTSX02005732.1, read as the reverse complement.
ACATGTTCAAAACTGCTTTCCTGAAGAAATTTGCCATAAAAGACTCCAACATTATGATCATGATAGAACTCAGAACCTTTGAAATAACAGGAATCATTGAGGAGTACATTTAAGTCTATGAAAACATACATGATTGAGCTCCTGACACCATCAACTTTGATGAAGCTGTACCATGCCTGGACTTCTACAATGGCCTTCCCACGTACTTTAGACATCAGTTTGACATGAGCTGCTGCAAGAACATGAAAGATGTATTCTTGGAAGGAAAGCAAGCTGCACAAAAATCTGATAATCTACTTGCAAAAAACAAACAAATGTTGTAACTGTGCTGTTTTAGCAGAGTTACACGGGGAAAAATATTTAGAAGGTAGATAATAATCTTTATTGCAAGATAGTGACTATATAGTTATTGTGAGTAAATGGATAGTAGTAACATGATTGGTGATCACACGGCTGGATGGAAGAGGGGGTGGCTTGATCCTGATAATGAGTCAAGCGCCAAATTGAGGTATCCACCGTGAAGGATCATCATCTGTTCATGTTGATAGATTTGGTAATTTGAGTTGACTTCCTAGTCTGGCTTTGGGTGACCGGGTAATTGGATTGCGGGTCACAAACCCGCTTAGTTGGAACCTTGTTGGCAGGTCAAGCCTGTGGTTTTGACACAAAAAGAAAGTACCACAGCAAAGAAGGACTCTTGAACTAACAAGCAGAACAACTGAGCCAGCAATTCCCATCCTCAAAGCAGAAATTTTACTACTCAAGTAAATCAAATGAGCACTGATAACACCACTGAGGAGGGAAAAACTTAGGTAAGTGCTTAGGCAAGCCTCCCTCCCCCACTGCAAGACTTGTACATGGACCAAGATGTGGACTCCATCACCATGATCCAAGTACCCTCCAGAAATTCTCTACTGTTTGCTGCCCAAACTGGAAATAAACTCCTCACTTATCCTTTCAGCTTTTGTAGATATAAGGGCATAGTACTAAAGAACACTAGAGCAGACCAATCTTTTATTGAAAAATTTTGCTAACCTCATGAAACTACCCACAGTCCAAAGTATTATCAATAGACTTATCATGGCAGATAATATAAGTACACCAATCACCAAGGAAGCAAAAATCTTTATGCGCCCAAATAAAATACGTGCAAACTACACTTAGTGGCCCAATCATACCAATTCCCAAGTATTATGTTATACTTGTCCTGGACTTGATGAAAATGAACAAACCTCATATCAACTGGAATGGCGCTACCCTCACCATACAATGAGGAGAGAAGCACCACCATGTGTATCCAAACCATCTTAACACACTAATGAGAGACCATGTGTTTGTGAAAATTACAGAAACTGTTGTAAATTGCAACATTAATGCTATTTTTATATCTTTAAATAGTGATATGTGCAAAGATTTGGCTGGTTTTGCTTTCAATTTTTGGGATTCCTTGTCCTCCTTAAATGGGTCTGGTTCAATATCCACCCATTCTGGATTATCATACCTGTCTGTGACTGATCCCGGTATGACCTCACCCCCAACGTGACCCCCTATGTCACTCTGTCTACCTAATGAGTGATCATCAACCCTTGTCTACTATATAAGTAGAACCATTTCTCCTAATAAAGACAAGTTTATCCACATTTGTGTTGGCTTTGATATCCTTCAAGCTTTTTCTTTCCTTTTTGCCAAAAGGAATTTCTCATTATGTATTCCATAAAATTAAGGTATGTGCCCTTAATTTTACCCTGAAGGCTAACCCAAGGCTAGCTTTGAGCCTCAGATATTTTGTTATAAATATTTCCCGCCGTGTCCTCCAGGATGTTGTTCCCAGGAGCCAAACACAACAAAATGGTGCTCACTACAGGGGCTGCAAGCCCTTTGGTTACTCTGTTTCCTGCGTCTTCTCTGGTCCTTCTCCTTTTGTCTCTGAAGTACCCAGACCACCCAAAGTCTCTAGTCCTCTCTTGAAGAGGATACTATCAATTCTTCCTCTACACCAATGGTAATGATGTTATCTCCCAGGCCTGCATGGGCTCCCTTCCTGCTTTCTCTCTTAATTACAAGGAAGCCTGCAATGCCGCGTGTTCCCTCATCCACACAGGTGCTGTGTGATGCACACTATCGCTGATTGCTGCCCTGGCTACGCTTTTGAGGATCTTTCTTATTTCCTCCTGGATTTTGGTCTACCCCCTGCCTTGATGGAATCCATGGAAACTATTGGTGTACAGGTAAACCAATTTATTCAGCCCACTTTATTCCATCATTAATTAGCGCTAGGATCTCAAAATCAAATTCTAACTGCTGTAGCCACTGCTGTCTCTGATAACCATGCACAGAACATGACCTACCAGGAAGGGACTTATAGCCTATTTGCCAGTATCTCAGACAACCAGTGCAACTTGCTGGCTTTGCAGAAATACCTGACCTCATTTCTGAACTTGCTTTTCTCCTTTCTTCCTGGATACATCAGAGATCAAATATGTGAACTAGATGACCACCAAGCTATGTGACAAGGACAGATTGAAGCAACTCTCTTGAAATACTGACAAGATTTTGAGACCCTGGTTAATGAGCTCAACCAATTCTGAGAACATGTCAACTCCCAGCTTGAGTTGGTTGGAGCCCACATTGACAATTTGGGCCAACATCTGCACCTACAATGTGGTTTAGATAAGGCCGCTCTAGGCAACTCTCTGTGTCAGGTTCAAAACTACATTTGATGACAGAGTAGCCTCAATTGAAGTGTCTCCTCCTACTCCTTTGGTGGAAATCTCCTCTGACTTTGAGGCTAAGGTTTGGAAAGCCATAGCTGAATCAAGGCTACCACTCAACGTCAAGATTCTGTTCCAGTTCCCCTGCCAGTGGTGCCTATGCCTGACCCTCATTACTTCCTTGACAGATCAGCTAGCTACACTGTGTGGGGGGATCAAGTACTTGAGACAATGCCTCTCAGAAAAGTCATCTTCTGAATCAGCAACTGTGGTAAGTTTGACTCCCTGGTGATTAACTCCCTTAAACTTGACTCCCTGGTAGTTGACACTATAGTAAAGTGAGAATTCAGCTTTTGCCCTGATTGACAACTGGAAATTGACACTTTTTTAATTAAGGGATCTTGATGTACTGAAAATTTTAATATAAAAAATTAAGCTCTACAGCTATGGTATGCTAAAGTGACTCCAGAGAGCTCAAAAATGCAATAAAACAGTAACTTAATTAATAAAAAATAAGCAATTATTTCTCATTTTATTATGTAATTTACACTCTTCATTATAAAAATATTTTTTATTACCATAAAAATTAAAATTCCAATGAACCAAAATAAACAAAAACACTTCAAATAAAGTTATGCAAAATATGAAGAAATATTAAAACTTATTTGATATGGTTCACATAAGTACAACTGTGAATACTGTAAATTCAGAACCTGAACGTAAAAATGCAGGATTGTCAAATCCTTGGTCTAAATTTTGAAGCACTTTTGCAGGATGGCCTTTTTAATTGAATTAATTTTTTGAGTATTTATTTGAATATTTGAAAATGCAGGAACTCATAGAGACTTTGCAAAGTTCAAGTTGAACTGCATATTTCCAATGGACAAAATGAATTAACTGAAATCAATTTTGAAGTGTTCAAATCCATCAACCATTTTAATTAAGTTTACTATGTTTTTTTGAAATTGTGGGATTTTCAAATCCATGAACCAAATTTCAAATCACTTTTGAATGCCACTAGTAAACTCAGATATTAATTGCGGGAACTGGAATCCAAATTTAATGAACAGTAAGTAACTAGGAAACACCAACCCAAATCAAGAAGCTCCACCACAACTAAAATCAAACTAAAAATCCAATCTCAATAACCATAATTAGACAAAAAAGTGATTAAACTTTAAAATCATTCAAACCCGGAAAGTATACAATATTATTCACTTCAAATCACAGATATAGAAATTCTGTTACTATTCAAGGCTAGCTCAAGAGAAAACAACTACCCACAACTAAACCAATAAATCCAAATAAATACATATTTAATCTAATATATATTTTTTATTTTATTTTTATGGACTGTCAATTGCATTACCAGCCCGCTCCTGCACCAGCCTGCGGGGCAGCCTGTCCACAAGGGCGTCCCAGAGGGTCCAAGAATAGACCCAGAACCCAACTTGAGGGGAGTCATGCCAATACACAGGCCTCCCAAGGTGTCATTGCCAGTCAACCACCTCCTGCATCCCAAGCCCAATCAACCAGTCTGAATCCCAGGCAGAAGCCACTTTAAGGGCTGCTACCAAAGTCTCCTACACCAGGGTCACTGGGAACACTGAGGTTACTTACACCTCCACCATGTACCCAGTTGTCACACAGCCCCGCACTCTTGACCCAAGAGTTGCTACTTCCTGCCCCTGTGCCTTTGACACCACCTATGAGCCATTGGCCACAACTGATGAGCCACCTGTGCCTGTGTCATATGCCACTATTGACGGCACCACTGCAAGCAAGCGTGATCCCACCTTCTACACAAAGGTCCCCATCCCCTGTATTGAGCCTGGTAGCCAGGATGCTGTGTTACTGCCAAGGGCCGGTGTTGGTTGACAGATAGTGAGTGTGAAGCTCTCCTCAACTGCTTGAACAGGGGAATGGCGGTTTGGGATATTGCGTCCTGATTTGGTGTCACAGCCAGGTACATTGGCAACATCAACACAAAGTATGGCAATACCAGGAAAATTGCCAAATCCACCAAGGCTAAGCAGCAGCCAAAACTCTTGCAGCCCGTACACATTGACGCAATCAAGCAGCGGGTAGTCAGGGATTGCCACCTGGACACGCTTGCTGTCCAATCAATGCTTGCCACAGAGTTTGGGCTTTCTGTTTCTAAAACCCTCATATACAAAACAATGGTTGATTTGGGCTTCTCATGGAAGGTACTCAGAGTTTCTCTGTACAACAGAAACAGTGAAAAGACCATTGTGGATTGATGCATTTATGCCAAGACATATCCGGCACTAAAGAAGACTGGGAATGTACAGTTCTTCTATATCAACAAATTGTTGTTTTCCTCCTCACTCAGTTCCAGGCATGGGTGGGTCAAGAAGGGGTCCAAGGACGGTGTAGCCTATTGTGCAGCTGTCCGTTCCCAGACCTATTCTATGGTCGCGCTTCTTGGTCCTCGCAGGTTAGATCAATACCAGATGATTAAAGGCTCCCATAACAGTGGGACCTTTCTTGATTTTCTCCAAGATGTCAAGGAGTACCTTTGGATAAATTATAGCGGCACAACCAATGTTGTTGTGCTTGATAACGTCGGGCTCCACAAAGTGGATCTGGTTGTGTCTGAGTTCCCCCCATTGACAAGAATAGCCACTCCTCCAGCCACCGCCTTGCTGATTGTCCAATGAGACTTCTCTTCCTCCCTCCGTATTCCCCATTCCTGAATCCAATTGAGGAGGTCTTTGGGCGGATCAAGAGTAAGGTGAAACAAGGCCTCCCTCAGGACACCAAGGATCTATTCAACATTCTTGAGATTAGCCAATTTGCAATGCCATCCAATATGGTGGCAGCTTTCTACGAGCACTTGGAATCATTCCTCCCAAAAGCCCTGGCCTCTGAGCCAATAAGATAAATGGGCACTCCAGGTTTTATTTGTTTTTATTTTATTTATTTTAATTTTAATAGGACTCAAAAATTATTTATATATAATAATGTGACGTTTAGGTGTATTATAGACATATAAGAATACATAGAAAAGGTAAGTAAAACTAATTATACTAGATATAGAGACACATATTTTTATTATAATGCACTGAATATTATATTGACTGTTGCACTAAAAAATAAATTAAATTAAAAATGATAGAAATAAATTAATTTATTTATATAATTTGTGAATTGTTGATGGTACTTTGGCTTTTCTAAGCCACAAATTGAACCTTGTATATCATCATATAATCCTTGTTATTTCAGTGCCACTATGGCCACACAACATGGCAACCAATGATTTTTATGAATTCCTTACTAATTTGTACTTAGGACGCAGTTCAAGTATATCAAATATGTTTATCAAATCATATCACAAGGGAAAGGTAATTTGAGTTCTAAACAATCATTTGTTTAGAACAATAGTGGAGCAGGCCACATGATGCGGATAAATTCAATTCTCCATGTTTATCTTTGTGATAAATGGACCTGTATTCAACAAGCTAATAAATAAAAACATTTTTAACTTATTTTTAATATTTGACGTGGTTACAACTTTAACTAATGGCTTGTAATATATTTAGATATATTAATATTATAATTTACATACTAAAATTTAAAATTTAAAATTTAAAATTAAAATATTAAAAATAAAAGTATAATTACAAATCTTAAAAGTTAAATATTAAAGGTTAAATATTTGAAATATACCAATTTTTATTAAATTTTGATTTATTCAATATTAAAATATTTAATATTAAAATATTGTATATTAAAATATTTAATATTAAATGTTTACTATTAAATATTTCAATATTAAATATTTTAATAGTGAATATTTTAATATTAAATATTTCACAATTAAAATTTTACCAGAAAAATTTTAATAGTGAAGTATTTAGTATTAAAATTTTAATATTTAAAATAAAAAAAAATAAAAATAAAAATTTAAGTTGCAAGGGAAAATGATTTATTAGGGGAATGCAAATTGCAAGGGGAATGTGATTATTCCGGGGAATTATACCCCAAAATTAAATTTTCTGCTAATGCGTCCAATTGGGACCACATACTCTTCTGTATGTGGTGGATGACTCTGGCGCCAATTACTAGAGGGGTGGCGCTTAGCACCCCAGTGGTGGCCAAACGTCTTATAAAAGGCAATCAGGTGAGAGAATTGACTAGTAGATTTTTTTCAGGGGGGGCCACATAGTTCCTGTATAGTGTTGCTATTGCAAATAAGTCATACAGGACGTGCTCAACTGTCCTGTATCCCTGTGGTGTCTTCTTTCTGTTGAGGGCTACGCGGCATATATTGATTTGAGTAGGTACATCTTCCAATTTTTTCATGTTGGCTTTCAATATGCAGTGGAGCAGGATTCCCAGGTACACCGCAATGTGGATCCTTTGTGAGGTATACTTTTCCAAGAACATGCACAATTTTTTGAAAGTTTGTACTAACCTATTAATATAGGATGTTTGGTTAAACTTGAAGAGGGTTCCGGGGGCGCCTGACTTGAATCAGCCCCCCCCAGGCCTTGGCAAATGAAATAAATAAAGGTTTAAAATTATTCACAAGGACTGCATCTGTCACAAGTGACAAACTCTTATCAACTATGCTAATTAAAAAGCCTAAACTACGGGAGTCAAACCTGACACCCTGCGGGCTGCCAGCCCGCAGTTTTCAGGTTTGAACTAGAACAGGATTTGACTTCGGGGAATCTCTTGAAGCTTGATGAGCCAAGTTTGCCTACGGCAATGCCCCCTGCTAGAGGTTCCCGTTAACCCAACCAATCAACAGGCCAGGTTAGCCACAGACCCTGGAATAATCCGGGCCACCACAGAAAAAGAAATAAATGAACTTTCCATAAGAAGCAGGCCACCCAGAGATGACCTGTCTTGTGACCAGACTAGGGAAGTTGAGTGCTCTCAGTTCAAGCCAGCCAATGGAATAACCCCTGCAATTGATGCCACTGAGGACTGTGAAAACCTAGTAGATGAGAAACCCTGGGCCAAGAAAATCTATGAAATTTTTATCATGACAGATAGGCATATTTATACCCTGGGCCGCCAGGAAGATGCCCATTGCCATTCTTACAATAAAGTGACATTAACCTTTGGTTCAACCAGGTTATTCAATATTTGATATTAGTTCTATTTCATCTACAGTCTACCTCCTGCAGTTCTGCCCCTCTTACCCAATCACTCCAAGAAACCGCAAACCAGCTGCCTGACCTTTTCTGCCCACCAGGAGTTCCCTACGGCCCAGTACATTTCACTGAGTACCCCCCAAACCCAGTGTATTCAGAGTTCACCCTAGAAGAAGTCCTAATCTACAATTCTGAGGCCCAAACTAGAGAGACTGAGACTGTCTATAGGGAAGGAAATAAAGTCGCCATCCCTCCCCTTCTATTCTGCAACAATTACAACTACCTGCTTGTGTATTTGGTCCCTATGACTCCACCCCTCACCCTGCAGCCCAACTGCCTGCAGGAATCCGTTGCCGCAGATGAATCCACTTCCACCCAGATATTTGGAGTCATTTACATCACTCTTACCAACCTGATTAATTCTATGGTACCCGCAAACAGACCTTGGGCTATCCTGGGAAAATCCCTATCCTATATTGTAAAGTTAGCCCCAATCTTGTGGTGGGCCCTTCCTGCTGGGCCCGCAAGCCGTCCGCCCGCAAGTACACAGGAACCCCCTACTGGTTGAATCCCTGGCAGCATCCCCAACTGTATTTGATAGTGCCTTAAAAACTTTATTAAAAATTGCAGATTTCAAATATTCATTTCCTAATTTGAAAGTCAGTTTTTATTAAATTCTTTTTGTATTTGTTGATGTTAGTGAAGGGGAATTGTTGAATGCCTTTGTATATGTATTCATCAAAGTTCAGTTTGATATTTCCATAAATTTCATTCATTTCTTTGATTTTGATTATTGATCCTAGTTTGTATGCTTCCCTTATCCATGGCAAGCATCCCGCAGGTGGTTGATATTCCCTATCTTGGGCTTCACTATTAAAAAAATTATTCATATTCTGTTGAATTATGTTATTTATTTGGTTTTTATTCATTTGTTTTATAGGGGCCACCAGTGACTGGAAACCCCATAAAACCAACTTGGCGTAAAAGCCGCCACTTCTGCAGCCTCATCCCCATTGCTGGTGATGCCTAAAATAAATATAAGTTAAACATAAAAAGACTTACTAATTGTTTCTCCTGTGGCCCCCTCAGCCACAGGCGCCATATTGGCAAACTTCATGAGTGTTGGATGCTCTTCATTAATTTTTTCTAGGCTTAATTTTTCTTATTTTTCTTGAAACTTGTGCTTCTCCTTGGTTTTTATTTGATAAAGCTTCTGTATTTCTTGAGGCGCTTCTGCTTCTTGCTTGTATTTCATTTTCATCTGTTTCCATTTGGTTGGTTTCCTCTTCATTGGTGTTGATTTCCTTTTGAATTTCTGTTCCTTTGATTAGTTTTATCTTATTGTTTTCTTTGGCCCCCTGCCAGAACTCCCACAAATTGTAAGCCGTATTGTTGAACTTTAGACTTGATAAAATAGTTCCTTGTATATTAAGTAATTTTTCTTTATTCTTTTCATCTATAATATTTCCCAACTTATCCAGAGCATCTTCTTTTGACTGTATCAATGGCTGGCCTTTGTTACCCAGCTTCCCTGTCACTATTTCCCTGATATTTCTTTCTATCTCAACAACCTTTTGAAGGTGTGCTTCTAATTTGTTGATTAAGTTATAGATTGTTGACATATTGTTCAAATTCCATCAAAAAAAACTGGTTTTTATAGTACTATGTTCAGCACATACATATTTTTCATCATCATTAATAAATTAAAGACAATAAACGTAAATATCAGATTAAAATATTGCAATTAGACGTCAACTCTTGATATTTTGATATTATTTGCATAACTCAATGCATTTTGTTTAATAAAATGCATTGTAAACTTGGCTTTTTCATTGTAATTTATTGAAATGGACTGTGTTTATATTAGAGAGCCATTAACGCTTAGTATAATATTGATACATAGTGCATTTTACAGCCTGTATATTTACCTATTGGTAATAATTCTATAAACTTTTCAGTTGGATTTTACAAGGTAATAATAATTTAATGTGTTAATAAATTACAGTTTACTGTCATAATTGGCTGATTTTCTTTGCTGTGGCAATTGTGCATTTTCTGATATTTCTGCACTAGTATCCAATTGGTTGGCTTCACATCCAATTGCACAGGCAATATGAAAACAAGCCGCCACCTCCAACCACATCCAGTCTTGGGGTGGCAGCTTGTTTTCCTATTGCCTGTGTGATTGGATGTGAAGCCAACCAATTGGATACCAGTGCGGAAATATCAGAAAATGCACAATTGCCACAGAAAAGAAAACCAGCCAATTAATGACAGTAAACTGTAATTAATTAACAAATTACATTATTATTACCTCATAAAATCTGACTGAAAAGTTTATAGAATTATTACCAATAGGTAAATATACGGGCTGTAAAATGCACTATGTATCAATATTATACTAAGCTTTAATGGCTCTCTAATATAAACACAGTCTATTTTGATAAATTACAATGAAAAAAAGCCAAGTTTACAATGAATTTTATTAAACAAAATACATTGAGTTATGCACATAATATCAAAATACCAAGAGTTGACGTCTAATTGCAATATTTTAATCCAATATTTACCTTTATTGTCTTTAATTTATTAATGATGATGAAAAATATGTATGCTCATAATTTTAAGCTATTTTTAAAATGTACAGCATTGCATTAATTATGAGAAATGTTGATAATGTAAAAAGAAAATATAATTAATTATGAATTGAAAGAGAGATACCAATTTTAATAAGTTGTCACAAAGAAAAGATTTATTTACTAATCAAAGGACGGGAAGGGAAAGGAATGGGCAGAATGAACATTGCCTTCATCTGCGCCTGTGAGAGAGGCGGCATCAGAGATAGTGTGGAGGGAATGGGTGGTGGTTTGGGAGTCAGGGTTGGAAGGCAGGTGGCTTGATGGGGATTGGGGAGGCAGGGTTTGTTGACTGGGAAGGGGCAGCAAGAGCGGTTTGCTTCAATTGCTTGAATTCTTCTTCCGTCACATATACTGGCTTGACAAAACAGATGGACTGGCGTGGGGGGAGACAGGGGTCCTTTCTGGACTTATCACTATCACTTGCATAGAAGATGATGAGATCAAATAAGTCCTGGGCAGACGCAGAAGGGAAAAGCTCATATCCTTTATCAATCTGGGTGCATAGTTTGTTGTAGGTGGCAGGCTTCAAGCGCCTGAGGGCAAACTGAAATTGTAGAGACATACATCTGCAAGATGCATGTTGGCGTAGTTGATGGGGTAGGACCAGCAGGTATGCCCCGCAGCCCTGATTTCTTGGGTAGCCCATTCCTGCTGCTCCATCTCCGCACTCAGTACAACTGTGTGCACGGTGTTTTGTGTGGCCCACTCCTCCAGCATGGCCTTGAGCTCCGTCTGGTAGGCATACCCATCTGCAGTGTTTGATATTGCCGAGTAATAATTGACTCCCAATGGGGAAACTTCCAATAAAACCCCAACAAAACGATACAAGATTGGGCCGCGCTTGTACACGTCAGATTGGATGTGCTTCTCTCCAAAGTCTTGGATACTGGCCAAGATCTTAGCATATGATAGGAAGATGACGTCATTACGGGCCCTCATTGCTCTCCCTTTAATAAAATTAATAATGGTTGCATTTTATGGGTCGGTATCCACCAAAATGGGGCCACCAAGAACCTGATTGGATAGGATTCTGGCGGCAACCACAACTCTTTGCATCCATGAATTCGCCGTTCTTTTGTAGGTGAAGATGCCGTGGAGTCCCAACTGGAGGTGTACCTGGACCAGGGGCATCCACAGGTCACATTCCATAATGACTATCATAAGGGGATGGGCTGTATCACCTTTGGTTGAGGTACAGGCACTAGTTGGGGTCTTCTTGGTGGGGGGGCACAGTTGGCGTGGGCTTGCAGGGTTGCAGCCACAGTGGATTTTGCAAAACCCATTGCAGCCGCAATTTCCCCAAGGGACATAAGCTTCCCTTGCTTTTCAACCATTTTGAGAACAATGTCCAGAGTGATCAATTTTCTTCTGCGTCTTGCAGGCTGATTGGCTGGGGGAGGGACATGTCTATCTTGGGAGCTGATTGATGCCATCTGATTGGCTGGGGGAGGGACGTGTCCATCTTGGGAACTGGTTGATGCCATCTGATTGGCTGTTTTGGGGTTCTGGGCTCTCTGGGTGACCCCATGGCTAAAATGACTGGTTCCAGATGCCATTGCTGATAAGGGATTTGGGTTGGCAGCTGCCTGTGCATGGTGGTCAAACAGGGCCATGCTTGAGGATGCAGGAGAAAGAACAGACTCCTGGGTTTGGCTTGCGGAGGGGCCTGTGGGTTGGAAGTGGTCATAGACAGAGGCTTCACCGTTAAGAGACCCAGTGTAGCCCTGCATAATTATGTCAAGGCCAGGGAACAGCTTGTTGACTTGGTTGTTGTTGAAAGAAGACATAATAAAAATTTTATTATAATTTTAAACTCAAGAAGAGGAATGTATATTTTAGTCAATTTTATTGTTATATATGTTAATTTTGTGAATATTATGATCTAAATTTTAGCCGTCTTAAAATGGAATAGGGTGATTTTTGAGAATGCCTATGATTCCTAAAAGAATCAGCAAAAATTCACTCTAGATCCTTTGGCATCCTTTTTGAGACACCCATAAATTATATTTATTTCAAATTCCTCACAATTATGATTTGAACTTGGTTATTGGATTTGACAATCCTGCAATTTCAGATTCGTTAATTTTTGCATGATGTCTATAATTTGTTTTACACACAGGAAATCTCAAGTTGTACATAAGAATCCTGCATTTCTGATTCATGTATCCCGCATTTGTTTGTTGGGTTTTGTCTTTTGTTAGTTGAGTTATCTGCTCAAGAGATTTGAAATTTGCCAATTTAAATAAACCTAAAAAAATTCAAATTAAATGGTTAATTTTATTAACTATTTTACTTTTCACTCAGCTGAGTTGCCCGCAAAAGTGATTCAAAATTTAGACCAAGGATTTGACAATCCCACATTTTTTACGTTCAGGTTCTGAATTTACAGTATCATATGTTTTATTAGGAAATTAACAAAAATTAAGATATTTCACTTACTTTCAACTATAAATATTCATCTCAAACTTACCATGCATACATAGAACAATCACTGCTATCTAATTAAATTAAAAAACTTAAAGATTAAAACTAAAAACTAAATGATCAAAGCTAATAAGTAAAAATTAAAGTTAGAAAGTTAAAAGTTAAAAGTAAAAATCATATAATTGAGCAAGCAAGCAAGTTTATTCCTCATCATTCTTTCCCTGTTTCATTTTAGCCCCTTCCAGGAGGGCAGTGGCAATAAGCTCAAGCTGCTGCTTAAGCTCAGAGGCCTTATACTTGCGCTTGGCTGCACCCTGGATGGCCTTGGTGAAGAGGGTACAGCAGGTGGTTGGCTTGGTGGGGGGACACAGTTGGAGAGATCTCGGAGCTTGGAGATTGCTTTCTCTTGCTCATGCTGCAGGAGAGAGAAGAACTTATTATACTTTGGATGAAGCCCAAAGTTGGCTTTAAGATGCTTGTGATAAGCCTCTAATGCTGAAGTGGTCTTCAGCTCCCTGTTGACGGCTGCCTGGTACATGTTCCAGATGGCCTTGGTGTGGGCCTTGCCTGCCTCTGCGTGACGGCCTTCCCAATCCACTGGGGCTTGAAGTACTCAAGGAAAGGCTTGAACTCTGGGTGCTTTGCTATGTAGGGATCCTTTGAGAGCACCTTAAACCCCTGCCCAGTGTGCTCTGGCTTTAAAAAAGCCAAGGCACTGAATTGTGCCAGCACAAATCTGCAGGTGTCCAAAGTGTCCCTCTGACTCAACCTACTAAGCTTGGTGTGGGCCTGCACTTACAAGCAACTGCTTGGCGGAAGTGGAAGTGGCACCCCTGTACCTCCCTGCTGAACAGCTGCTCAAATGCATTGAACTGAGCAGGATCAAAGTCCATGATGCACACATGAGGCCCAAGAGCTCTTAGCCTTGCCTTTTCCTCCAAGTCCAGGGTGGCCTGGTCCTTGTCAGAGACAGGTGGGTTGGCGCAGGTGTGGAGGGGAGTCTTCTTGGATTTTTCATTGTTGGCGGGAGGAAGGAGGGCAATTGCTTGGCAGAGGATCATGAACACACGTGTTTAAATGGCCTCAGTGGCCCCAGGAAGAAGAAAGAACACAAGTGGAATCACCCAGATGTCAATCTGGGCATAGATTATCTAGAGCTGCTTGAACATCTGGGGGCAAGTGGCAAAGTTACCATCAACTAGCCAGGTTGAAGCCCTTTTCAACTCCATAAGGTTCTGCTTAGTTAAGTAGCAGATTATGCAGTCTTTGGCAGCAGGCCTGTTGTCATGGAGGAGTAAGCGCTCCTCACTCAGAAGCTGCTTGAGCTTGTGGGTGAGCATAAGCTCCAAGAGGACTTCCAAAGCCTTGAGGGGAGGGGGATTGGCGGCAATACGCTTATTGCTTATGAACTTAACTAACTGCTCTTGAGTTGGCACCAATTTGAGATTGTTGAGTTTGAGATGTTGCAAAGCCTTTATGGCCAGATCAGAAGCCCAGAGGTTAGCAGAGGTGGGAATGACCTGAACAAGGTACCATTTAAGCATCCTTGTGATTAAATGATTGGGGGCTCACATTTGTGCTCCCCCTTCTCTGCTGTTACTTGCTCCCAGCCCTTGGATTTTAGCTGGGCCCTGCAAGTCTTATCCTCACATACAAAGTGCTTGCTCTTGGCTTGCTGCTTTTGGTTGTTGCAATTAAAAATGTAATTGTCAGCAACATAGCCAGGGCCGTCCTTTACGGACATAATTAGGAAGTACTGGTGGAAGAGCTTAGTGACTTTAAACTCTCTTCCCACATTAAAGATATTGTGGATGGCCAGTGGATCCCAAGCCACATGACTAGAAGATTTGAACTTCTTTGAGTACTCCTCCAGCTCATCTTGGGGATCAGATGAGGGAGGGGGGAAGAGCCATCAGGAGGGGGAGGGGAGGGGTTCTTTGAGGCCTGCTTGGATGCCTCCTTTTTCATACCAGAAGAAGAGGTGGGCTCCTTGGCAGCCTTTGACTTCATGGTATGGTGCTCCTTGGTGGGCTTGGAGTCAGCCTCTGAGTGATAAAATGAGTGGTCAGTAAGATCACCATCAGATTTATTGGGGGAGGGATTTTTGGGGGAAGGTGAAGAGGATGTGGAAGATGAGGATGGAGGGGAGGAGGAGTAGGAGGAGATGAAGATGGAGTAGGAGGAGATGGGGTTGGAGACTTTGCCTTTGCAGACTTCTTGGCACGCTTGGGAGTTAAGGCAGTTTTTTTGGAGCCCTTGGAGGCTTGGCGCTTGGGCTGTTGGCTGTTCTTGTTTGATTTTGTCTAAAGAAAAGTTTAGTTTTGTAAATAAAATAGTGTGGAAGATATGAAACACAGAGGTAAAGTAAAGTAAAAGTTAAATGAAAAGTATGCAAATAAAGTTTTATTTATCAAGAAAAAAACATAAAAAAGTAAATAGAAGCAAAATAGAAACCTAAAGTGTAGATATAAAGGTTAAAACATAGAAAATAAGTGAATTTATGATGAAGCATCAAAGATGTTAGGTTCAGCATAACATCTTAGTGCTAAATCAATGTAAAAGTACAATTAAAAATAAAAAAATATATGAAAATTATATGGAGAGCAGCAGAAAAAGTAGCAGATTATAATTGCAAAAAAAAAATTATGTGGAATTTTTTATTGAGAGTTGAAAATTCAAAACATAGTAAAGTGTCAAGTTTAGCACTGTCAATCAGCTGGGAAAAGCTGAATTCTCACTGTCAAGTATGCCAAAGTTGAGCAGAAACATCAAATTTACTATGTTTTTTACATATAAAACTTGCTTAAATTTAAAACAGGTTTGAAAGTTAACCCAAAAGCAAGCAGTTTCATATGCTCAAAAATTAAAAAATACAACATAAGTTAAAAAAGTAAATGAGTGGAAATGTGTTTATTAGTGATTAGGGTATGCTGTGAGGAGCTGGGAGTGACTTATTTACCATAGTGTTGGTTAAAACATTAAGAAGCTCTCTGTACTAATCCCCAAGTTAAAGTGTTGAGTGGGTGAGTGTCAAGTGGCGCTCATAGTGCATCACATATTAATTTAGCCTTAATTCCAAGCCTTTGATTAGTTAAATCTGAAACCAATTGGGTGGCAAGTGGATAGAGCCAAACAGAGGGGGAGTTAAGTTTCTGTTTTTTATAATGTACATATGAAATCTCTTAATAAATTGGGCTTAACTTATGTGGCACCACTTAATCCAGAAACCCAGAAATGACATAATGTAAAACAAGTGGGGTATTTGATTAATATCTATACCACTAAATCCAGTATAGTGGTGCTTGGGAGCCTAATCAACAACTATGGACACTAATAATAAAAATATAATAGTAAATAACAATTTTTATATAAGCGCATATGTATTTTATTAATAAAATTAAAATTTGGCTTAAAAAGTGTTGAACTGGTCACTTTTTGGTTTAGAGTGTTGAACACAGGCTTTTTCACTTCTATTAGCAAATTTACTTATAAATTGCCCCTTAAATTGGTATTTTAGCTAACTGAATTGTTAAACAGAGTCAAGTTTAAGTAAATTTAACCTTGGTTTTTGGTTTCAAAACCCTAAATAACTATTAAAAATTAGCTTAAAATTTGTTAAGCCAAAAATACTAATAGATTCACATATGCAGCACTCAACTCCCTGGTACTCGACACTTTATTGAGTACCAGGGAGTCAATCACCAGTGAGTTGAACTTACCACAGTTGCCCTGAATTTGAGGGTGAGGAAGATCCTGACGTCACTGAGGTCCTGGCACAAGCAGATCACAGATACTGTCCTGGCTTGGAAGGGCAACCCTATGTCAATTGTTCCCTTGCTTTGGACTACTTGACAGCAGTTACCAACAATTTTGCAGACAAATAGGATGCTCTGGAAAGGGAAGTGCAGAACCTTACTTGCTTGACTGAAGCAATGGACAAGTGTGTCACTCCTTTGGCATTGCAGACTACTACTTTGACCTCCCGCGTCAATGGAGTGGCAGGAACCTTAGCAGTACAACATATGTGGATTGATGAATTTGGAACTATTTCCACTACCTCTAGGGATGTCAGCGGGCAAAACAGCTCTACTCTCAACACCTTGGAGGAGAGCCTTCAATTATTATGGGCTAGACAGCCTGCTGCAGAATCCAAGTTTGAAGGAAATCCTCATATTAATGTCCTTAACCCAAGTGACAATAGCCAGTCCACCTTGTTGTCCATTGACCCCAATTACAAGCCCTCTTTCAAGCAAATCTTTGGTCTCAAGAACTCCACTATTTCTGCCTTATTAAAAATCTACAAGACTGCACTGTTTAGGGCTACTGATGAACTTAAGAAGGAACATATCCTCACTTGCTACACCCCACTTGCCAAGAAGTTGTAGTCCCTGAACTTCCATCTATTGTCACTTGGGAGGATATGAAATGCCTTCTTATTGAAGAGTTTGGAGAGGATCTTAGTCTGGAGTTCAAGAAAGATGCCTTCATTCATTTTGTATTCAAACCCAAGGAGACCCTAGCTGACTTTGCTGACTGCTTTTATGTCAAAGGGCAACAACTTATTACCAGTTATCAGTTGACCCCCAGGAAGCATACACAGCTTGTTCCAACGCATTGAAGGTTAATCAACTATTGCTTTTACAGCTTAAGGCTCACAAGGCCTCTCTTACCTCCATTAAGAGTATCAAAACTCTTCTACAAGACATGCATCTGACCCATGGAGGTATGGTGGTTTATGAGAATAAGGCTAGTAACACTAAAACTACCTCACGTACCCCACATATCACAACTCTTGGCTCAAATGGACAGCCTAAGAGACAGGGGTGTCACAACTGTGGCCAAATTAGACACCACTCTTGCACCTGCACTAACCCTCAAGTAGAGGGTTGCAACCCAAAGGAACATGCAAAAAAAGAGATGTCAGCTTAGAGGCGGAGACGCTCTCTGCTGACCAATCTCCCCCATCTCCTCCAATCCTCCCTCTGACAAGGAGCCTCCTCCCTTCATCTGTTCCAACTATTCTTCACCTATTTCATAATCTGTCAAGCAATTCTGAGCCTGAAGATTCTGATTACAATAAATCAGATAGTTATGGCTACTCTGTTTTGGCTGTCCCGGAAACTGTGTCTGCCCACTACAAGCTCAGCTCTGAAAAACCATGACTACAACTTGCTCACATTTGTATGAAGCCAAGGCCATGGTGGCTTGCCTTTACTTTTGCACAAGCCCATCAACTCTCTGTCCTAGTAGACTCCTCTGAAGAAGCTGCTGAGCTAGCAGAAGCTCTCTTCCAGAATGTGACTGTATTCCTCCTGTTGCAGACTGTGTATAAGGAAATTACTGCCTTAAGATGCATGTTAGCAAAATGGGAGAAATAGCTAGAAGCTGTGCAAGACATTATGGCTGTCTTAACCCCTTTTTGGAAGGATACTACCCTTGTAGAAGTGTCAATTCAAAAGGTTAAGATCAAGGGAATTCTAGACACAGATTCCCCAGTCAACATTGTATCCTCCAAATTAATGAAGAAACTTAAGCTGGCTCACAATCTCAATTACACTCAATCATATGGTACTGCTGGCATGGCTCAGACACAAGCTATTGGTGCCTACTCTGCCCTGCCCATGAGATTTGGAAAACTTCTCATTGCTTCCCCCACTTTTGTCCTAGAAAACAAAAGTTATGATCTTCTGGTTGATACACAATCCCTCCAAGAATACAATGTAATTTTAAACCTTCAACATGGATATCTATCCCTCTTAGGATACAAAGTTCTCTTAATCTTTGAGGAACCTCTGCGCCTCCCAGGCAAACGCCTTAAGACTTGTGTGCTTGAATACCCCATGGCTATCTTATTGCTCAAGTACAGAACTCATTCCTTTGATATGTGTTCCCCTCCTCCTTCCTGTCCTGCAGAGAAAAGTGTGCCTCTTCTTGCTCCTGTGGCTGTCACTATCTCTCCTGGCTCTCAAATGATCATTAACTCTCAGATATCCTACACACTGTCTGAGAAGCTGTTCTTAGAGTTGTACTCTCCTAAATCCCTAAGTTTCAAAGAACCTTGGTTTTGCCCTGGGTTTCTAGATCAAACTCATGAAAAAACTGTTAAACTACTGCTAGCCAACCTGAATACCTTGTCTATGCAGGTTTCTAGGGGACAAGTTGTGGGGCATGGACCTATACTAGGAGCTTAGCAGATGGCGTTCCTTTACCCCTTTAGAACCTTCAGTGACTTTAATCTACCTGAAGAAAGTCCTCAATTTCTCTCACTACTCACTGCTGCTGATCCCTGCAGTTGTCCCCCATTCAACAAAAAGATGTTCTAGACTTAATTGACCAATTAAGCAATTTTTTTGCACCCAGACCTAAAGACTATGGCCTAGCCAAG
This sequence comes from Entomophthora muscae, assembly GCA_014839935.2. Taxonomy (NCBI): domain Eukaryota; kingdom Fungi; phylum Entomophthoromycota; class Entomophthoromycetes; order Entomophthorales; family Entomophthoraceae; genus Entomophthora; species Entomophthora muscae. The sequence continues at coordinate 278,171 of QTSX02005732.1, read as the reverse complement.
GGGGTCATCCATCAGATAGATACAGGTAATGTGCCGCCCTTTTGTGCCAAGCCTTACCGCCGCAGTAGGGTGGAGGATGCCCAGGTTTCTAAGGAGCTTAAAAAACTCTTGGATGCTGGGCTCTTGGCTCCCTATCAGAGCCCTTGGGCCTCCCCCTTATTGATCCTCAAGAAGAAGGACAGAGGCTACCACATTTTGATGGATTACTGTTGCCTGAACTTGCTCACAAAGAAAGACTTGTGCCCTTTGTCTGGAATTGATGACGCTCTTAGACAATTGGGAGGATCAAAGTTTTTATCTGCTATGGATTTGGCATCAGGTTACTTGAAAGTTGATTTATCCCCCAAAGATTGCAAAAAGGTTGCTTTCATTACCTCAGAGGGACTTTAAAAGCCCACTAGAATGCCCCAAGGACTTTGTACTGCCCCAGCTACATTCCAACAAGCCATGGACTCTAATTTACAAGATCTAAAGCTTTTCTGTGTTATTGTATACCTCAACAACATCACTGTGTTCAGCTCCACCTTTACTGACCACTTGGACCACCTCAAGGCTGTCTTTATCAAGATTTGAGAAGCATGTTTAAAGATCAAACCTTCCAAGTTTTTTTTCTTGAAGGAGCAGCTCAAATTCTTAGGCCATGAGGTCACTCAAACTGAGATCCGCCCCATGAATAATAAGGTGGAAGCCATTGACAAGATGTTGCCCCCCACCAATCTCTGTGAGGTCCAAGTATTTCTTGGTATGATGGGGTACTATCAACAATTCATCCCTGATTTTGCTGAACTGAGTGAACCCCTTGTCTAACTCCTTTGAAATGTGCCCTTTGAATGGACTGACAGTCAACAGCAATCATTTGAGGCTTTGAAGGCCAAGCTCAAAGAGGCTCTCATCCTATTCTACCCCAATTATGATAAGGAGTTCATCTTGTAAACCACACCAGTGGCGTAGCTGTAGGAGCCATTTTAGCCCAGCTCAATGATGAGGGTGTAGATCAACCTGTGGCCTATTCTTTCTGAGCTCTTAATAAGCATGAAAATAACTATAGCATCACTGAAAAGGAATGCTTAGCTATCCTACATGCTATGAAGCAGTTTTGACACTATATCTACAGGGCACACTTTACTGTAGTCACTGATCATTCTTCCCTTAAATGACTACAACAACTAAAGGAGCCTGAAGGTCAACTAGCCCTTTGGGCCCTGCACTTACAAGGGTATAACTTCACTGTGGTACATTGTCCTGGGGCGCAACATCAAAACACTGATGGATTGTCTAGAATGCCTATATGGTCCATCCATCCCGCTGATGCCAATTAATTATACAAGTTAATAGAATATCCTGATTTTTGGACTACCAAGCCAGAAGATACTTTGACTGGCTCTGCAAGTTTTATCAAAAGACAATGTGATTCAGGATAGACAACTCTTCAAGAAGGTTAACAATTCCTATCTGCCCTACATTTGCCCTAGTATGAGGTTAGCCATTATCCTCCAAGCTCACATTGATACTGGACATAGAGGTATAGAAAATACTCATGACTGTTTATGCAAGAACTTCTACTGGGAAACATGTGCCTCATAATCCCTGATGTCCTTGCATCCTGTCATTCTTGCCAGCTCCAGCAACCCTGACCATCACAAAATCAGTTCAAGCTCATCCCACCTAAACATGCCTTCCACAATGTGAGTATTAATGCTGTGGGGCCTCTTCCACGCCTAGATCTGGATGCTGATTTATCTTAGTAGCTTTAGACCATTTTAGTAAATGGGTTTAAGCTAGAGCTACCAAATACATCACTGCTAAGACTACTGCAAATTTCTTGTTGCAAGATATCTTCTATTGACACAGGTGCTCACAAGTCTTGCTATCTGATAATGGAACCAACTTCATCGCTTGCCTCATCACGTCTATTGTAGAAGCTATGTGCACACATAAATCCTTCTCTGCCCTATAAATCTTCAACTAATGGGAATGTCAAATGAGCCAATTCTTCCCTTGTGTTCATTATGAGAAAAATCACCTTTTCTGATGCCGCAAATTGGGACATGCTCATCCCTGCTGCCATCTTTGCCTACCGCCTTATTAGACACTGTGTGACTGGGAAGTCCCCCTTTGCCATGTTGTATGGAAGAGAAGCTACCACCCCCTCAATCTTGGGACCCCCCGCTGATAAAAGTTGACGCTTCTGCCAATCCTGAAACTGACATCAAGGACTTGACCAAACAAATCATTGACATCCAGGCCACAGCATATTTGACCACCTACAAGGTCAAGGCCTTAGATCTCTTGCCCTACAATGCTTCCAGAGCTGCTCTCCCTGAATATCAGTTGGGTGACTTGGTTTTCTATTATCAGAATTGTACTGGGGGCAGAGCCCACAAACTAGACTCCCTCTGGGTTGGCCCTTGTGAAGTCACCTTCAAGAAGGGCGCCAAGTATACTGTGAAACTACTGTTGTCTGGCCGCCATTTTGCCCTAGTCAATGCCAAATTTTTCCGTAAATATCAACTCCTTGTGTCCAATCTTGAGGGGGGAGATGCCGTAAATTGCACCATTGATGCTATTTCAATATGGCCTTCAAATATTGATATGTGCAAAGATTTGGTTGGTTTTGCTTTCAATTTTGGGAATTCCTCACCTTCCGCAAATATGTCTGGTTCAATATCCACCCATTCTGGATTACCATACCTGCCCTTGACTGATCCCGGTATGACCTCACCCCAACGTGACCCCCTATGTCACTCTGTCTACCTAATGAGTGATCATCAACCCTTGTCTACTATATAAGTAGAACCATTTCTCCTAATAAAGACAAGTTTATCCACATTTGTGTTGGCTTTAATATTCTTCAAGCTTTTTCTTTCCTTTTTGCCAAAAGGAATTTCTCATTATGTATTCCATAAAATTAAGGTATGTGCCCTTAATTTTACCTTGAAGGCTAACCCAAGGCTAGCTTCAAGCCTCAAATCTTTTGTTATAAAGATTTCCTGTTGTGTCCTCTTGGATGTTGTTCCCAGGAGCCAAACACAACAGTACAGAAGTGGAAAGAACCCTTGTAAGATCAATTGGAACACCTTCACATATGAGTTTATTCACTTTTAAAATGCAGAGACCACACAAAAATGTGACCCAATCCAATAACAGCTAGTCCTAGAATTCCCTTCAGTTTTCCAAGAAAATTTACCAGGGTTATCACCCAACCAAGCCATACAACACAAAATCAACCTCAAAGGAAGTTTACCAAAAGCATAACCTATCTACTGCCTAACACCATAAGAAGACAACGCCCTAAAGGCCTACCTAGACAAAGCCTTTGAAAAAGGACTCATACAACCTTCTAAATCTTCTTTTGGTGTGACTGTCTTTTTTGTAGCAAAGAAAGATGGAGGACTCTGCCTAGTCACAGAATAAAGGGCCCTCAATGAGGTCACAATTAAGAACAGGTATCCTCTGCCCCTGATTGATGACCTTTTTGACGCCCTGGGGGTCCCAAATCTTCACAAAAATTGATTTGACAGCAGGCTATCACAAAATTTGTGTAAAACCTGAAGATATCCCAAAGACTGCGTTCAGAACCAAGTACAGGTCCTTTAAATGTGTTGTGCTCAATTTTGGTATGAAAAACTCTGCCAGAACTTTTTGTGACTTTCATGAACAAGGTTTTTACAGAACACATTGGAAAAAGAGCAATCATCTACAGTTCAACTGTAAAAAAACACTGGGAAGACGTCTGCCTGGTCCTCTGCACTCTCAAAGAAAACTAACCCATTGCCAAACCTTCAAAGTGCAACTTTTTCTTGTCTGAACTTCCATTTCTTGGTCACATTATGTAATACCCAGTTATGGTAGGTATCACTTGGAGTAAGTAAGGTAGCAGGCTGGCAAACTGAAACCCAGTCAAGGCGGTAACAATGGGGTACACAGTCATGAGCCAGCAGAAGATCTTGGCATGCACATTGTATCTCCCAAAACTTCCGGCAAAGTAGGTCAAGACATAGTACATTGACGTGTACATGGCAATGGAAAGTGTTGAATGTGGAGACACCAAAGGAGGCCAAGGTCCAGTTTGGGATGAGTTCAGTTGACCAGGATCATAGTAGGAGTTTTGACCTAGTCCTTCTGGAGATGGCCCAAAGAATTCTGGACCTGACTGGTAGCCTCCAATCCCAAGGCAAGCTGTGAGCACAGCTGTGAAGATGAGGTGGTTCATCTTCCTTAAATTGGAGGGTTGGCAGGGGCTGGTTGATAGGCTTAACTTGTTAGAGGTAAGTTGGATTTCACTTTATTGAGGGTATTAATCTCAATAATAGCACAAGCTATTACTGAGGGGGGATCCTTTATTTATAGTACTCCCCACTTGCAAACTTTTGTAAGTGGGAGTAAAAACAAGGGACTGGGGATCCCAGAAGTTTGGAGAAAGGTTTTGGGAAATGGGGTTTGAGAATATGGCCAAATTCTTGTTCTTGGGCAATCTGCTAGAGGTTTGGCCATTCATGCCTGGAGCCAATGATGTCCCCTGGTTGTGAAGTCAGCTGATGGGAAAGACTCATGGGACTTTCCAAATCTATTTTTGGTTTGGAAAGGTTAGATTGGCTGGGGCCTAGACCTAAGCAAGTGTTGTGGCCCTCTGTCTCCCATTTGCTTGAGGTCAAATTATTTTTAACTTTTGGAATCTGGTTTGGTCTATTTTTGGGAGGTTCAGGGTTATTTTTGAAATCTTCACTTTGGTTTGGCCTTTCTTCTACAGGGCAGAAATTATTCTCTGGGTTTTTCCCTGTGGCCAGGTACTTTTCTGATTGATTGTTTTGAATGATGGCTTCTGATTGGCTGGGGAATGGGGCCTGGGAGCTGGCAGGGGGCCCGCTGGGGGGAGGGGGTGGGCAAGCAGGTGGCCGGTGGGAGCCAGGCGAGTGGGCGGGAGGCTGGCGGGCTCGCTGGTGCCAGTCTGGGCTGGCGGGGGGCTTGCAGGCAGCTGGCTGGGCAGCGGGAGCCTGGCAGGCGGGAGGGAGGCTGGCAGGGGGCCCGCAGAGGCTGGTGGGAGGGTGACAGAGGGTGGCAGGCGCCTGCGCGGCGGCGGCAGGCGCCTGCCCGGATGTTAAATTGTTCCAGTTTTTATGAAAATCTGTTTCTTCCAAATTTTGATTTTTATTTCCCCCAAATAAAGGGGGAAATTCTTCATTAAAATTGACCTCTTTAATTGGGAGTTTCCCTATCTTTTCCCAGCATTTTCCTCATGTCAGAATTCGATTTATGTCAGGAATATTCCTGACACATTATAAGTAATGATGGAATAAAACCAGACCCAGAAAAGATACACCATAACTGAAATGCCAGCTCCAAGAAACAAGAGTGACCCCTGTACCTTCCTTGGTATGGTAGCCTATGTCAAAAGATTTATCCCTGACTGGGGTGCCTTAACTTTCCCCTTATCTGCAATAACAGGTAAGATAATCAAATTTTTATGGACACCACTAAGAGACCAACATTTCCAACAACTCAAAAAGTGCATGGTCACTGCCCCTATCCTACAATACCCAAACCATGAAGAAATATCAAAACTGGAAACTGATGCTTTTGACTATGCAATTGGAGGTGTACTCTGAATTCAGAATTCAGAAAAGGACTTCCTCCCTGCAGCATATGAATTAAGAAATTTGCCTGATGGTGAACTAAGATATCTGATACATGACAAAGAACTGGTAACTATTGTCCACTGTCCAATGAAAGGGAGATGATATCTGGAAGATGCACAGATATTTAAAGTGATAACCAATCACAAGTCATTAATATTCTTCAAAACCCAACAACACTTATCCTAAAGACAACCAGAATAAATGAGCCTTATCCAAAGGTACCCCATGTCAATTGAATATAAACCAGGAAAGGAAATGCTTACTGCAGATGCCCTATCAAGGCTATACAATAAATATGTTCTACGCACTGATGGGGACCCCAATTGGCTATGTTAATCATGAGGAATCTCTAAGAAGGGTTCTCACCTGGCACATCAATGGATATCCAAGTGTCAGGAACCCATCTGCTTGGAAGCATACCACCCAAAAGGTGTATGGCCGTGGATGGATTCAACCCTATGACTAGAGAACCAATGGGGACAGAGACCATTCCCATATGAAATAATTCTCCAAGCAGGCAATATCAACCCAGAAGAGGATTGAATCTTCCTAAAAGGAAGTAAGCTCCAAGATAACTGAGAAGGAAAGCCAAAGCCAAGGGATGGAATAAGGAAGGAGCAGGCTGACTGGCCCCCATGACCTGCGGTTTCTCTGTAATGAGGGGGTTCTGTGACAATGGAGTTGCAGTGTACCATACGCCTGGTATCACTTGGCGCCATGACTTGTCAAGGTAATGAGAAGGAGATGAACTATAATCAGCTCTGGTTCCAAGGGATACACTTGCAGTAAAGGACTGGACAAGGAGCAGCCAAACCAACCTTTTATACCCAAATGGTCCCCATTGGGAAGACTTGGGTAGTATCATGGTGTTGGATTTCAAGACTAAGAGAGCAAGCAAGAATGAATCAACTGGTGTAGAGTAAATTGACTTTATTAACTGAACAATTAATAATCCTGACAATATGGAGCCTTATATAGGCATCAGGTGTATAAAAATTTGCAGTTTGGGGGGAATGGAGCACAGTTTGGGGTAATTTAAAGGGGAAAACTTGGCATAGACACCTTTCTGATTCAAACAGAGAAAGTAAAAGAAAATATTCTTTTATCAACCCCCCAATTGAGCTTCCCAAACAGCTAGGAGCTATTTACCCCAGCTGTTTGAGATCTCTGTTTGGGGGCTTCTGGTGGTTGAGAAAACCACCAGAAGGAGAGGCTCTGTTGTCTGGAGTATCCAGAACAAGTACAGAGCCCTGTTGATATTCAACAGCATCAGGATTAGAACCAAACACGAATTCAAAGGCTCCTGACCCTGTTGCAACCTCTGATTGGCTGCAGGAAGCAATCTTGCGTGGTGGCAAAGGTAAATTTGAATTTGAAATACTAACTTTGTTTAGGCAATCACAAGGCAAGCAAGAGAACCCGGGTTTGATCCCCGTATCAACAGAAAGGATGGCCTCTGGACTTGAATTAATGCCTTCCAAAGGTAATATGGAGCTGGTGCTACCTTCTAATAGCCCATTTTTAGGTCCTGGAGGAAAGCCCAAATTAGGAGAAGAGTTCCCAGACCCTGGAACTATTAAGAATTCCTTGTTGTTGTCAGGAAAAATAGACAAGGCATTCCTGACACTACCCTCACCTAGGGAAGGCTCTCCCTGGGAATTAAACCTGGTCAGGACCTGTTCACAGTTGGCAAGGTTCTCCACTGGTTCCCAGGAATTTGACTCCTCTCCATAGTTCAGCCATTTGACCAAGTGTTGTACCTTATCCTTGACTGGGCAATGTGCAATGATGTCCTCCACCTCCCATTCAAAGGTTTTTGAGACAATCTGAGGGTTGAGGTTCCGCCCTGACAAGGACTCAGGGTTGCCCTCAAAGGGAGTAAGTAGATCCACATGGAATACATCATGTATACTGGAACCAGCTGGTAGCTCAAGTTGATAGTTCAGACTGGAGAGGCGTTCAAGGACTCTGAGTGGACCAATCTTCTTGGGACCCAGTTTTTTTCTTGGAATCTTCAACTTCAGGTTACAGGCATTGAGATAGACATAAGACCTAACAGGATATTCCTTTGCCAGTGAACAATGACGGTCAGCATATTTCTTGTATTCAGACCTAGTCTTGGTGAGGAACTCAATCAGATTGGATTGCAATCCTTCATCCTGTTGGCTATTTCATCAGCTTGAGGGAAGGCTGATTCTTTGAGATTGGAGGGGAAGGACTCCAAGTCAAACCCAAAGTTGGCAAAGAAGGGAGACATACCAATTGATCTATGATGTGCAGTGTTATAACATAACTGGGCTAGATGACAATAGTGAACCCAATTGTCCTGTTGTGAATTTACGTATTGCCACAAGAGTCCCTCCAGTACTTGATTCACATGCTTGGTTTGGCCATCTGTTTGGGGTGAAAAGAAGTTGATAAGTTCACCACCACCCCCATCTGGTCCATTATAGCCTTCCAGAAACAGGAGGTGAATTGGACACCTCAATCTGAAACAATGCTTTTAGGGAGCCCATGATCACTGACCACCTTGCGGAAGAACATGTTTGCTACTTCCTTTGAGGTGCATGAAGAATAGGGAATGAAAATGGCATATTTGGCCATGCAGTCTATCACAACCATGATGCTGGTGTTTCCTTCACTCATAGGTAAGTCCACTATGAAGTCCATTGATATGGAAGACCATGGGCAAACCGGAATAGTTATGGGTCTGAGGAGTCCCTGGGGCTTGGTATTAGAGGGTTTGTTTCTCCCATAACCAAGACAGTTGGAGATGCAAGACTTGACATCCTTCTTCATTCTGGGCCACCAGTATTGACACCCAAGGCGCTTCAAGGTTTTGAGCAATCCACCATGTCCTGACAGGGGACCCTCATGCATGTGTAGTATTGCCTTAGTTTTGAGTCCCCCTTTAGGGACCACCAAGGCACCTTTGACATATGTTATCCCCTGGTTGTTGATTGTGTTGGTCTTTGGAAAGCTTCTTAACATTCCCTCAAGCTCTGTTTGAAATTGTGAGTGCATCTGTACTTCCTTGATCTCCTGGTCCAAGGAAGTATATGCCAAAATATCAATGAGGCTGGAAAGCAATTGTGAGGATGTCAGCACCAATTGGTTGTTATAGTCATGATTTTGTGTGTTGTTGTTCTTAAGGTCCTTGTGTTGGCTAATAGCATCTGGGACCACATTCATTTTTCCAGGAGTGTCTTTGATTGTAAAGTCAAAAGCCAGGAGGTCAATTGCCCATCTGGCAAGGCAGGGTGCTATCTTCCTTTTCTTTGTAAAGTAGAGGAGGTTCTTATGGTCTGTTCTGATGATGGTAGGGAACTTACTTTCCTCTAGATAACATTGCCAGTGTTTAAGTGAGTGTACTGTCAAAACCGCAGGCTTGACCCGCCAGCAAGGTTCCAACCAAGCGGGTTTGTGACCTGCAATCCAATTATCTGGTCACCCAAGCCAGACTAGGAAGTCAACTTGAATTACTAAATCCAACAGCATGAACAGATGGTGATCCTTTATGGTGGATACCTCAATTTGGCGCTTGACTCATTATCAGGATCAAGCCACCCCTTTCTTCCATCCAGCCATGTAATCACCAATCTTGTTCCTGTTATCCTTGATTCACATGAACTATATAATTGCTATCTCTGAATAAAGATTATTATCTATCTTCTAAATATTTTCCCCATGTAACTCTGCTAAAACAGCACAGTTACAACATTGATAGCACAGGTAGGTTCTCCATCCTACCTTATCTTGAAAAATTCTGCCTGTTGCCCGCACATGCTGTGGCCAACAAATCCGCAACAGAATCATGTCTGGCCTCCCACCTGACTGGACTCTGTACACTCCTGGTACCAAGATACCTGATGGTTTTGTTATATACCAAAACACAGTAATCCCGCTACCCGCCTTAAACGCCATGTCTGCGCAAGGTTTCTTTCAGGCTTCCTCATCAATGCCGCAACCAGCTGATGAAACCACCATGCCCGCCTATTTAGTGCAAAGGCTACAAAGCGCCACCTTGAAACCCTTTGCCGGGGCCAACAACAACAACGCTGCCACATGGATCCAGTCCGCCCAGAGCAAGCTGGCTCAGATGGAATGCCCACAGCAATTTTGGATTACAGAGATTTCCATCCGCCTGACCCACAACGCTGGCACTTGGTGCAACAAATGGCACAAAGAGCACACTGACAAGAACTGGGATACCTTTAAGCAAGATTTCCTGGCAAGGTTTGTGCCTAAAGATACAGCACTCATGATCATACACCAAGTAAAGAACCTGACCCAGACAGGTACCGTTAAAGAACTCACCCGCGCCTACAAGGAACTCTGTCTTTGTGCTCCATCCAACATGGCCTTTGACACCCCAGCCACACACCTCATGTACTACAACGCCCTCAAGTTGCACGTGATGAGACATGTGAACCAGGATCAAGTGATCAACCTGCAAAGCCTGTACCATGAAGCGGAAAAAGCGGAACAAACATCCAACGCTCTACACAAGGCACAGACTGGGAAAAAAGAAAGGCCCAAGGATTCCCATCCAAGTGGGCGCTCTGCTCAACCACCTCCTGGAGGCAATGGAAAAAACACCAACCACAAACCCACGGGTTCAAATGGGCATGGAAATGGAAATAATGGCCAGTCAAATTGCACTCATTTCTGTGTCGCCACCACCCAAAGCAACCAAGATGAGGGAAAAGCCCAGAGAGAGCACTAAGCAAGCCAAGCTCTCCCCACACAACCCCTGATTTGCCCAACAATGAATACTGACCCAAGGACGTGGACCAATGCCAAATGATCCAAGTGCCCTCAGAAGACCTGGTACTATACACCATTGCCAGACATCCCAATAAATTGATGTCCTATCCTTTCTGCTTTTGCAGTTACACAGGCTCAGCACTCCTGTACTTGGGCGCAGATTGAACCTTAGTCAACAGTAGCTTTGTGGATAAGTTCAAGCTGGCCACTAATCCTTTGCAGATTAAAAACGTGGTCCTGGCTGATGAACGCCACATTGCCGTGACAAAGGAAACTGTCCCCTTCTCTGTCATGCTTGAAAACTTCCACTCCACCATCCAAGGTCCTGTCATTGACTTCCCTAAGTTTGATATTGTACTGGGACTAGACTGGTTACAGAAAAACAACCCTCATGTAGACTGGGCAACCTCCGTGTTGACTATCAAGCATGAAGGCGTCAACCACCAGATCTACCCTGACTCCGTGGACCAACTCCTACGTGACCACGTCTTTGTACACATCACAGAGACCTTGGATGAGAAAAAAATCTGAAGGAAATTGACTGGGACTCCTGTCAGTATGAGATCATACACTTCAAAGACCACCAGGATACCTCCACGCCTCAGGACCGCAACATTGTGGCCCGCCATCCAGAAATCTTCAAGGAAGCGTTACCTGGGCTGCCCCCTGAGAAGCATATCCAGCACTCTATCCAACTCAAGGGGGCTGTACCCAAGGCATGCCCCATCTACAGGCTGACCCCAAACAAGGACAACGCCTTACACGCCTATCTCAAGGAGGCATTGGAAAAAGGACTTATCTGCCCCTCACAGTCTCCCTTTGGGGATGCTGTATTCTTTGTGGCTAAAAAGGACAGTACCTTACGCCTGGTCACAGACTATCACGCCTTAAACAAAGTCACCATTAAGAATTGTTACCCACTGACACTGATTGATGGCCTCTTCAATGCCTTGGGAGGAGCCACCATCTTCTCCAAGATTTATCTAACTGCAGGCTACAATCAGATTTGTATCAAGGAGGAAGACATCCCCAAGACAGCCTTCCACACTAAGTATGGTTCCTAAAAATGTGTGGTACTCAACTTTGGCTTGATAACACCCCTTCCACCTTTGTGACCTTCATTAATGAAGTTTTTGTACCACACATAGGCAAACATGCTCTAGTCTACCTAGACAACATCATTGTCTACAGCCCCTTGGTGGAACAGCACCACAAGGACCTAGAGGCAGTCTTTGCAATCTTGGCACAACACAAACTGTTGGCCAAGCCCTCCAAATGCCAGTTGTTCCGGGAGCAACTACCCTTCTTGGGACACATAGTCTCAAAAGACAGCATCAAACCCAACAGTCAAAAGATACAGGCCATCTGCAAGATGCCACCCCCAAGGACAAGTCAGAACTCTGCACCTTATTGGGAATGATGGCCTATGTACAACGCTTCTTACCCAACTGTGGTGTCTTGACTGCCCCCTTGTCCGCCATAACAGGCGCCAATTCTAAGTTTGTGTGGACCCCTCAATATGACATCTGTTTTAGATGCCTCAAGGAGAAACTCACAACAGCTCTCATCCTACAATACTTAAACAAGATGGGGAATACCAGATGGAAACCAGCACCTCAGATGCATCCATTGGGGGAGTACTAAGAATTAAGAATAGTGATGGTGACTTCCTGCCTGTAGCCTACAAATTGCAGAAACTGACAGATGGCAAGTGTTGATACCCTATCCACAACAAGGAACTGCTGGCTATTGTGCACTGCCTAGTCAAATGGCGCTGTTACCTAGAACGGCAGGAAGAATTCACAGCACTAACCAATCACAAGTTGCTCATCTATTTCAAGACTCAAGCAAATCTATCACACCACCAAGCGCGGTGGATGGAACTATTGGAGAGATTTAACATGCTCATCCAGTATAAGCCTGGGGCCAAGCTCGCCATGGCAGACGCCCTGTCCCGTCTGTATGTCCATGCTTCAAGAGGAGAGAATGGGCTCAACCCAGACTGGTCTCTCTTAATGCTACGTACAAAAGACAAAGGATTTCCCGCGGGCACAGCCAATATCACCAAAGAAGCAGTCATCAAGAATGAACACCTCTTTGCTGACGTATACAGGACCCTTCACAGAAAAATGACAGATGGTACAACCATTCCCTACATCCCCACACATTAGCAAGTTGACACTATCTTTTGCTACCACCAATATCTTGGACATACCAAAAGCCAAAATCTATATGAGTTCCTAAATCATAAAGCCTGGTGGCCAACCTTATACTGCAATGTCCAGGAAGTTCTAGACCAATGTGAGGTATGCAAAAAGTTTGCCAAAAGCAAAACCTCACCAAAGTCAGTACTCCCCATTTGCACACAACTATCTTTCAAAGTATGGGCTCTTGACATTGTTGTCCCCATGCCAGGAAAGCACAATGACAAAAAATACATCATCACTGCCATTGACTTTGCAACAAGATGGCCAGTAGCCCAAGCAGTGAAGGCACACACTGGCAATGACGTTCAACAATTTATTGGCAAAAAAATAATCAGCAAGTTTGGAAAGCCAGAACTCCTGATAACCAATGGAGGCAAAGAATTGACCTCCAAAGACACTAATGTATACCTCACCAAGAATGGGTTCAAACACACTGTAATAACACCATACCACCCACAGGCCAATGGACGTGTAGAGCGGCTTAATGGTAGCCTCGTGCAAGCCCTAGCTAAACTCACCGCTGGGAGACCTGAAGACTGGTATAAGCAGCTACCAACTGTATTAATTGTGTGTCAAACCCAAGTGAACAGATCCACCAGAAAAAGCCGGTTTGAACTGGTATACAGCACACAGCCAAATATCATTCAAGCATTGACAGGACCTAAGCTGGAATTACAAGTGAAGTCCCCCCACGCTCGGACCCTCAAGTAGTAGAGGCTAACAGCGAGCAAACAGCCAAAGAGAATGAACGTCTACAGAAGACATTTTCCCCATCCACAATAGACATGAAGTTGGGGACAAAGTATGGGTCATGAACGATGACAAGAGCAAGTTACAACCTGAAAAAGTAGGGCCAACAATCATTCTGAATTTAAACAACAATACCACTTACCTTGTGTAAGGGCTTGGAAAACAAAAGCAAGGCAATACCCTACACCATGATTGCCTACAACCCTACAAAGCAAGACAGAAGCAACAAGAAACCGCCCTGCCTGCCACCTAACAACAACTAGTTCAATACGGCGCCCGGGCTCATGACAACCTCCCTGACGACCTGCCCCCAGAGGAGGCTGACCTTCAGTTGAGGGGGTGTCAAAACCGCAGGCTCAACCCGCCAGCAAGGTTCCAACCAAGCGGGTTTGTGACCCACAATCCAATTATCTAGTCACCCAAAGCCAGACCAAGAAGTCAACTCAAATTACTAAATCCAACAACATGAACAGATGATGATCCTTTATGGTGGATACCTCAATTTAGCGCTTGACTCATTATCAGGATCAAGCCATCCCCTTCTTCCATCCAGCTGTGTGATCACCAATCTTGTTCCTGTTATCCTTGATTCACATGAACTATATAATTGCTATCTCTCAATAAAGATTATTATCTATCTTCTAAATATTTTTCCCTGTGTAACTCTGCTAAAACAGCACAGTTATGACATTACTATTGCGTACAACTCCTTCTCATACACATGATAGTTTTGCTCCCAATCTAAGAGCTTATAGGAGTAGAAAGCTACAGAGTGGATTTTACCATCCTCCCCAAGCTGGATCATTACCGCTCCCAAGGCAAAATCTGAAGTGTCTGTCTCCAAAAAAAATTGGTGTTCCGGGCCGGGGCAAAAGGGACTGGGGCAGAAGTGAAAGACTGTTTCAAGCAGTCAAAGGATTCCTGAGCGGAATTGGACCAGTCAAAGGACACCTTGCTAGAGGTAAGAGCCGTGAGAGGTAGAGCAGTGGCTGAGAAATCCTTGATAAATTTCCTACAAAAGTTGGCTAGCCCCAGGAACCCTCTAAGCTTAGTGCAAGAGGTTGGGACAGGCCAGTTCAGGACAGCTTCCACCTTGGAGGGAGCAATTGCAAAGCCTCCTGGCTTGATGGAGTACCCCAAGAACTCAACTTCTGTTGCAAAAAACTTGCACTTAGATAGTTTACAAAAAAAGGTTGACCCTGGTAAGAGCATCCATCACTTCCTTCAAGTGTTCAACATGATTTTCCTTGTCAGGAAAGTCAATGAGGATGTCATCAAGATATGCCACCACACTAGTATCTAGAAAGGGGAATAGTACTTTGTTCATGAGTCCTTGAAAGGCTGCTGGGGCGTTGCTGAGACCAAAGGGCATGACTAGGTATTCATACAGGCCAAAGGGTGTTCTAATGGCTGTTTTCCACTCATCCCCCTCAGAAATGCGGATCTGGTTATAGGCGTTTTGCAATTCTAGTTTGGAGAAGATTTGCGCCCCCATAAACTTGTCTGTGAGGGTTTCTGCAGCAGGAAGGGGGTTGCAATTCTTGATGGTGATTGAGTTAATTTTAGCGTAGTCAACCACGGGGCAAAGGGTGCCATCAGACTTTTTAACAAAGAAGATGGGAGAGGAGCAGGAAGAGTTTGATCTACGGATGAATCCTTTGTGAAGGTTTTTGTCAAGATACTCCTTGAGTGCAATTCCCTGGGCCCTGTTGGTGGGGTACAATTTTCCCCAAGTTGGTGTGCTACCAGGGATGAGATCAATTCTTAAGTCCAAAGCTCGGTGGGCGGGGAGCTCATTGCAGCTTGCTTCACTGAAAAGACCCTTGTACTCCTTTAGACAGTCTGGAAGAGAACCCTTGGTGTTCAGGAGTGTCGTGATTCCACGGAGGTATGAGTCAGTGAAGGAAGTATCAAGGTTGATGGGGACCAAAAAAGATTTACCCTGGTTGGTGAAATTTATATGATGGGAATCCCAATTGATGTTCATACGGGCTTGCTTGCACCAAGAGTAGCCCAAAATCACCGGACATGCCAGACCTGGAATAGCCAAGAACTCCAGGTGAAATTCAGCACCCACAATATTGATTTGGAGAGGTAACACCAATTTTTGAACCTTTATCTGAGTCTTGTTGGCCAATAACTCAGAAGACAGGGTAACTCCTGATATTCCTAGAGAATTTAGCAGAGAGTAGTCAATGAAGTTTCCCATAGCTCCTTTATCTAAAAGGGCCAATGTTGAATGTTTCCCATGAATTGAGGTGATTATCACGGGAAAGGTGGTGAAAGATTTAATGATGGCTTTATTGGGATCAGAGGCAACAAGGACCGCAGAAGGATGTTGCTGCACATGGTTCAAGGCAAACAAGTCCTTTGCTTGATGTCCTTTCTTCTCACAGTAGAGACAGCATCCTTTGTCCATGTGTTGTTTGTGCTTGGCCTTGGATAGCTGATATCCCCCTCCCTCCTTGGGAACCAACCCTGCTGGGAGGGTATTAGTCCCAAGGATCTTCTGGGAGATGGTGGGTTTAGAAGGATTGGATTTCCAGGCTGGGAATTGTTTAACTTGGGGGCCCAACAAAGGATTTCTTGGGTAAGCTTGTTGTAAGTATTAGGTAAGATGAGATGAGCCAAAAAGGCCTTCATGTCCGTAGACAGGCGTTTCTGCAACATATAACAGCTTTCTTTGTCATCCATGCCAATGGCTTCCTTGAGGCGGGTGAACTCCTTGAGAAACTCACTTGTGGCCATCTTGCCCTGAAAAAGGCTTGAGATCTGGTCACAAAGTTCCTCTTTAGACAAGGCTGGCAAGATTACAGAGAGAAGGGAATCACAAAAGTCAGGGTAATTGTGAAGAAGCTTTTCTCCTTTCATGGTAGACTTGGCATACCATTGTTGGGCCTTACCTTGTAGCTGCTTGGCTACATGGTGTACCTTTTGAGCGTCAGTGCGGAATTGGTCTGGGGAAGTCTCAAAGAGCAATTGAGAAAAGACCAAAAGTATTAGGATTTTGTTAGATTCCGCATCCTCCAACTGGATAGAAGAGATGTTGTTCAAGACCACAGTCTGAAACTGGTTTTGGAGGGGCTTGGGATCTAACTGTTTAGACTGTGATTGATGGTAGGATCTAGGGATAAGGACCATGGTGACACAGACCAAGATGAGGGAAAAGACCAAGGCCAGGGTTTTGACTAACCCTAGCTGGAATTCCATTTCCACAGACTTGGTTTGTTTTGAGGTCCCAAAAAAAGCCTCAAAAATGGTTCAGTTAAACTTTCAGGAACCCATCCTCTCAAAACATACCACTCAAAAGGTATATGGCCGCGGATGAATTCAACCCTGTGACTAGAGAACCAATGGGGACAGAGACCATTCCCATATGGAATAATTCTCCAATCAGGCAATATTGACCCAGAAGAGGGTTGAATCTTCTTAAAAGGAAGTAAGCTCTGAGATAACTGAGAAGGAAAGCCAAAGCCAAGGGATGGAATAAGGAAGGAGCAGGCAGACTGGCCCCCATGACCTGTGGTTTCTCTGTAATGGGGGGGGGGGGTTCTGTGACAATGGAGTTGTTGCAACCAAGATTCAAACCTCGCCTGCTAATGTATCTTACAATACACAGGGGGCACTTGATGAGTTGCCCCTTGACGTATCTAACGTTATGAATGAATCTGAAGGCATTGTCAAATGGCAGGCACTTCATCCTAATTAGGAGTGTTGCCAATTTGACCTGCTGATCCCCGCACGAGTTATTCCTTGGCTCCAAACCCTACATGGAACTCCCCACTATGCCACGCCCTTGTGGCCTTGTGGCTTCCCCATTTAGTATATTAATCACAATATCCTACAATAAATGGTACCTTATTCTTATTATTATGTCCTCTCCTATTGGACTGCTGTCTTCCCCAATTCCAAGTACTAGACCCTCATTGGTTCAGTTGCAACAGTGATAGCAGAAGTAGGTTCTGACCTATTTCAAAAACAAAATTCCCCCCAAGAAAGGACAGAGTACAGGCCGCATGGCTACTCCACAACAAGAGACGTTCCTTCCAATCCCCAAGGGGGACATTCCCAAAGATTATGTCATCTATCAAGATCAGCTAGTTCTTACCAGTGTATACAATTGGCTCTGCCTTGGGCAGTGTGACGCTAGCGTCACCCCGCCATAGTCAGATCTGTCGCAATGTATGCTTAACCTCCAACTAGAGTCCTTCACTGGCAGTGTTGAAGGAGCTGACATTGTCAGTTGACTCCAGTCCACCAAAACGCGCCTTTGTATCTGTCGGGTTCCGGAGTCCATGTGGGTTGCACCTCATCTGGCCGCCTTACGGGGCCTGCCGCCGTGTGGTTCACCAACTGGGTCAGCCAGGAGTTTGACGTCACCTGGGCAACCTTTTGAGACGCCGCCAAGTCCCAATATAGTGAAACCTTCTCTCCCATTATCTTGGGGACTCCCCTCTTAGCCATCAAGCAGACTGGTTCCGTCCCTGAGTATCTTGCTGCATGGCAACAAGCCCTTGCTGCCGCCCCCAAAGCAGTGACCAATGGGAACACCATGTTGCTCACTCTCATTGTTAATGGGTTAAAATCCCATATTTGCAAGTGGGTTCCTGTTGGCCACTGCACCTCTATTGACAACTGCTATAAAGCCATTGTAGAGGCCAGTAACCAGGCTTCAATGGGCTTCCGCCGCACCAACAAGACCCCACCCCAACCACGTCCTGCACCTAACAATGGCCAAGGTCAAGTGGGCTGTTGTCAACCGCGCCAGCAGGAAAGTGCAGCTAAATGCCCCCGCAAGGGGGAGCTCCAGCTAGCGCTAATTGAGGACCAGGGAAAAGCCTGGGGGTTGTAACAACAAGAGGCCTTACAACCCCAACTGACCCGCCCTCTCAGCCCTTGCTTGCAAAGAACTCCCGCAACTACAATCTTCACGAGGTCAAAACCCTAGACGTTTTTCAGGTCCATAGCAACAACCCCGTGTTGCAAGCCGCTCATTCCGCAAATAAAGTAACACACTTGTCCTATCCCTTCTGTTTCCGTGGGAACACCCACAAGTTACTGGTAGATACCGGGGCTGATCACACCATGGTAGATCAGGCGTTTGCTGACTCCCAACAATTAGACCAAGTACCCAGCAGATTCAAAGCAGTACATGTAGCTGATTCCTGAAGAATTGCCATCACCCACAAGACAGTACCATTCTCTGTAAGAATGGGGAACATCCAGGTTAAGCTCTCTGGGCCAATCATGGCAGGCCTCAGCCACAATGTAATTGCTGGCCTCAAATGGCTCCAGCATAACCGCCCTTACATTGACTGGGATACCTCTGTCATCACCCTCAATAGAAATGGGGTGGGTTTTCAGATTTACCCCATGGAAATGAACAAACTACTACATGACACTGTGTTTGTCAGAATGACAGAAACAGGCTCATACAATTTCAAGGGGGGAGACTAGACTTTAACCAATGTTCAGTCAAAGTTATTTGTTCAGAGCCATCTGCAGTCCCTCCCTTGTCAACATCATCACCACCAGCGCTAGCTGCACTCCTTGAGTAGTACAAGGACATATTCAGTGAAACACTTGAACAACTACCTCCACCCCAGGGGATCCAGCACGCTGTACAACTTCAAGGATCATTACCAAAAGCACAACCATTATACTGTCTCACACCAAAAGAAGATGAAACCCTCTGCCAGCACCTTGTGGACGCGCTTGATAAGGGATTCATTTGCCCCTTGCTCTCTCCATACAGAGCGGCGGTCTTCTTTGTAGCTAAGAAGGATGGGTCTCTTTGCCTGGTCACAGACTACTGCGCCCTAAATGAGGTGACAGTTAAAAATAAATACCCCCTGCTGCTGATTGACAACCTGTCTGATACACTCGCAGGCGCAAAGGTCTTTAGCAAGATCAATCTCACTGCGGGGTATAATCAGATCTGCATTGCACCAGGGGACAAGGCAAAAACTGCCTTCTGCACACGCTACGGGTTGTTCAAGTGCCGTGTCATGAACTTTGGAATGACTAACGCTCCCTCCACCTTTGCCATGTTGATGAACAAAGCCTTTGAGGAACTGATTGGGAAGTGTGTGGTTATGTACCTTGACAACATTATTGTCTTCTGTCAAGATCAAACCACACATCTCCAACACCTCTGTGCTGTCCTCAACACCCTTCTGGAAAACCAGCTAAAAGCTAAATCCTCCTAATGTGAGTTCCTCAAGTTGGAGTTACTATTCCTTGGGCACACCATCTCTGCCCAAGGGATAAAGCCCAATCCTGCCAAAATCAAGGCAATCACTAGCATGCCGCCCCCCACTGATGTGGGCCAAGTGTGAACATTCTTGGGCATGGTTGCCTATGTATGCAAGTTCATCCCCAATTGCGGAGAACTAATTGCACCTCTTACTGAGCTACTCAATACCAAACAGCGCTTCCATTGGACCCCTGTCAGAGATTAAGCATTTGAGACGTTGAAGCAAAGGCTCACAACTGCACCAGTCCTGAAGTTCCCCAATCAAAACCGACAGTACGAACTAGAGACCGATGCCTCTGACAGGCCATAGGGGGCGTGCTAAGGGTAGAAACTGACAATGGCATCTTTCTTCCTGTGGCCTATGAGTCCTGGAAGCTCACTGACTTGGAACAACGTTATCCCATTCATGATAAAGATCTGGCAGCCATTGTACACTGCGTTGAGAAGTGGCGCTGCTACTTGAGAGGTTCAACCTTCCCACCCCACGTTCTGACGGACCAAAAGTCATTCCAGTATTTCAATACACAGTCTCATTTGACACGCCGCCAGGCAGGATGGGTTGAGCGCCTATCCCCCTATCAGTTACACATCAAATACAAGCCTGGAAAGGAACTTGTCACAGCCAACGCTCTTTCACAACTCTACGTAGTGTCCATCACTGGGGATGACGGGTTGGACCCAGATTGGCCCATGCTCTACCTGCGCCCAGAGGCAACCTGCTACAAGGGCCTTAACTTGGTCACCATCTCCAAGCTGAAGGACAACAAAAGTCAGTTTGCCATCAATTCTGATAACATCTGCTGCCAGGCAGAGACAGGTGAGAAGATGCCTTACATTCCCACCACACAACAAGGGGACACCATCTTGCACTACCACCAAACCTTGGGTCACATCAGAGGGTGTAACCTCTTTGAGATCATGAAACGTAAGGTCTGGTGGCTGCGCATGCACCAAGACATCTTGGACCTCCTCAAGACGTGCGTGATGTGTGAAAAGAATACATCCAAACCTGCACCTCCTAAGTCTGACCTACCCATCAAGGCTATGGAACCCTTTGAACAGTGGGCCCTCAACATTGTGGGACTGCTCCCTGAAGACAGACTTAGTAAGAAGTATATTATCACTGCTATCAACTACTTCACGCATTGGCCAGTGACCTGGGCTACAACCAACCACACCGCCACCACCGTTACCCTCTTTATTGGCAAAAGATTGTGGCTTGCTTTGGGTAACCCAAGCGTCTTATCACAGATGGCGGGCCCAAACTTGTTGGACACATTGTGAAGGCATACTGCGTCAAGAACGCGCTCCAGCATATAGTCACAACCCCCTACTACCCGCAAGCCAACGGACGCGTGGAACGGTTAAACAGCTCCCTGGTTCAACTGATTGCCAAACTCTTGCAAGAGCATCCTAACACTGCATGGACTGAACACCTTTGCACCACCCTACTGATCCTGCAAGCAAGAATCAACAGGGGCACTGGGTTCAGCCCTAACACCCTGGCCTTTGAAACACCTGACAGTCTGACAGGGGTTGAACGGGGGAAACTACGGTCCAAGGTTCCCAACAAGCCCCCCTTGGTGTCAACTCCCTCCCTAGACCAATGGCATGTCAAAGCCCAAGAAATCAAACACAAGCGGATTGCAGGAGGGACAAAACACCTTGAAGCTAGATACGCCATAGGTGACCCCGTCTACACCCTCAATCCCAATTCTGCCAAATTAGAACCCAACCACCTAGGGCCCTTCAAAGTAGTTGCTGTCTATGACAACCACACCTACCAACTTGAGGACGCCCAGGGAAACACCAAGAAACTTCACCACAATTGCTTGCGCCCCTGCTGTGCCATCCCCACACAATGGTTGTTTGTGCGGACCTTCCAAGACCTTCTGCAGACTCCAGTCCTGGTGTCTGACGACAAGCAGGGGGCAAGGGGGGATGTTGCAACCAAGATTTGAACCTTGCCTGCTAACATATCTTACAATACACAGGGGGCGCTTGATGAGTTGCCCCTTGAAGTATCTAATGTTATGAATGAATCTGAAGGCAATGTCAAATGGCAGGCACTTCATCCTAATTAGGAGTGTTGCCAATTTGACCTGCTGATCCCCGCACAAGTTATTCCTTGGCTCCAAACCCTACATGGAACTCCCCACTATGCCACCCCCTTGTGGCCTTGTGGCTTCCCCATTTAGTATATTAATCACAATATCCTACAAAAAATGGTACCTTATTCTTATTATTCTGTCCTTTCCTATTGGACTGTTGTCTTCCCCAATTCCAAGTACTGGACCCTCATTGGTTCAGTTGCAACAGAGTGACGGTATACCATACGCCTGGTATCACTTGGCGCCATGACTTGTCAAGGTAATAAGGAGGAGATGAACTAGAATTGGCTCTGGTTCCAAGGGATACGCTTGCAGTAAAGAACTAGACAAGGAGCAACCAAACCAACCTTTTATACCCAAATGGTCTCCATTGGGAAGACTTGGGTAGTATCATGGTGTTGGATTTCAAGACTGAGAGAGCAAGCAAGAATGAATTAACTGGTGTAGAGGAAATTGACTTTATTAACTGAATAATTAATAATCCTGACAAGATGAAGCCTTATATAGGCATCAGGTGTATAAAAATTTGCAGTTTGGGGGAATGGAGTACAGTTTAGGGGAATTTAAAGGGGAAAACTTGGCATAGATCCCTTTCTGATTCAAACAGAGAAAGTAAAAGAAAATATTCTTTTATCAAGCCCCCCAATTGAGCTTCCCAAACAGCTAGGAGCTATTTACCCCAGCTGTTTGAGATCTCTGTTTGGGGGCTTCTGGTGGTTGAGAAAACCACCAGAAGGAGAGGCTCTGTTGTCTGGAGTATCCAGAACAAGTACAGAGCCCTGTTGATATTCAACAGCATCAGGATTAGAACCAAACACAAATTCAAAGGCTCCTGACCCTGTTGCAACCTCTGATTGGCTACAGGAAGCAATCTTGCGTGGTGGCAAAGGTAAATTTGAATTTGAAATACTAACTTTGTTTAGGCAATCACAAGGCAAGCAAGAGAACCCGGGTTTGATCCCCGTATCAACAGAAAGGATGGCCTCTGGACTTGAATTAATGCCTTCCAAAGGTAATATGGAGCTGGTGCTACCTTCTAATAGCCCATTTTTAGGTCCTGGAGGAAAGCCCAAATTAGGAGAAGAGTTCCTAGACCCTGGAAATATAGAAAATTTCCTTGTTGTTGTCAGGAAAAATAGACAAGGCATTCCTGACACCAAGAGAAGGTCCTTAAGAGAAAACACCTGTTCAAAAACTTATATGGCAGGCTGCACCAAATAATCCCAAGTGGTGATGATGTACCCTATGTCCTGTCAACACAGAAGATTGACACCATCCTCCAATATCACAGAGACCTGGGACACATCTGTAGCCAAAACTTACATAAGTATCTCAAAAAACGCTACTGGTGGCCCAACATGCTGGACAATATCAAAGAGGTACTAGAACAATATGAGGTCTGTGAAAAGTACGCTCAATCCAAGGCATCACCCAAATAAGTACTATTGGTGTCCATCACCTAACCCTTCAAGGTGTGGTCACTGGATATTGTGGGACCTATGCCAGGTGAAAGCAAAGGCAAAAAGTACATCATAACAGCTATTGACTACGCTATCAGGTGTTTCAGGATTGACAATTCTTTTACCCTTGAAACCTGGGCCCAAGGACAGGATTCAAACCCTGACCCTGAATTTCTGTGGGATGCCTGGCCTGGGGGCCAAGGGGCTGCCTGCCTGCCTGCATTTTCCTGGGGTCAAGCCCCTGCAAGCTGAGGCCAAGAATGATGGCCCAAATAGTGAACTAAGCCAAACCAAAGGAATCATTGCACCAAATGGAGAAGTAATCAAGGCGCCTAATGGAGGCAATAAAATTCAAACCATTAGCTTCATGAGCTTGAATTCTACAAAAGGTGTCCAATCAAGAGCCATTCCTGGAAGAAGGCATGGGCCTGCAGCCCAACCCCATGACCACAACTCTAGAGCAAGATAATCAAGTAGCCAATTTGATATCTCTGATCAATGAAAGAACTCCTGGCCCAGGTGCCATTTGTCGCCTTTGAACTCAAGCACCCAGATCCCCCAAGACTACTTTTCCCAATGCCCTGATGAACCCCCATGGAAATATTAAGTTTGGAAGTGGGGTGCTATATAGACCAAAGGAGCCGTGCTCCAAACTTATCGCCATTTTTGAATAATGTTATGTTATTTTGGCTTACACCACTACTGCCTTATTTTGTCTTTGCCATCTATAAAATCAGTACAAGATCATCCTGCCCTCCTGCCCTCAGATTCCTGTCCTCCATGTGTTCCCTTTAGCCCTGTTCACTTTACAGAGTACCCTCTGAAACCTGAATATAAGAATTACACCCTGGAAAAGATCCTTGAACTAGATCCCTTGGCCTGCATGCAATCCACAGTTAGATACAACCGTCAAGGCCCCTGGATATTCTCAACACCCAAGTTTTTTAGAGGCAAATTCAACTACCTGCCTGCCTGCCTACAAACTCTGCATGGAACCGCTTGTGATCCCCAAGCCAATGCCTGCCTCCTCACCCGACCGCCCAACCAATCACACTTGAAAGCTGCTTGGGATTGTGTGCATCCCCTCAAAGGGGTGAATGACACTATAATCCTGGCTGCCAGCCCATGGTCCAGGGTGGGGAAGTCCTTCTCCTACCTCTTTAAGTTAGCTCCTCTCTTGTGGTGGGCTTTACCGTCAAAAAACCTGGCCCAAGTGATCCCCAAAACCAACAGGCTGGCCACCCAAGACTGGATCCCTGACAAGGTAGCCTGTGGCACAAGCTACAAAAGAACACAAAGGCAATGCTGTGAGATAATTTATTGGCAAAGAAAAATAGCTAATTTTTGGAAAACCTGACCTTCTGATTACAGACGGAGGAACCAAACTCAAGGCCATTAACACCAATATTTACCTTGCCAAGAATGGAATAAAACCCACCATCACCAGTCCCTATCACCCACAAGCTAATGGAAGAGTAGAACAACTAAACGGCTTGCTAGTAGAGGCCCTCAGTAAGTTATCTGCCAACAATCCAAAGGCCTGGGTTGACATGCTACCAACAGCACTCATGGTATGCAGAACACAAGTCAACTGCAATACAAGCAAAAGCCTGTATGAACTTGTCTATGGGCAAAAGCCTGCTCTTGTTAGTATAACGACAGGACCATGATTACCTCTATCAAAAAAAGCTGCCAGACAACAGTGATCCTGACGTACAGCGTGCTAGAAAAGACCAGGAAGACATGGAACAAAAAAGAATTAAGAGATAGGCAATACCACTACAACAAGAAAGATTCCAAGTTGGGGACAAAATCTGGGTTGTCATTCACAACCAGCATAAGTTAGATCCAGGGTTGCGTGGACCAGGCATTGTCATGGAAGTCAAACCCAATAACACCTACCTCATCAAAGGAATTGGAGCTTGGACTGAACTGAAATGTATGCACCACAACCGCCTCTGCCTGTGCAAAGCAAGAACAGCCCAACAAAACTCCAGACTCCCTGTTCCTAACACCAAACTGGATCAATACCAAGCCTGTATCCCTGGCACTCTCAAGAAAATTCCTAAGGTTTCACCTTCAAGCACCCCAGGGGGAGATGTCACAACATCTTTGATTACTCCCTCTTGGGGAATTAATGCCCTGAGTGATTCACCAAACAAGTCACCAAATGGCTCACTGACTAATCATTAAGTTGGTGGCACTACTATCATTTGGTCATCTATTACAGGGATCAAACAAACAATCCAGATCCTAAGTGGAACACAACTTGAATAAGCCTCGTGACTTAAGAGGAACATTACCCAGACAAGCCCCATGACCTCCATGGCGTACATGGACAGTATGTGGCTTTCCATGATAGTATATAATACCCTATATTCATATCAAATAAAGTATGGTTCTCTTCTTAATTTGCCCCTTTATCTTGTTTTATATACTTCCCAGAAGTATATACTCGACACTATATAGCACTCTTCTTCTATATTCAATAAAGATATCATTATATCCTTAATATTTCTTTATTTTGTACTATATAGTTTCCAGAAGTATATATATTGCCAGTACCATATGATCTCTTTTCAAACTATGAAGGGTTTATTGGGTTTAACTTATCTGTAACTGGAATCTTGTTAGTAAAGTGTAGTTACAGCATATTCAATAAAATGAGCATTAACTTATTTTTACTCTTTACATTCAAGTATGTTTTCCACATCATAATATACTTTCAAGGATATTTAAGACAGGTGTAGCAAAATCTGCATTTATTGTTAATATGAGGCCTGATAAGTTCTGTTAATAAATTTTGGTGGGATGGGATTAATCCAATCGGGATTACAGCTTCGTATATGAAGGTGGGTTGTATGTACGGATGACCAGTCTCGCAATGTAGAGCGGCAGACTAGCAACTGCAGTTATCGAAACAGCTTTCCAAGCAAATCCAAAGGTCAGTATAAATTGAAGATCTAAGGAATCAGCATTTAAAGAAGGAGTGGAATACCGAAATCCTTTTTGAGAACAACCATGGATGAGAAGTAAATGACCAGTGAGACCAGTTCAGCATAGACCATGTATCTGTGCCTAACAGGTCAGATAACAAAAGATAGCGGATTACCAAGTGTTGATGGAAAGTGCAACCATGATGAGCTCATTAAGAATCAACGAAGTAAAAGATATCGATACAATGTTAACAAACTCTGTGTCGAAGAGATAGAGAGCAAGCAACATAATAACGCCACCTAAAACTGAGCAACAATAAGATAAATGCATACATACCTTGGTATAGCGAAATCATTAACCACCAGAAGAAAGTCTTGTAGGATAGCGAGCGACCCTAGTGTGCGCTTAGAACAGGATTAAATGCCAGCTCACCTTTGTCAAATCTTTATACAACTCGGGATACATCATGGCAATATCGTCTTCAACATCTTGGTCTAGAACGAGAGAACAAACCGGCCCCATCGTGTACAGAGTAGAATATCTAGCTATTAGATGCCGACAAACCATCGCTTACCCAACCAAAAGCATACCCTAAGTCTGATAAGTAACCATTGATATGTGTTAGTACCTGATATAGCGCAATCGGTGCAAAATAGAAGATGGCCGAGAACACAGCCTGCATCACTGATATAATCAACCCGCGGTGAATGACAAACTGACTTAGTTTTGACGAGCGTTTATCTATTGAATTAGTTCACAGCAGCGTTCTAGACCTACAGCTATTGCGCCCATGCCAAACTAAAATTAAGACAATTTACTTCAGAGCAGCTTACCAAGAAGACGCGCGAGATAAGAAAATTGATCGATAGAAAAGTCGGCTGCCAGTGAGGCCTGCTTTCCTTCCTTTCCAACAATACCAACGCCAACATCAGCAGCTAAGATCATTGAAACGTCGTTGCCGCCATCCCCAATAGCACATACCCGCCGGCCAGTATAGTCCTTGATTAGCCTGGTAATATCCGCCTTCTGCGTTGGTGTGCACCGACAACAGACTACAGCAGGGAGACCAACGGCAAGCTCCATGAACTCCTCACGAAGCTGGTTGAGGCAGATCTGTAGCGAATCACCGTCTATTACAAGACAGCAGTCTTTCTGCATAGCAACAAGCTCCATTTCTGTACGAGCAGCAGTGCTATTGCAAATCTGATACATCTGATGAATCGGTTGGTTCCTTGCCACAAGCTTGGAGGAGACTGCAATGCATGTGGCCGTTTCGATTTTATCTCCTGTAAGCATCCATATCTTAAGCCCAGCATTTCGCAAGGCTTCAAGTGTGTTCTTGACTTGATCCTACCATGTCAGTATGGCTCTTGGTTCATGATACCTGAAGTTTATCTTCAACGCCGGTAAGTCCGAGGAGCTCAAGATCAAACTCCAGGTGATTGCATATGGCTCTCTGCATAGCTTCGGCTCGGTCATTTAATGTAAGCTTAGCTGCATTGTATTCCACTTCAAAGGCGTGCAGGCTAGCTTGGGTGAGCCGCTTGCGCGCTACCACGAGGGTTCGTAGCCCTTCTCTAGCCATATTGCCACATTCCTCGTCAAGCCAAGGACTGGGAACAATTAGAGATGCCATTGTGCTATCTGCGCCCTTGAGGAAGAAGATGTGTTCACCGCTTTTCTTATCCTTTACAATGATCCCCATCCTCTTCGTTACACTGTTGAAGGGGAAAGTATGAAGGATTTGATAGCGGATTGTCTGGCCAGTGGCTGTGTTTAATGTGAGCTCTTGAGACTCACGCGTAGCCAGTGATAGTCCAATTGAAGCTGTAAATTTCACTATTGCAACTTCGTCAGGAGAAGAGGCCTGGTAAGTCACTTCCCCACTTTCCTCTAGAACCGGCGTTACATTATGGCAGACGCCTAGCGCCTCGATCATGTCATAGACACGATGCTTGATATCCCTCCTAGACTTGAACTGCGAGCCTTGAGTTTGACCAGCTGAAATGGGTAGATGACTGGCACGAGACTCGGCTTCCAATGAGTTTGAAGCTTCCGAAACTGACTGGGAAAAGAGTCGAGCTACTTCATCCATTGTATCAATCCCATAAGACATGGTTCCTAAATGAATTTTCTTCATTACCATGTCGTTCTGGGTAAGCGTTCCCGTTTTATCAGTAAGAAGATATTCAATGCGTCCAAGTTCTTCGGGAATCGTACTAGTCCTAACTAGCGTGCCAGGGATTTGGGGATCATTTTCGATAAAGGAGGAATAAACGGTCTTTCCAAAGTCCAGATTGACTCTTAGACTGATTGGGATGATCGAAGAAAAGAGGATCAAAAACCGAAACAAATAGATATACCAGCTTCCCTGGAAGCCATTGAGAGCAATTAAAAGGAACGACATGCCAAATGTGACCGCACAAAGAATCTATTTTTGATTGATCATTAATAAGAAGAATTGAGTTTAAACTATTTTAATGCTTTTAAAAAAATAATCGGAAGCCTAAAGTGGATGTATGAAGTGCTTTCGATTTATCTATAGGTAAGGCGCATTGATATAAAGCCATACTTCCTAGTAAAATACTTGGTAAGCTTCTTACCTTGGAAAGTCGATTGATTTCAAGATCGAAAATCCCAACTTTGGTTTGGGGATGTGAAGTATTGAGGGATGCCCTAGTTTCACTACCCGTGTATATGACTAAGCCAACAGCTTTACCAGATGCCAAAACAGTATTTGCCCAAAGGGTATTCTCGGCATTCAACGCCTCATTGCATACACCATCTGTTTCAATAGCAAGGGTTCCTATGAAGTTGTAGATATCTTTGTGGGGCGCTTCAATTGAAGCGGAGCCTTGAAGCCATTTAAGATTTTTCCAACCCAATCTCTTGGCTTTTTCCAATCGCTACCCTAGATTTCCAGTCTGTTTCTCCATCAAGCTGATCTGTTCTAATAAAGCAAGTGCCCGAGGGATCTGAAGTCCAAAGCAGTACCATATCTGCTGGGACTCTCTGGTCTTTAGATAGGACTATCAAATCCCCAACTTTTATCTGTGCACTTGGTACAATTTCTTCAAACAAGCTTGAACTTTCTTCATCTTCTGTTTCAGAAGAATGAGGATTGATCTTTGTAAAACGTTGAGAATTAGCAACACGATCCCGCAAGTATCGTTGGTAATCATCATATGCCTCTTTCCCTATCGTGATAAGAAGAACAAAAACGAGAGGGCCCACATAGGTAACTAAATACCCTATCCGAGTATAAGGAAAGAATTGCGATAAGGCAACCAATAAGAAGTACAAGTTAAAGAAATACTTAAACTGCTCATAGAGTACAACAGGGAGAAAAGATATTAGGGAGTACTTCTGATTGCGAAACACATTAGGAGGGAACTTTTGATTCTTGCCCCCAAGCCTAAAAATCCTTACAGTGCGGAACTCTTTGGGGGGAGCAGCATCTGACTGGAGGGCTTCAGAAGATGTACTTTCCTGATGAACGAGGGGTATATCGTAAGCTCCTGGAACTGAACCGTCTTCAAGATTTTGATACACTATATCCTGTAACAAAGGGTTTTTCATTCGGGAAAAGTTACGCTGCATAAAGAGGAAGATTCTTTGGTGAAAGCGGGGGTTGAAATCAGTACAAGTAATTAGGGCTGCTTCGGCCAAGCCCGGGCAGCCGCAGCCAGTTTCTGGATCCTGGCCACTCCTGTCAAAGATTTATTTCAGGATGTTTAAATATGAGGTAATCCGATCTAGCTATAGCGGCCAAGCGCTGAAAGCTAGCCGAGTCTGAGCCGAAGCATCCCTATCCTTGCTATTGTTCAAAGTCATCAACCAATAGGATACCTCAGGATTGTGAACAATTTGGAACTTGGTTAAAATAGGTTAGGCCTGATCCAAATACAGATAAAAATTCAGAGTTAATTGTTCTCCACTATTTACAAGCACTGACCTTTGAATCTGATGTGATTTTAGGCATCCACCCTATTTCTTCAACCTATTTCTTACAAGATTACACGGGTTCCCCCTTGAAATTATAGGCTATGAGAGAGAAATCATGTAGGCTTGGATAGTTTTATATCTAGCATGAAACAGGATAATTATCATTTTGTATTGAACTTTGAGGAAGAAACTGACAGCTTTAAGGGAGAAAATATGCAGCCCTGAGAGACAACTATATGATTTCAAAAATGATTCCAGAATATTTGAAAAATTAAGAGCATCATGAATTCTTTGTCAGGACATGGCCTAGCAGAGCCAATATTATATATCACTGCCTGGGCATCCTAAAGGATGCTCCTAAGCTCCAGCTTCAGAACAGTACAGCAGTTTTCAAAGCTACAGTAGTTTTAAAAGCTATGGCGACAAGCAAAAACAATTCAGATTTAAACGAAATGAACTCAGATTTAAACAAAATTGAAATGAATCTAAATCTATTATAAATGAATATAAATTTGTTTAAAATTAATTTCGTTTAAATCAGAGTTAATTTTGTTTAAATCAGAATTGTTTTTGCTTGTTGCCATAGCTTTTAAAACTACTGTATAGCACTAAGCAAAATCAACTCAGATACAAAAAATAGAACTGAACCTGAATCCATTGTTAAACAATATAAACTCATTGTTTTTTAATTTTGTTTACATCTGAGTTGACTTTACATGCATATGATTCTATTTTACTTAGCAGCATAGCTTTAAGAACTACTTTACTGGTTTAGGGTATTTGGTACAATGTTGAGCCAGTTTGCTTATTAGGATCCTAAATCCCATTATCAGAGTGCATATTTCACACCACCTTTTGGATTTCTTCTAGGCCTAGTTGATCTTTTATATCAATATTTTTGAAGTCTAATACATTAGTTTTACTAAACTGGGACTGTAATATTTTATTGGAATATATCAATATTACTGCTAAAAGTTAAATGAATAATAAAATAGACCAATATTTGAATATGGGATACCAACTGATGCAAACTATATTTATTGCATACCTGGCTCTCATTTTTATACACCTCTTGGATAACTTGACAGCCCCCTGTTATTTAATGATCTGATTGGGTTGCATATCTTTACAAGTTTTCTTTGTCTACTGAGGCCCTGCAACAGGTTTTCTTGAGCCTATCTGCTTGATAAACCCCTGATATTTAGTTCAGAAGTGTCATGGCCTGAGTTGCCTTTAGGGAAGCCTTCGGTCAAAGGAAAAGGTCTAGCCTGAAAGGCCCAGTAGATGACAGGAGCCATTCTCATCACGTAGTTTGTAGCAGTGGCCCAAGGGCACCATACTCTCATGTGGAAAACCACTTGCTCAGCAAGCCCCAGCATAGCTAGTGATAAGGAGAGCCTTTTGGGGAAGCTTCAAATATGGAATTAGGAAAGAAGAGAAGTATCTTTTATTGGAAAATATTTTAGTATTATATAGATTTGGCTGTGGTGGAGATTTAGTTGGATCAAACCTAGGGGTTGGTCATGTGCAAGATGGGTTTGAGCCACTGGATACTTGAACAGTCATGTGATATTTCTTGGTTGCCATTCCTGTTATGTCAAACAGTATATTGGAATAGCACCAAATTGGGCAATGGATGGATGTTAAGTAGGTTGGCAGTAGCCAGAATGCTTGTACATCCAGACCCTTGACACCCCTCTTAAGGGATTACTCTGGCACATCAGGAGGGGGCTTTGTCTTAACAGCTGCTGCCTGATGTTCCTGGAGTTGTTTACTAGTTGGTACCAGTTTGGTTGAGTGTTCTCCTTTGCTAAGGCAGAGACGGGTTCTGTGGTATTTCTTGACAATAGGGGTTTTGGCACCTTGGAATTTTACTAGATAGGTGTTCCAGTCTGGTCTGTACTTGATGATTCTTCCTGGTCCTCTGTGTACTGAGTCTAGCTTCTTTCTGTTTTCAGCTAGGACCCAGACAGGGGAGTTGATGGGAAGTGGTTCCTCTGTGAAGAAGCCTTTTGTGTTTTGAGCATTTTTATTTCTGCTATTTTAGCTTTGAGGTGTATGTGTTGTAGATTTGGTACTTGCTCTACTGTGGGGGGTTTCCCCAGGGGGATCTTTATGTATGGCTGCTTGTTGCGGGTAACTATTTTTGGTTTGTATCCGTAGGTTAGCTCAAACGGTGAATAGCCTGTTCCTTGATTGGTGCGGACCCGGGATACTAGTAATGCATGTTTCATGTATAGTGGCCATGTGTCTTTGGCTTTGTCATCCATTATTTTCTCTAAGGTCTTGATAAGACTGCCATTTAGGCGTTCAACTCTGCCGTTGGCCTGTGGCCTGTAGGGCAAGGTTGTGGAATGCTTAATGTTTTTGGATTTTAGATTGTTGTTTACTATGTGACCTGATAGCTTGGTTGCTCCATCAGTTATAATGTAGTCTGGGGTGCCATAGTTGGCCATGATTGCTTTGTTAATGAATCAGTTTATGGTTTCTGCTTTGTGGTCCTTTTTTGCCCAGCAGATGGGCCCGTGTGTGGCAAAGTTGATGGCTACAATTAGGAAACATTGGTTTGTCTTTGTTTCTGGAAAGGGGCCCACTACGTCTAGTCCCCAAACCTTGAATGGTTCAGGGTCAGGTACTGGGTTGACCATTGACTGGGGAGCCTTTGTGCTGGTGTATTTCTCACACACTGTGCACTTTTTTAGAAAATCAATTATATCTTGTTTGAGATTGGGCCACCATACTATCTCTTTTAGCGTGAGGTATAGGTTGTTAGCCTTTGTATGTCCTAGTAGGCGGTGATGTCTTAATATGGTGTCAACTCTTTATGCAAGTGGGATGTAGGGAACATGCTTTTCATTAATGATTCAGTATACAGTGCCATTTGATACATGGAAATACTTTTTGTTCCTTACTAATGTATTGTGGGTTAGTTGGTGTGTTGAGGGCTTTTTCCCTTTGGTTTTATACTCAGTATTGTATAGGTTTGGCCAGTCAGGGTCCAGGTGGTCAGGATGATCCTCTCTTGGCTGACATAGCCTAGAGAGAGCATCAGCTGTGACCAGCTCTGCCCCCTTTTTGTATTGGATGTCCAAATTGAGCTGCTCTAGCAGGGACATCTATTTGGCTTGTTGCCGTACGAGTGCGTTCTGAGGTTTGAAATATATTAAGGATTTATGATCAGTTAGTACTTGGACGTTTAAATGTCCTTCTAGGTAACATCTCCATTTCTTTCATGTGTGATATACTGCTAGCAATTCCTTATTGTATATTGGGTATCTCTGCTCAGTGTTGGTTAGTTTTCTACTTTTGTAACATACTGGCAGGAAGTCTTGCTGCCCTGGCTGGCGGATGCGCAGGACTGCGCCAATGGCAATGTCACTGGCATCTGACTCAAGCTTGTAGCACCCGCTGTTATCCGGGTATTGCAAGATTGGTGCTTCAATCAAAGCTTGTTTTAATGATTGGAAATTCTTGTCACATTCTGGTGTCCATATGAATTTTTTTTGGCATTACCCTTGGTTAAGTCATTGATTGGTGCAGTGAGTTTTCTGCAGCCTTTGATGTATTTCCTTAGGTAAGCTACCATTCTGAGAAAGCATCTAACTTGTTTAACAGAGGTGGGGTGTTGCATGTTATTTATGACTTTTATTTTATCTGGATCTGCTTTAATGCCACCGTCAGAGACAATGTGGCACAAGAACAGGAGTTCCTTTTTCATAAATTGGCACTTACTTATTTTTGTATAAAGTTTGTGCATTGCGAGTCAATCAATTGTCTTGCAGACATGTGTGATGTGTTCCTCTTTTGTTTTTGAGAATATGATGATGTTGTCAAGGTAGCATAATGTATTTGAGATGCTGTTTAGCGCTTGGTTCATCATGGTGACAAATGTTGTGGAGAAGTTGGTCATCCCAAAGTTCATTACCCTACATTCAAAGGATCCAAATTGTGTAATGAACACAGTTTTTGGTATGTCCTTTTCCTTTGTTTCAACCTGGTTGTAACCAGATGTGAGGTCAAATTTTGAGAAAATTTTTGCTCTAGAGAGCCTTGCAAACAGATCATCTATGAGTGGTAGGGGACATTTATTCTTTACTGTGCTTGCATTTAGTGCTCTGTAGTCAGTTACTAGACAGAGGGTGCCTTCCTTTTTCTTTACAAAGAACACTGCTGCCTCCATGGGGATTCAGACGGGTGAATGAATCCTTTTGCTAGATTGTCCTCAATATGTGTCTTGAGGGTTTGGGTCTCCATGGGAGAGAGTCTGTAGAGGGGTGCAGGTTTAGGCATGGCTTTACATAGGTTGATGCCATGTTTGACCTCTTGTTTGGGTGGTAACTCTGTGAGTTCTTCCTTGAATACATGAGCATATTCATTTAGGAGTGCCGCAAGTTCTGGGCATTGGATCTTTTGTGTTTGTATATTATTAAATTTGGAGTACCTTATTATGTGGAGGGTACTGTCTTTGGTTATACGTTCTGAGTTGTCTTGGTTTATGACCTAGACACATACTGTGTCTCTTAGAATGAGGCTTTTGGGTTCTTTGAGGATATTAAAATTGACTCCGTTGTGTTTGATGGTCATGGTTTTTGTTTTTCAACATATGCTGGGGTTCACTCGGGTGAACCAGCCCATGACTGCTACAATTTCATAGTTTATGTTGTTCATTACAAGTCCTTTGATGGACGTTTGTATGCCTTGGAAGTCAATTCTGAAGGGAGTTGTTTTCCCTTCAAGTAGAACCTTTGATATGTCTGCCATTCTAGTGTATTTGAAGTTGGATTTGACAACTGGTATTTGTATTTGGTTACAAATGATTCACTAACCATTGTATGTTGTGTACCAGAGTCAAATAAATTTTTTTGTGTATGTGATTTGTAAGTGCATGGGTAGACAAGAAGTTGTGAGCAATCTTTAATTTTTAAGTTCATAAAAATGGAGGATTGCGGGACACGTGGGATGCAAGCAGCAAAGTTTGTGCCTTGGTACAGTTTCTTGTTGTGTTGGGGGGAGACAGGGGCACTTAAGCCTGTTCCCCCTCCTCCTTTCCCTGTTCCTCTTCTTTGAGACCTTTGAGGCCAGAGAATGTGGGGTCAGATTCATAGTGGGTTGCTGTTTCAGCATTGTTTACTTTGGCGGTGTCCTCTTTCTTGGGACAGGAGCGGTTTGCACTTTGGCTGCAATTACTGTTGTTGCAATTGGAGCTGCCGTTGCTATGATTGGTGTTTTGGCATTTGTTGTCATTGGAGTTTTCTCTGTCATTGCTGTTTGAGGAGTGATTGCCATTGTGTGCTGCATATTCCATGTTTGCGCATTTTTCCGCATGCTTGGCTTCTGCAATGAGCGTGGGCATGGAGGTATTAGCCTCTGGGCAGATGAGGGCAGCAACAGAGGGTTTCATTCTGTTGATGAATGAGGCTCTGGTATGTACATTGCCAGCTTGTACTGGGTTTTGGATTTTGCGGCGTATTTCCTCAAACTCATTGGTGTAGGCTATGATAGTGGTCTTTTGAGGAAGATCACTGAGCTGTATTGCAATGTCTTGGAGGGATTCAGTGACGTGGGAATTGTGTGTGATGTCTGCTTTGAACTTTTCCCAGTTGTCAAGCTGGTTGTCAGTTTGTGAGCCAACCCAGGTGGCAAACCAGTTAGTTGCGGCCTTGCACAGGCGCTTGCTGGCTTCCTGGACCCATTTTTTATTGGGAATGCAGCTGGCGCAGAGTTTAGTGGCTGAGTGGTCTAGCTATTTGATAAAGGTTTCTTTGTTTTTACCAAAGAACTTGTTGATACCAATGTATTTGGTGTTGGTAGCTTCACCTGTGATATGTGGTTGTGCATTTTTTTGTGGTTGAAGAGAGCAACTGTATTGAATTATCTTGGCGCATTCTTTGGGCATGACCAGTCCTTCAAATATGGTGCATCCACCAGGCATTTCTTTGTCAATGTTGTGGGCACGGAAGTACGTCTTCCAGGTATCCTGGGATGTGGCCTGGTTGAGTACGTGAGCAAAGGTGGGCGGGTTTTGGTCAGTCATTTTCTCTTTCATGGGCGTGGTTGAAAAACTGTAGCTGCTACCAGTGATGAGGAGTGCCTTTTGGGGAAGCTTAAAATATGGGAATGAGAAAGAAGAGAAGTATCTTTTATTGGATAATATTTTAGACTTATATAGATTTGGCTGTGGCAGAGATTTAGTTGGATTGAACCTAGGGGTTGGTTATGTGCAAGATGGGTTCAAGCCACTGGATACTTGGACAGTCATGTGATATTTCTTGGTTGCCATTCCTGTTATGTCAAACAGTATATTGGAATGGCACCAAATTGGGCAATGGCTGGATGTTAAGTAAGTTGGTGGTAGCCAGAACACTTGTACATCCAGATCCCTGACACTAGATAGAAAAACCCAAGCTTGCTGTAATTGTAAGATGGTATGGTGTCAACAAGTGGGAGTTCTCCTGTGGTGGCACTTATGATCTGGCTTGGCAGAGCAGGTTGGCAAAGCCAAGGGACACCTTGGAAGGAGAGAGGAGGCACAGGAACTAGATTTTGGTCCAGTACTCTGGGGGAAGGAATATAGCAAACATTGTTTGAGTAAAAGCAGCAATAAGTTGCTCAGTCTCCCAGCACTGGTGTTAGATATGCAGGTACTCTCTATCAGATGTTATCAACAATATGAGATTTGTGATAATGTAATAAACTCATTTAAAGTAAAAATGCTCTGATTGCATTAACCAAAAGTGTTTATTAAGTGATGTCAACAATGAGGGAGTTTCCAACTTCCTCAGTTATATACTGTTGGGAAGCTGGCTCTTGGTTTGGCAGTGCATCCTGGTTGGCTAGCTGTTCACATGCTACCATTTTACTGGCACTGACATCTTCTGGTTGGCTGTCTAGGGGTGGCAACATGCTGATTTTAGGTTCTGGCGCTGGGGCCAAATTTATGGTATTCTAGGGCAACTGTCAGAATCTAAACTGTCTGCATGTAACATCCTCCATGTTGACAATTCAAATTTTATTTTGGCTTTATTTTTTACAATTTTACTTGAAACTTGAAAATTAAAATCAAATTTGACTTTTAATATTAAGAAAAATTATTTAAGGTAAAAAATTAATAAACATACAATAAAAATACAAAAATATTTTGGGGGATCTTCAACATGGAGGATATTACATGTAGACAGTTAAAAACTGATGGTTGCCTCTTCTTGAGGGCTTTGAGGGCTAAAATCCCCAACTTCTGAGGGATTTGGCCAATTGAAACATTTTTTTGAAGGTAAACACTGATTCTGTGGGTGCCTCCAGGGCCAGACGTCTTCAGTGCATCAATTTTGGCTTTTGGAGAATTGCGGTGTGAATTACTGAAACCTTGTTCTTAACCCAATTGGGTGATTGCAAATTTGCATTCCTTTGACCTGATGCCATTTAGTTCCTTGCCGGATCCATTCCAGGCCAAGACAAGAAGGGACACTCATTCTTGATGCATTCTGTCACAACATCTATGATTACTCCCTATTGGAAAATTAACGCCCTGAGCAGCTCACTGAATGGCGCATTGACCAATCATTAAGTTGGTGGCACTAATATCATTTGACCATCTATTACAGGGATCAAACAATCCAGATCCTAAGTGGAACACAACTTATATATGCCTCAGGACTTAAGAGGAACATTACTCAGATAAACCCCATGACATACATGGACAGTATGTGGCTTTCCATGATACTATATATTATCCTATATTCATATCCAATAAAGTATCATTCTCTTCTTAAATTTCCCCTTTATCTTGTTTACTATACTTCCCAGAAGTATATACTTGACAGTGTAGCACAGGTAGGTTATCCACACCTACGCAACTTGAAGGAAAAATTTCTCCTAAGGAAAGGATCCAGAAAATGGCCCTTCCCGCAGGTTGTAGACTATGAAGAGAGACAAGACATTCCCACCGGCTTCACCATCTTCAATGATGTCCTTGCCCCCATCTGTCAGAAAATCCTGATCTATCAGGGTTGACTGATCCATATTCCTATCACTAAAGCTATTGGCTAACAATAGACAGGCCACAGCCAGGTTGAGACTTCTATTCCAGAATACAAAGAAACTATATCAAGACTGTTATAGGTGCAATCCAGAAGACACCTGAGACATTCCAGGTCTCAGGTCATGGGACAATCCAGAAGCTTCTGTAATTAGATGCTAGGCATTCTGGATCCTGAAATAAACACAAACCCGCCCTACAGAATAAAGACAAAAAATACAAACATCCTGTTTCATCAAGAAATGAGACAGAAGACCGCCTGTGCAAATTTTGCACATTAGACCAAGCACAAGACAGGACCCGGGCCTATGGATGTTAACTTAGTTGACCGCAACTAAGTCAAGGGATATCCAGGCTGAAGAGGAGAAATTAGCAGCCTAAGACATTACCTCATTCCAAAACCTTATTCAGGTTTGGAATCCAACTCTGGGGGTGAAACTAGTAGCTTGGGGATGATAGGTTAGCTAGTAAGAGTTATCTGCAGCTAGACGCTAGTCTGGCCCCTACTTTTACGCTATAAAAAGCCATTCCAAGATCACTTGGAAGGCAGAAAAATAATAACCATCAACATTACTACTAAACCATATAGTAGTAATGTCAAGTACAATAAGAGCGTATTATTGATACTTTCAGATTCCTGCCAAACCACCACAGAGGATGTTGCGTCCCAAAGACCACAGGACTCTCACTTTACTTGGCTCAAGCAGCAACAGAACTCTTCCAGTTGCTGCAATCACACACCAATTGGAAGTAAATCTGTTCCCATACAGATATCCTGATCCCAACATGTATAACAGCCCTAATAAAAATAACAAGTCTTCTTCTTCAAGAACTCAAAATCTTGACAGTGGTGCTCACAACAAAACTGAGTTTCAATTGGTGTCAAGTCAAGGCGCTGCCTTGCCCCCATTGACCCCCAGCTTTGTTGATAAGTACAGGTGGGATACATGGAGACCAGCAACACAGAGCGGGATCAATCCTTCTGCTTAGAACTGACTCCTTATGGAGCACCCACGCTTCCTCTGGATATGCTCCAGATAGACATTACAGGGACTGCCATTGCTATGGACCAACAACAATACAACATAGAAAAGGTACACACTGTCCTGCAAGCTTTGCAACATGGTAGAAGTAACCTCAATGATCCCCAGGGTGACGCTGAGTTCAATTTGTTCTGATTGATGGTACTACCAACAACCTGAGTAACAACTTCCACAGATACCAGGATGTCACTTGCACCCAACTGGGATAGCTCCTTCAACTGGATCAAAGAAGGTTCCAAGAGGTGCTTGCATATTTTGTGCACCCAGCAATCAAACATCTCCAACAACTAATTGTCATGCAGGAGCTAGAGCTGAACAAGCTCAACTGCTTTGGCTCTGAGCTGCAGTTGGCCAACTTTAATTTTGTCAGTCAACTGAATGTCAGCTTCACAACTGTACAGACTGTTGTGGCAGATCTATGTGAATCCACTGCCTTTGCCCATGGTAGGGTAGACAAGATAGTCAACCAATTCAACAACCAGGTTAACCAGCTTGTGGGCAGTGTCCTGGATAATTGAGGCCTAAGTGCACAATAGGTTGCAGATGTAACCAACCATTGTGTAACCTTAAGCCGTCACGTGCAGTTGTTGCCCAGAAATTAAGATCATGTAGATCTTGTTACCCAGCAAGAGGACTTGCGCCAGTCAATTAGAGACAACTGCACCAAGCAGGACGCCTGTCATTCCAAGGTGGTCAACTACTCAACAGAATTGCAGAAATGGTCAACAAGATGAAGACCACTAGCTGTAGCCAGCATACCGTTCATAATGAATAGGAGGACCATCAGTGCTGCCTGGATCATGTTGAATATGTTGATGATCAGAAAAA
Source organism: Entomophthora muscae (assembly GCA_014839935.2). Lineage (NCBI taxonomy): Eukaryota > Fungi > Entomophthoromycota > Entomophthoromycetes > Entomophthorales > Entomophthoraceae > Entomophthora > Entomophthora muscae. Next base: position 238,196 of record QTSX02005732.1, on the reverse strand, counting down.
GCTATGGGACACAGTGAAGGATGCACAGAATTTAGCATCTGAGCTGTATTGTCAGGAACCCATCCGCTTGGAAACATACCACCCAAAAGGTGTATGGCGCAGATGGGTTCAGCCCAGTGAGTAGAGAACCAATTGGAAGGGAGATCATCCCCATATGGAACAATTCCCCAAATAAACAATATTGACCCAAAAGAGGGTTAAATCTTCCCAGCAGGAAGTAAGCTCCAAGATATCCCAGGTGAAAAACCGAAGCCATAGGACAAAATAAAGAAGGACTGGGCGGACTGAACCCCATGAACTTTGGTTCCTCTTTGATGGGGGGGTTTGATGACAGTGGGGTGGCGGTGTACCAAATGCCTGGTACCACTTGGCGCCACAACTTGTCCAAGTGACCAGGATGAGGCAAACCAGAATCTGCTCTGGTTCCAAAAGAAAGGCTTGTAGTAAGGGACTGAACAAGGAGCAACCAAACCAACCATTTATACCCAAATGGTCCCCATTGGGATGACTTGGGTAGCATCATGGTGTTTGATTTCAGGATTTGAGAGCAGGCAAAAGAAAAATCAATTAGGTTGGTAAATTGACTTTATTAACTGAACAATCAAACACACTGACCAATGGAGCCTTTATATAAACTGTCAAGTGCTGTTTAAAATGGAGCTTTCAAGGGGAATTTGGGGGAAACTTGGCAGGGGGAGCTTTGAATTTAAATTTAAGAAAAAGATTATTTAAAAATCTAACTGGCCCCTGCTGAGGCTTCTCCAAACAGCTGGGTGTCATTTACCCCAGCTGTTGGAGAAGCAACAGCTTGGGGCTGCTCCTGGTGTGCCAAAGCAACATCAGAAGAGAATAAATCATGTTTAAATTGGTTCAAATAAAGTACAGAGCCCAACATACTCTTAATGTTAATCCTGTTTGAAATGAAGTCAAATTTGTGTTCTCCTGGTCCTGTTGCATCATCTGATTGACTGTGGCTAGTCTTTTTGAGTGATTTTGAAGGTAAGATTGAATCCAAATTACTAACATCATTTAGAAGATTAGACGACAACAGTGAGGACCCAGGTTCAATCCCTGTGCTGGCCAAGAAGATGGGATCCAAGCCTGATCCGAGGCATCTCAAAGGTAACTTAGAACTGATATTACATACTAATAAATCATTTTTAGGACCTGGGGAAAGACCCAAATCAAGAGAAGGATTTTTAGACACTGGTACTCCCAGAATTTCCTTGTTGTTGTCAGGAGAAATGGAAAATGCATTCCTGACATGTATGAAGACATAGCAGGGCTCCACTGTGATCTTACTGCCGCTGAGTTCCAGACCAAGGAACTGTTAAATTGTCAGATCTTTTAGCCAGTATGGGTTTAACAGCAGAGAGCAACTATAGTTCTCTACTAGAGCAGGTACACAGAAACAAAACCTCAGGTAAAGAATTTGAAGCTAATGTGTTAGCCAGACTGGCTAGATTGGAAAATATAGCCTCCTCTGAAAGTAGCACGTCTTCAGGCAGAAGAGTGTTGCCTGTACCAGCATCCAGTCCAGAGCAGCAGAATAACTCTTTATTGCCTGATTTTTTGACCTCTCTACTGACCACATAAGTAATGATTCAGGTGACCCCCATAGAGTTCCTCAGGGAGTAGCAGCCTTGCCTCCTCTCACTCCTTTGTCAGTACTGTGTGGTAGTAATACCCAAGCCACTAGAAAGGAAGCCACAGAACCAACTTTCCCTGACCATAAGTTTAAACTTCTCAACCTGCCAAAGTTTGATAGAAATGGAAACATTCAAACTTTCATCCGCCTCTTTGAAATGTCCATGAGAGGTGTGAGTGATTATATGAAGGTAATTACCCTCATAAACACTCTTGACTCCACCTGCGTAGACATTATCATGGCCTGCCTTCCATTAGACAATTGGACTTAAAAAGACACACACCAGGCTGCCATTGAAGAATTTGGTAGCAAAACCAGATTACAGGCTAGAAAGACAGAGTTTATTAACATCTTGTTCAAGAAATACAAGTCTTTTCAGGACTTTGCCAAGCACTTCTACCATGAATCTTAGGCTCTCTTAGGCGCCAGTGTTCTGTCTGAGTTGGACTTTAGAATTACTATGGGACGTGCACCGCAGCCATACAGGGAGTTAGCTAATGTCATGTTCCTTGTTTTGGATCAATCTAGCTCAACCCAGTAGATCACCAGCTATTTGAGCAGCCTAGGGGCCCAGTTTAGAGCCCCAAATAAAGAACATAATAATTGTGCATCTACCACAACCAAGGATAAGACTTGCAAACCCAAGTCTGATGATGCCACCTCTGAAAAACCCAATAAATCAGGGAGCAACTACAAGGCCAAGGACCCACCAGGCTCTTGCCACCAATGTGGAAAGAAAGGACACTGGGCCAGCACCTGTAAATGGAAGGGGCAAGAATCCTCAGTAAATGTGGTGGTCAACCAAAAACAGGAAGACCAGGGAAAAGCCAAGGCAGGCCAGTAGAGGAATATACTGAGTCCACCACCTCCCCCATTCTAAAAGAACCAGACTGCCAGCCATCAGAGGCAGATGAAGCTAATACAGCTCCCTCTGAGACAAAAACTCCAGAGGCATCAATATTAGATGCACCTCTGGCCAGTCATCTGTCCCACTTTGCCCTCAAACAGGAATTCAAAGATGATCCTCTACATATGCTTGTGTCAGATGACCTTTAAGTCATTCCTGCCAGAGGTAGGGGACGCCCACAGAAGGTTGCATCCAATGCTGTAGAGACAGTTTCCAAACCTTACGCAGCTCATGTACAGGAAACCTGCCTTGCTTCTAATACTAGCATAGCCAGTGACCTACTTTCCTTGAAAGGAGTACACATCAACAAAGAACTCACAAAAGGATTTATTTCTTGCTCTACCTCGCCCTTTTTGTCTCAAATCTTCTTTGTTGGTAAATCTGATGAATCAAAGCGTCCCTGTGTTGATTATTGTGCTATAAACAAGATTACTATTAAGGACATATGTCCCATTCACTCCGCCAAAGCCCTCACTGACTGTTTATCTGGAAGCAACATCTATACCAAAATAGATCTCTGCAGTGCTTTCAACCAGGTCTGTGTTGCCTCAGGACACAAATGTAAAACAGCTTTCTGTACACCCTTTGGACTATACAAGTATAATGTAATGTCTTTTAGCTTATATAACGCTCCCTCCACCTTCCAGGCTCTCATGAATGAGGCGCTTCTTCCATTTCTTAATGAGTTTGTTGTTGTTTACCTAGACAATATCCTTGTATACTCCTCCTCCCTCACCACTCACATCACTCATGTTACTCAGGTCCTCCAGAGACTCTGAGACTACAACCTGTTTGCAAAATCTTCAAAGTGTTCATTCTTCTGTGCTGAGGTGGATTTCCTCGGCTATGTGGTTACTAAAACAGTTTTGCAGTCTCTCCCTCTAAGTTCAAGGCCATTTAAGACTGGCCCGTTCCCAAGACTCATTCCCAACTTTGTGGTTTCCTTGGGTTGACAAACTATTGCCGTAAGTTTGTGGAAAATTTTTCTTTGTTATTCTTTCCACTCACAGCCCTGACGTCTTCCTCTGTCTCCTTTGCTTGGTCACCTGAAGCTCAACTTGCCTTTGAGGCAACCAAGTCCGCTTTCCTCTCAACACCTGTCCTCCTTATACCAGACCCTTTCAAGCCTTTCTCTTTCAAAACTGACGCCAGTGATTATGCCATGGGGGGTGTTCTCCTTCAGCTTGGGGGGATGAGATGCAACACCCTGTTGCATAGTTCTCCCGGAAGCATCTTCCTGCTGAACGTAACTATCCTGTACATGATAAGGAACTTCTTGCTATCATCAAAACACTCAAGCAATGGCGCTACTACCTTGAGGGACTTGATGAGCCATTCCTCATTTACACGGATCATAAAAACTTGCTTTACTTCACCGAGTCCCGCTGCATCTCCCAGAGACACACTAGATGGGTATTAGAGCTATCAAATTTCTGCTTCAAGCTTGTGTACAAGAAGGGTATACTTAATATCCTACCTGACACACTTAGTTGTCACCCTTTATTGTCCAAGGTTGACAAAGACTACAAATCCCTCAACACCAAGATGGTCCTCCCACCCGAGAGTTTTCTTGAACTCAATGTTATCAGTACCACAGCTCCCAACATACTGAAGCAAATCCATGAGTCCTAGCTTTCCAACAAGGTCTTGTCTCAGATTATTGACACTCTTAAAAACAATGAGACAGTTTCAAATCCTTCCTTCTCCCTGCTAGATGGTGTGTTATACTTCAACAATCTTCTGGTAGTCTCTTTCCTGAACCTTCAACAGCAACTAATCATTACCTTCCACAACTCCTTAGCTACAGGTCATTCTGGCTGCAAAGAAAACTTGAGCCAAACTCTGTGATCACTTCTGGTGGCCAAAGATATCTCCTTTTGTTAAGTCCTAAGTCAGCAGCTGTCTTGTGTGCCAAAGAAGCAAACAATCCATCCAGAAACCTGTGGGTCTGCTATGTCCTCTTCCTATTTCTGAAGGTCCTTGGCAGTCTGTCTTGTTGGATTACATTATTCAGCTTCCCGGTCCAAGAGTTTTGACACTATACTTGCCATTGTGGATAGATTCTCTAAGCAGGCCATTTTTGCTCCTTGCAATTTGAACATTACAGCAAAGAAGACTGCTTCCCTGTTTGTTAAACATGCCTTTGTACACCATGATACCCCTAGAGACATTGTGTCAGACCGCAGATCCTAATTTTTCTCTCTTTTTTGGAAGGAATTCATGACACAACTAGGTGTCCATCTTTACCTCAGCACTTCCTACCATCCCCAATCAGATGGTCAAACCAAGCGTACCAATTAGACATTGGAATTTTTCTCTGCTGCTTCTCCAATGAACAACAGAATGACTGGGCTCCTCATCTCCCTTGGCTCAATATTCCTATAATGCCACTCTTCACTTATCTATTAAGATATCCCCTTTTATGGCAATTTGGGATATTGCAATACCCTAGAATGGTGGGCACCACTTGGAGTATGTATGGTAGCAAATTGAAGAACTGGAAACCCGTCAAGACGGTGATTATGGGATACACCGTCATTAGCCAATGAAATACTTTGGGATGTATGTTGAAGCGTCTGAAGCTCCCGGCAAAGTAGGCAAAGATGTAGTAAGCAGACGTATACATGGCTATGAAGAGTGTCAAATGGGGAGATACCAGAGGCAGCCAGGGTCCAGTGTTTGAAGAGTTAAGTTGGCCAGGGTTGTGGTATGGGTCATAACCTAGTCCTTCTGTGGAGGGGCCAAAGAACTCTGAACTCTGTTGGTAGCCTCCAATCCCAAGGCAAGCTGTGAGTACAGCTGTGAAGATGAGGTGATTCATCTTCACTGGGTTGGAGGGTGGGCAGGGGCTTTATCTGTAAGTTTAACTGTAGTTGAAGTTGGAAATTTCAATTTATTGAGGGTATTAGTCTCAATAATAGCACAAGCTATTACTGAGAGGGGATTCTTTATTTATAGTGAGCCTCCACTTGCAAAGTTTTGCAAATGGGAGTAAAAACAGGGAACTGGAGTCCCCAAAAGTTTAGTCATGGGACTTGGGAATTGGTGTTTGAAGGGATGGCCAAACCCTTGTTCCTGGGCAATCTGTTGGGGTTTTAGACAGTTCTGCTTGGGGCAAATAATTTCCTCTGGATGGGTGGTCAGGTGATGATGACAACTCTTGGCTTTAAACATCTTCTATTTTTGGTTTGGGGATGCTAGTTTGGTTGGAGTCTAGGCCTAGCTGATTGTTGCTATCCACCTGATTCCATTGGCTGGAGGTCAAGGTATTTTTATCTTTGGGGGTTATTTTTGGCTTTTCCTCTATATTTTTAGAATTTGGCCTGGGTTGTAAAATCTGAATTTGCCCTTCTTCTGGGGCCCAAGAATTATTTTTAAAATTTTCCCCTGCTTCAGGGGACTTTTCTGATTGGCTGGGTGTCATGGTGGGTTTTGGTTGGCTGGGCCCTGGGAGCTGGCAGTGGGCCTGCTGGGAGCGGGGTGGGCAAGGGGCTGGCTGGCAGGGCCTGGGTTGGCGGTTGGGTGGCTGGCAGGAGGCAAGCAGGTGGCTGGCTGGGCGCGGTGGCCGTGGGCGCCTGCTTGGATGATAAAATATTCCAGATTTTATGAAGTTCTGTTTCTTTCAAAAATTGATTTTTCTTTTCCCCTGATAATGGGGGAAACTTATTATCAAATTTTGCCCCCTTATTTGGGCATTCTTTCACTTGTTTCCAGGGTTTTTCTTCAGTTAAAATCTGGTTTAGGTCAGGAATATTCCTGACAGATATACTCCTGCCTTTATTCCTTCCGTCAATTTGTCTGTATGTTCTCCATCAGCAGAAGAGTTCCTGATTCAGCTGCAACTTATTCAGGATACCCTAAAGAAGAATCTCTCTAATGGAATCAAGGTCTACAAGGTCCACACCGACAAATACTGTCAGGAGGGAAGACTATCCAGGTCAACAACTTGGTATACCTAAATACCAAAAACCTTCCTATCAAATGGCCTTCCCATAAACTTGGCCCTCAATTCATAGGACCTTTTGTTATAACTGAAAGGGTTGGAAAGATAGTATACCACATTCAATATCCCCCAGGGTATTGCATCCATGACGTCTTTCATGTTTCCCTTCTCAAGCTTCAGGGTGTTTTTCCACCTCTTCATCAGAAGAGTGTGATACCTTCTGCGCACCTGGTTGAGGGAACTCCTGAGTACAAGGTGGACTCTATAATCAACCATTGCTACCAATATGGGAAGTTACATTATCTAGTCCTTTGGAAAGGATGTCCTGTAGAAGAGAGTTCATGGGAACCATTGCCTCACCTTACAAACTGTGCTGACATTCTGGATTCCTATATCCAAGCTCATCCTGAACTTGTATCTGGAGGGGGTAATGTTGTGCCCTACCCCAAAGGGCAGGCTTTTGATTAAGTTTAGATTTGTTTTCAAAATCTAATTTTAAGTAGATTTTATTAGTCTGATTAAATTGAAACAGTTACCTTGTTTTTTTTGCTCTTGCTTTAGGTTTTTCTTTTGCCCTCAGTTTTGCTTTTGCTTCTTCATTTTACACACGGTTTCTATTCACTTTTTCTTATAATTCCTACTTTAAGGATAGGTTTTTTACTCTTACCCCCTTGCTTACACAACCGCCATCTTCTTCCCTGCAGTATGCAGATCTTTGGCTTGCTGTTGTCAGCAGTTTTCCCCACTACCATGTGTTTCCCCTTATGTGTATCAAACTCACCTGCCAAGAAATTCTCTCCTTGCCAATGAAGATCTTTCAAGGACTTGGCTTTTATGCTATATAAATAAAGACACCAGAAAAGTAAGCTCTTAAGCTGAAATTCTAAGTGGTTTTTCCCCAATCACTGTCACAGGTTTTTACTTCAATCTTTATTTTTTTCTTTTCAAATCTTCAAATTCTAAACTTTGAAACTTACTTAGGTTATCATCTTTTTATAAGAAGCTTAGGCTTATAGTAATTTACTACTTTGTTAGGTCTCAATTTGATTCCAGACTTAAAAATCAATTATAATTAGAATGTAGATGGCTAGACAACAAGCAATTAGCTTGTTGTCACCATTTTTTAAAATTAGGAATAACTTGACTAGTTTTATGTTAAGATATTCCCACAGGGAATATCCTGACGTAGACATACCTCTGGTTACAAACAAATCTTTATTTAATACTTTATTTTATATAGTTTGTTTAGGACTAGTTAACTCTATGACACCTTTTGTGTCTAATCATAAGTTTTTAGCAGGTGTAAGGGCTGTAAACACTGAAATTTTGAACCCCAGAGTCAAACTTACAACTTCCGCTGTAAAGCAAAAACACAGGCAACCGCGCAAACTGGCTGGGGGAATCAAACCCCACTCAAACCACCAGGGCAGGTGGAAGCCAAATCTCAAAATAGAGATTGGCTTTAATTTTCTTTCAACAACAAAAGCCGTTAAATCAATCAGGGCCAGTCCACAAACTAGCCCAGGGGGCTAGCAGCCCCCCCCCAACAATAGCAGAGCCACCAGCTCCAATGCTACAAATGAGCTGGGTGGCTCCCAACTAACAATCAATGACTTTTTCTGGGTTATCTAGAAGATCCAGTATCAACTGGGTCTGTTGAATAACTTGGAAAATAAACCAGTTTCTGTACAGCTCCAGTCAACCAGTTCCCCAGAAGTCAAGGTTCCTGCTCCAGTCCTGTCTTCCAGTCCTAAATTCAATGCCACTTTACCCACTGATGTAATGAAGCATCATCTGCAGGAATATGTTCTAGTTTCCCCTGCTAATAAAAAAATCCTGCTAAAAAAGATTCCCAAGCCATTGAAACCCCCACAATGCCTGCAGTTTCCAACTTTTTCATTGGGTCAAGAACAGGAGAGAAGCCAATCATCCAGGAATATTCACCAGCAGATTGTCAAAACAGCAGACTTGACCCAGCAGTAAGGTTCCAAACAAGCAGGTTTGTGACCCTCAATCTGATTATCAGGCCACTCAAAGCCAGACTAGGAAGTCAACTCAAATTGCCAAATCCAACAACATGAACAAATGATGATCCTTTATGGTGGATACCTTTTTTTGGAGCTTGACTCATTACCAGGATCAAGCCACCCCCTTCACCATCCAGCTGTGTGATCAACAAAATCATGTTCCTGTTATTCTTGATTCATAATGACTATACAATCAATATCTCTCAGTAAAGATTATTATCTAGTTTCTAAATATTTTTCCCTTGTAACTCTGCTAAAACAGCACAGTTACAACATTGGTAGCACAGGTAGGTTATCCATCCTACCTTATCTTGAAAAATTCCGCCTGTTGCCTGCACATGCCACGGCCAACAAATCCTTGACAGAATTATGTCTGGCCTTCTGCTGGACTGTACCCCGTACACCCCTGGTACCAAGGTACCCAATGGCTTTGTCCTGTACCAGAACACAGTTATTCCACTACCTGCCTTCAACACCATGTCTGCACAAGGGCTCTTTCAGGCTCCCTCTTCTATTCCACAGCCAACCAACAAAAACACCATGCCTGCCTACGTAGCCCAAAGACTGTGAAGCGCTGCCTTGGAACCTTTTGCCAGGGCCAACAACAACAACGCTGCCGCATGGCTCCAGTTTGCCCAGAGCAAGCTGGACCAGATGGAATGCCTGCAGCAATTTTGGATTGCTGAAATCTCCATCCGCCTGACCCACAACGCTGGCACCTGGTGTGACAAGTGGCACAAAGAACACGCCAACAAGAACTGGGATACCTTCAAGCAAGGCTACTTGGCAAACTTTGTGCTCAAGAACACAGCACTCATGATCATACGCCAAGTAAAGAACCTAACCCAGACAGGCACTGTGAAGTAACTCACCTGTGCCTACAAGGAACTCCAACTTTGTGCACCATCTGACATGGCCTTTGACACCCCAGTCACACACCTCATGTACTACAACGCCCTCAAGTTGCATGTAATGAGAAATGTGAACCTGGATCAAGTGACCAACCTACAAAGTCTGTACTGGGAAGCAGAGAAAGAGGACCAACTCTCTAACACCCTTCATAAGGCACAAACTAGAAAACAAGAGAGACCCAAGGATTCCCACACAGGCGGGTGCTCCACTTGATCACCCGCTGGAAACAACAGGAATAACACCAACCATAAACCCATAATCCCAAACAGACATGGGAATGGAAACAATGGCCAGTCAAATTGTACCCATTTATGTATCACTGCCATGCAAGGCAATCAAGATGAGGGAAAAGCTAGGGGAGAGCATTAAGCAAGCCAAGCTCTCCTCACACAACTCCCAACTTGCCCAATGATGAGTACCAACCCAAGGACTTGTACCAATGTCCAATGGTCCAAGTACCCTTGGAGGACCCAGTACTGTACATCATTGCCAGACATCCCAATAAACTAATGACATATCCTTTCTGTTTTTGCAGTTACACAGGCTCAGCACTCCTGGATTTGGGTGTGGATCAAACCCTAGTAAACAGCAGCTTTGTAGATAAGTTCAAGCTAGCCACCAATCCTTTGTAGATTAAAAATGTGGTCCTAGCTGATGAACACCAATTGCTATGACAAGGGAAACCGCCCCCTTCTCTGTCATGCTCGAGAACCTCCACTCCACCATCCAAGGTTCTGTCATTGACTTCCCAAAGTTTGGCATTATACTGGGGTTAGACTGGTTACAAAAGAACAATCCTCACCTAGACTGGGCGACCTCATTGTTGACTATCAAGCGTGAAGGTGTCAACCATCAGATCTACCCTGACTCAATGGACCAACTCCTATGCAACCACGTCTTTGTACGCATCACAGAGACCCTGGACAAAAAGGAAGACCTAAAGGCAATTGACTGGGACTTCTGCCAGTACAATATCATATACTTCAAAGATTGCCAGGATACCTCCACACCTCAGGATTGCAAAATTGTGGCCTACCATCCAGAAATCTTCAAGGAAGCGCTGCCTGGGCTGCCCCCTGAGAAACACATCCAAAATTACATTCAACTCAAAGGAGCTGTACCCAAAGCACAGCCCATTTATTGCCTGACCCCAAACAAAGATGACGCCCTACGCGCTTACCTCAAGAAGGCTTTGGAGAAAGGACTTATCTGCTCCTCACAGTCTCCTTTTAGGGCCGCCGTATTCTTTGTGGCCAAGAAGGACGGTACCTTACACCTAGTCACAGATTATTGAGTCCTAAATGAAGTTACCATCAAGAATTGTTACCCACTACCACTGATTGACAATATCTTTGATGCCTTGGGAGGAGCCACAGTCTTCTCTAATATTGACCTAACTGCAGGCTATAACCAGATTTATATTAAGGAAGAAGACATCCCCCAAACAGCCTTCCGCACTAAATACGGCTCATATGAATGTGTGGTGCTCAACTTTGGTATGACAAACGCCCCTTCCACCTTTGTGACCTTCATGAATGAAGTGTTTGCACCACACATAGGCAAACATGCTCTAGTCTACCTAGACAATATCATTGCTACAGCCCCTTGGTAGAAAACCACCACAAGGACCTAGAGGCAGTCTTTGCTACCCTGGCACAACAAAAACTGTTGGCCAAGCCCTCCAAGTGCCAGTTCTTCTGCAAGCAATTACCCTTCCTGGGACACATAGTCTCAAAGGATGGCATCAAACCCAACAGTCAAAAGATACAGTCCATATGCAAGATGCCGCCACCCAAGGATAAGTTGGAACTCCGCACCTTCTTGGGGATGGTGGCCTATGTACGCCGCTTCATACCCGACTGTGGCGTTTTGACTGCCCCTTTATCCACCATAACAGGCGCCAAGTCCAAGTTTGTGTGGACCCCCCCAACATGACCTCTGTTTTAGACGCCTCAATGAGAAACTCACAACAGCTCCTATCCTGCAATACCCCCAAATGTGACAGGGAATACCAAATGGAAACTGACGCCTCAGATGCATCCATTGGGGGAGTACTAAAAATCAAAAATAGTGATGGTGTCTTCCTGCCTGTAGCTTATGAATCATGAAAGTTGACAGATGGCAAGTGCCAATACCCTATCCACAACAAGGAACTGTTGGCCATTGTGCACTGTCTAGTCAAATGGCATTGTTATCTGGAACAGCTAGAAGAGTTCACAGCATTAACCAACCACAAGTTGCTCATATATTTCAAAAACCAAGCAAATCTATCTTGCCACAAAGCCCGCTGAATGGAGCTCTTGGAGAGATTCAATATGCTCATACAGTACAAACCTGGTCTCAAGCTTGCCATGGCAGATGCCCTCTCACGCCTATACGTCCGTGCCACAAGAGGGGAAAATGGGCTTGACCCAGACTGGCCTCTCTTGGTACTATAAAAAAGGATGAGGGTTTTCCCCCTGGTACAACTGACATAACAAAGGAAACAGTTATCAAAAACAAGCACCTATTTGCTGACGTGTACAGGACCCTGCACAGAAAAATGTCCAACAGTACTACCATTCTCTATATCCCCACGCACCAGCAAGTAGACACCATCATACGCTATCACAGAGACCTCAGAAACACCAAGAGCCAAAACCTTTATGAGTTCCTTAAGCACAAGGCCTGGTGGCCAACCTTATATTGTGACGTTCAGGAAGTCCTAGACCAATGGGAGGTATGCAAAAAGTTTTTCAAAAGCAAAACCCCTCCAAAGTCAGTACTACCCATCCACACAAAACTACCCTTTAAGATATGGGCCCTCAACGTTGTTGGCCCCATGCCAGGGAAACACAATGATAAGAAATACATCATCACCGCCATAGACTTTGCTACAAGATGGTCAGTAGCCCAAGCAGTGAGGGCGCACACTGGCAATGACATACAATAATTTATTTGAAAAGAGATAATCAGCAAGTTTGGAAAGCCAGAACTCCTGATAACCAATGGAGGGAAAGAATTGACCTCCAAAAACACCAACACATACCTCGCTAAAAATGGGGTCAAACATACTGTGACAACACCATACCACCCACAGGCCAATGGATGTGTAGAGCGGCTAAATGGCAGCCTTGTGCAAGCCTTAGCCAAGCTCATTGCCAGGAGACCTGAGGACTGGTATAAGCACATATTGACTGCACTACTTGTGTTCCAAACCCAAGTGAACATATCCACCAGAAAAAGCCCTTTTGAGTTAGTATACAGCACACAGCCAAATATCATCCAAGCATTAACAGGACCCAAACTGGAAATCCCAAGTAAAGTCCCCCTGTGCTCAGACCCTCAAGTTATAGAGGTCAACAGCAAGCAAACAGAAAAGGAAAATTAATGTCTGCAAAAACCTTTGTCCCCATCCTAGATAGACATGAAGTTGAGGACAAAGTCTGGGTCATGAATACCAACAAGAGTAAATTATAACCAGAGAAAGTAGGTCCAGCATCATCCTAGAGGTAAAAAAAACAACAATTTCCTTGTGCAAGGACTCAGAAAATGCAAACAAGACAAAATCCTCCACCACGCTGCCTGAGACCCTGCAAAGCAAGACAGAAACAACGAGAAACCGCCCTGCCTGCCACAGAACAACAATTAGTCCAGTACGGCGCCTGGGCTTCTGACAACCTCCCTGATGACCTACCCCCAGAGGAGGCCAACCTTCAGTCAGGGGGGTGTTGAAATAGCAGACTTGACCCGCCAGCAAGGTTCCAAACAAGCAGGTTTGTGACCCACAATCTGATTACCCGGCCACTTGAAGCCAGACTAGGAAGCCAACTTGAATTTCCAAAGCCAACAACATTAAAAGATGATGATCCTTTATGGTGGATACCTTGTTTTGGAGCTTGACTCATTACCAGAATCAAGCCACCCCCTTCACCATCCAGTTGTGTGATCAACACAATCATGTTCCTGTTATCCTTGATTCACAATAACTATATAATCACTATCTCTCAATAAAGATTATTATCTAGTTTCTAAATATTTTTCCCTTGTAACTCTGCTAAAACAGCACAGTTACAACAAGATGATAATCCCTCTACCCAGAAGCAAGTCCAAACTGCCAAGCAATCCCAGACCCAAATGATTAAGCTGGATATAATTAGTCACCAATCAGCTCTCAGCAATTTGACTGATTTTAAGATGAAACCTGATGAGCCAAACCCAGACCCCAGAACTTCCCCCAGCCATGAGTCAATCAATCAATCCAATGGCACAAGCTCAGGGAACTTCCCTCCACCAACCCAGTCCAAGATTCTTGGGACCATAACCCCTGTTCTCAAGAATTCCTCCTTCATCTCCAAAGTACCTGTGACCAAAGGTTGGGCTACTAGAGCTCCCCAAGGAGCTGCCAGCAGTTGCTTCCAAGGAAGACCAGATGAGTGGTATAAAACCCACTTCCTTACAATCAAGACAGACACAGACAATGTTTAATAAAGTGTATGGTCCATAGAGTAGTCTTTTCCTTTCTTCCCTATATTCTTTTATTTCCTTGTAAAATCCCAAATCAACCAGCTCAGTCACCAGCACTTCAACTAGTAGAAACAGTAGAACCTGTAACAATGGACTATCAATCAGGGCCCAGCCCTGGACAGGCCAGCAGCTTCATCCCTCCCACTCCTCCTCCAATACCACTTCCCTACAATCAAGACAGACACAGACAATGTTTAATAAAGTGTATGGTCCATAGAGTAGTCTTTTCCTTTCTTCCCTATATTCTTTTATTTCCTTGTAAAACCCCAAATCAACCAGCTCAGTCACCAGCACTTCAACTAGTAGAAACAGTAGAACCTGTAACAATGGACTATCAATCAGGGCCCAGCCCTGGACAGGCCAGCAGCTTCATCCCTCCCACTCCTCCTCCAATACCACTTCCCTCTGCTGAGGTTATCCCTTATGACCACAGCAGATATGGGATGGTCATCCTGACCATCATTAGTCTTGCTGAGGTTGCAGTACCTCACCTTGGTGCCTACTGTCCACTCGCAGCTGGTATGCTGTACTTATCCTGCTCCTTGCCCTTCATGTATTGGGCCTTGGTGTTGCAATACCCTGATGGGTGGACTCCTCCCATGTTGCCTTGGTACAGTCCTATACCCGGCCATGACAGCAGGTCTTTTAAAAGTACTTCTACAAACTGTACCTACTTTTCTCTATCTTTTAAACTTAAATCTAAATGCTTTACACAGTATAGTATATAATCTTGTGCCTTATTGGGCAAGACCTTACATCACCTTCTTCCAGTTGAAGAACTGGACAGTTTTGAGTGTATTAAAGACCTGTCAGAAATGGGTCTCCCTGATCAAGTTGAAGCCGCCGCTTATGTTATCACTCCATTGGCTGATTTATCTTCCCTCAATGACACTGAACGGGAACAAGCCAGCACACTTTTTGAAAAATACCGTTGCATATTTTCAGAGGACAACTTTGATCTTGGATGTGTCAATGAGGTCACTTACTACATAGACACGGGTGACAATAAGCCTGTTTGCCTCCAACCAATTTGACGCTCAAAGGCCAGTGAAGAAACTGTGAGTAATGAAATCCAGAAACTTCTTGACAGAGGCATGTTAATTCCATCCAAGAGCCCTTGGGCGTCACCCATCCTGATAGTAAAAAAGAAGGACAGAAGTAACTGGGTAGTCATAGACTACCAATGTCTGAACTTAATTACAAACAAGGACTCATACCCGCTGCCCAGGATTGACAATGCGCTAGATTGACTTGGAGGGGCCAAGTACTTATCAGCCATGTACCTTATATTGGGGTACTGGAAGATTGAACTTCCACCAGAGGAACAAGAGAAGTGCGCAATAATCACTTCTCAAGGCCTCTTCCAGCCAACTCAAATGCCACAAGGGTTATGTAATTTGCCTGCAACCTTCCAACGGGACATGGACACCATACTAGGTGATCTCAAGCTCTCTTTTGTCCTAGTTTATCTGGATGATATCAATGTGTTTTCAAAAACCTTCACAAAACACCTTGAGCATCTGGAAGCTGTCTTCAAGAGACTGGCAGATGCTAACTTGAAGATCAAACCCCAAAAATGTCAATTCTTTAAGGATCAGTTGTAGCAGCAACAGCGCCCATGTCAACACTAAAAATGTCAACACTATAGTAAAGTGTCAACCTGGTTTTACTTAATGTTGTTTCCTGGATGTCAACACTTTTTTAATTAACAGCACACTTTACCCTGAACATTTTTAATATAAAAAAATATTTTAAAATACTTTATTATACTAAAATGACCCCAGAGAGCTCAAAAATGCAATAAAAAATATCATAAGTAATAAGAATAAGGAGATATAAGCAACTATTTTTCAGTTTACTATGTAAATTACACTCTTTATTATAAAATTATTTTTTATTCCCATAAAAATTAAAATTTCAATGAACCAAAAATAAAATTATTTTAAATATCATAATAACCACAAAATATAAGAAAATTCTAATTTTAATTTGTTATACTTTATATAAGCATAACTGAAAATATCTCATACCTTAAAGATAAATTAACAAAATATAAGATATTTCTTACAAAACCACATTAAAACTAAACATAAAGCTTACCATTTATACCTAAAAAGATTAGTAATATCCAAAAAAATTAAAAAATTAAAAGTTTAAAAGTAAAAAATATATAGGCAAAGCAAAGCAAGGTTTATTGGGCTAATTGAAGTCACCAGCAAGAGCAGTTGCAACGTCCTCAAGGTACTTCTTGATCTCTGCCACCTTGTACTTTTTCTTTGTTACCTTCTGCACGTCCTCCTGGTAGTCCTGGTCCTTAGACTTCCTCTTCTTGGGGGCCACCTGGTTGGCCAGGTTGCAGAACTTGGAGACAGTCCGGGCCTGCTCCTCCTGCAGCTTCTGGAAGAACTTGTTGAACTTGGGGTTGGTCCCAAACTTGGTCTTCAAGTGCTTGTGCCAAACCTCAAGGCTAGAGGTGGTCTTCATCTCCCCCTTGAGGCAGGCGCCCTGGCAATTCCAAGGGGCAGTGGCCCCGCTCTTTCCTCTCCGGGCAGTCACCTTCTTGCCCACCCATTGGCGCTCAAAGTAATCCAAGTAACCTTTGAAGATGGTGGTGTGCTTCTTGATGTAAGCGTCCTCCAGGAGGGCCTCAAAGCCAATCCCAGTATGCTCTGGGCGCACAAAAGCCAAGGTAGCAAACTGGGTCAGGACAAAGTGGCACTTCCCCTTACCATCATTGAGATACTTCTCAAAAAGGTCCTTCTTGCTCTTTAGATTCTTGAAAAGGGCCTGCCAAAAATGGAAGAAGCAGCCCTGGACTTCTCTATCAAAGGTGGCCTGGAAGGCTCCAAACTGAGCCTGCTCAAAGTCCATTATTATAACCTTTGGCCCAAGTGAGCGTGCATGAGCTAGCTGCTCAGCGGCTAAGATTGCCTCATCCTTCTCAGCGGAGGAGGGATTGGCCCTTGTGGTGTGGGTGAGAGGGGGGAGCTGGTTGGTGGGAAGGGAGCTCAAAGCATCCCGGACAATCTTGAAAGCTCTGGCATAGACCTCCGTCTTGGCACCAGGGAGGAGAAAGAAGACAAGGGGGATGACCTGTTCATTGAACTGCCCATGCAGGACCCAAAGCTGCTTAAAGAGAGGGGGCAAGTAGCAAATGTGCCGTCGCACAGCCAGGTGGTAGCAGTGTTCAGCTGCTCCAGGTTTTGGGTTGTGGCGTAGGCTAAAATACTATCCTCCACTTCCTGCCCATTGTTATGGAGCAGGAACATCTCACCATCCTCTGTCTTCTTGAGGGCATCAGTGAGGACCAGGTCCTTGATGTTGGTTGCACTCTTGGCCAGGGGGGTTTGGGGCTTGACGCCTATCACTCACAAACTTGACCAACTGATTGTGGGTTGGCACCCTCTTCAAGTTGGTAGGGGTCAGGTACTTGCAAGCAAGCACGGCCAGCTGGGTGGCAGAAAGGTCTTTGGAAGTGGGCATAATCTGCACTAGATATCACTTCAGGAGGCGGGAGATGGTTGTATTGGGTATCACACAAGTGTGCTCACCCTTTATGGTTTGGACCAGGTCCCAGCGCTCAGTGTTGAGCCGCACTGGACAGGAGCAGTCCTCACAGGTGTAATGCCAGCTCTTAAAGCCCCAGTTGGCATTGTTGCATGATAAGATGCATCCATTGGCCACCATGGCCAGCCCACCTTTAATGCTCATGATGGGGAAAAACTTGGGCAGGGTGGAAGGAACCTTGAACTTGCCATCAATATTGCAGATGTTGTGGGCCACAAGAGGGTCCCAAGGGCCAGTAGGAGCATGGCGGAAGCCAGGGAAGTAATCAGGGCAGGGCTTTGTATCATCCCCAGATGAGCTTGAAGGGGGAGAGTTTGGCGGGGGTGGGGAAGCAGAAGGAGGCTTGTTGTGGTGCTCCTCATGTGCAGGAGACTTATCCTTGGGTGGGGACTTTTGGGCTGAGCGCCTCTTCTTGGTTAGCTCCTCATCAGAAGCTGAGTTGTAAAAACTGTGCTCTGTAAGAGAGCCATCAGCTTCCTCTCCCCCAGTGGAATGAGCAGGGCTCTTCTCAGGAGAGGGCTCAGGGGAGGGCTTGGGGAATGGTTTGGGGGTGGCCTTCTTTGACAAGACAGGCTTCTTCTTGGTGGCTTTGGTGGGCTTGGAGGGACGCTTGGTACCCTTTGGCTGCTTAGAGGTGTTCTTGTTCTAAAATAATAATTAAAATGGTTTAACATAAAGCAAAGTATGTAAAAAACAAACAAAACAACTTGAAAAGCATAATATATAAAAGTAAATCTTAGATGGTTTTTATTGGCATTTAAATGTAAAAATTTATTTGTATAGCTTTTATTTTATTAAAGTTATAAATAACAAGATAAAAGTTGATAGAAATATGTGAAAGTATTATATTTAGATATAGATTTTATTTTAAAAATTAAAAAAAAATATGAAAGAAAAAAGTCAAAAATACAACATATCAAAAAATGAGAAGTTTTTATTATATAAGACATAAAGTTTTATATGTGAGAAGTGAAAAGCGTCAACATTATGATTGGCAATTAGTAAAAAAAGCTGAATTCTCACTGTTGATTACAAAAATTGTAGACATTATTTTTGATGACATTCTCACTGTTGACATTATTTTGAAAATTTACTATGTTTTTTCATAGTACGCTTAATTAAATTTACGCAGGCTAGCAAAAAATTAACTGTTTCCTATGTATTTTTGTTCACATATAAAAATTAAAAAAACATATAAAAATAAGTTAAAAAAGTATCAAGGTTTTTTATTTCTTTATTAAAAATTATATTTGGGTATTGAGAATATGATATTTTACCATTGCACTTAAGTAAAGTTGTTAAGAAGTTGTATTCAAGTATTGAAAAAGGTAAAGTGTCGACAACGTCACTTACAACATTCTTTATATGAGGTGGCATATTAATCTAAGGTTAATTGCGCCACTCTAATTTGCTAAACTCCACCCTGGGGGGGTGATCACAAGCAAATAAACGACATTTACAAGTGCTGACATTATTTTTAATAATAAATTCTATAGTAACTTACATAGTAAGTCACACTTAAATTATTGGATCACCGTTAGCATCCAATCCACTTAATATATTAAAGCCGGAATAAGTGCCACAATTATATATATATAACATGAACATTCCAACAATCAAATATATGCGCACTGTGTTTTTCAATATAATAATTCAATAAAAAATATTTTTAAATGCGCACTTATTTTTTTACTGTAGATGCTTCAGTTTTGTTATTAAAAATAAGTTATGCTTAAAAAGTGTCAACATTGACACTTTTACGTCATGAAATCAAATAAAAAAATAAACTAATTTTTATTAGTAAATTTAAAAGAAAAATCAGGTTAAATTGAGTTTTTAATTAAGCTTGATATTAAATTGTGTTGAGATGGCCACAATTTTGTTGTGTTTTCTGGGTTTGCACCCCTGAACGCTTTAAAAAAAGAATTAAGCTAGCGCAACTAGCAAAAAACATAGGAGATTTAGAGTTTTGAGTCAACAGTGGCCATGTCAACAAAGTGTTGACATGGCCACTGTCAACATTTTTAGTGTCAACATGGGCGCTGTTGCCATTGTAGCACCTTGGATTTGTTATGGATACATCAGGACTCCACCCTCAGCCAGCTAAAGTAGAGGCAATCACCAAGATGAAGCGGCCAGAAAGCAAGTGCTTTATCCAGGTCTTTTTAGGGATGGTAGGGTACTACTGTTGCTTCATCCCCAACTTTGCTTGTACTGGCAAACCCATGTTCTATCTACTAAAGAATTGAGTCCCCTTCCTATGGACAACAGTGTGCCAGGACGCCTTCAATGCCCTCCGCACCAGCCTGTCCTCCAGCCTGGTATTAATGTACCTGGACTTTAGCAGACCTTTTATTGTACATACAGATGCTTTGTTATCTGCTCTAGGGGCCGTCCTTTCACAGTTGGACAACACAGGGGTGGAGCACCCAGTGGCCTATGCTAGCTGTTCTCTTAACGTACATGAGCAGAACTACACAGTCACTGAAAGGGAATGCCTTGTTGTGATATACACCTACAAGCAATTTAGGGCATATTTACATGGGGTACACTTTACTGTGGTCACAGACCACACTAGTCTCAGTTGGCTACAAAACATTAGAGAGCCAGAAGGGCGCCTGGCCCAATGGGCATTAAAGCTCCAAGCTTTCAATTATACCATAGTTCACTGCCCAGGCGCCAACCACCAGAACACAGACTGCTTATTGAGACTACCAACAGTTGCTATAGTAGCAACCCAGGCCAACCTACTATATGATACAATGTTCAACAATCAGTTCAAGGACAACCCAGACAAAGTCCAGGCTATCCTCTGTGAACTCTGAAAAGACTGCAAGGTTGAGAACCAGAAATTGTATAAGTACCACAAGGGTGCTAAATAAATCTTCCCAAGGCCTTCAGAGCGCCCAGACTTGCTAATGGCCGCCCACAAAGCTGTGGGCCATGGTGGCTTAAGGAAGACAGTTCATCAACTCTAACTAAACTACTTCTGGAAGTTGCTCCTTTTTGATGTAAAAGAGACCATGACTTACTGTACAGAGTGTCAACATGAGAAACCTTTTACTGGTAAGCACCAATACAAAGCAGTAGAGCCCAAGTTTGCTTGGCATACTGTTAGTATAGACGTAGTAAGGCCCCTTCCCATGTGTGTTGGTTGTTTACACTATATTATTGTGGCAATTGGCCACCTTAAAAAATGGGTGAAAGCCAGAGCTCTACAGCACGTAAGCGCCAAGTCAACTGCCAGGTTTGTGTTGGAACAGATCATTCATTGTCATGGCTGCCCTCAGTTTGTTCTTACCAACAACAGAACAAACTTTACTAATCATGTAATTTAAAACTAAATGAGCTCATGGGCGTGAGGGGAGTGCTCTTCACACCATACCATCCAGAATCTAATGTAATGGTTGAGAGAGCCAATGGCACCTTGTTCAACATTCTGCGTAAGCTGGAAGACTCCCAAACTTTGGAATGGTATCTCTTCCTGCCTGCGCTGCGTTTGCGTACAACATTTCAATTCATAGCACAACTGGCTTCTCCCTGTTCCAATTGACATATGGGCGCCATCCAGCAATCCAGCCAAATATCTTATCAGCAATGGGAGACCTGGGTAAAATAACATATTAACAATTTATGTCTAGGTTGGCCAACACACTGATCAAGCTTCAAGCAGAATCTTTCACCAAAACCTCACTTAGCAGGAATAAAGGATGCAAGACTGACAACATAAATTGTCGCACCCTTGCCAGATTCAAGATTGGCACCCAGGTTTTGTATCACAACATAGTCATAGGATGGACTCATAAGCTTGACAGGATCTGTAAAGGTCCCTTTGAAATCATTGAAAAGACCTCCCAAGATGCTAACAAAATCAAGGATCTGGCCAACGGAGGACTCATTAATAGAGTTCACACCAGGTTCCTCAAGCCATATTTCACTATTACTAAAATTGGCTCAAAATAAAGTTTACTAAATAAATTCAAGTAAAATAGGACTAAGAACTTTATTTCAGGGTACCTAAGGGTCACTCTCATGATACTTGGGGTCAACATTGCCTTCCTCAGGATTGCCTGCTTTGGAACTACCACCTTGGGAACGTTGTACTGCCTGTTGTAGACTCCAAATAGACATGAAAGTGAACTTTCTCCCTTCAGCAAACCAGTAAGTGACGGCCTGCAGCCAGAGTCAACGCTCACTTGGGATAATTTGAGAAAAGCAAACAAAAGGAACAGGAATCTCCCCGGAGATGGCATCAACTTGCCAGAGCCCAGCATCCAAAGGAAAAGCACATGACAAGACCACACAGTCCAATATAAAGTCAGAAATATACCAATGGCAACAAGGCAACAGCTCCTTCAGTCCGCCCAGTTTATTACGGACCTTCTCTCATTGTGCTGCCATATCATCGGCATTAGCCATTGAAAGGCTAAGATCAGGGGTAAGCATTATGTCCCCACATAACACCATCCTGCAAACCACCTGCTTCTTAGCCCCACTGTTGATGGCGGCGTACACACTACGGACAACACAACAAATACAGCTGTCTTGCGCATCTGAGTTGTCAACACCCAGCAACAAGTACAGCAAAGGAAACCCTCCCAGAGCGCCAAATCAAGAAGAAAACACCCACAAGCCAAAGTCCAGAATATAGTTTTGGCAGGCCTTGTCCACCCCGCCAGAACCACCAGTCTCCACTAAGAGCTCCTTCAACTGCTCCCCCAGCCGCCCTACCAGTTCTTTGTCTTCAACTGCATGAAAACCCTCACTAGAATGAGTAATACACCGCTTCAGTTTGAGGTGTGGGTGCTGGCCCATCACCACAAAGAGGAATTAAGGAATTATATCCATTCCCAAATAACGTTGGGAAATGGGATAACCCTCTTCACTTAATCAGAGCAAAGACACAGAATTGAGGCCAGGCAGATTACTGTCAACCAAGCAATAAGTGAAGATACCAGAATGTGGATCCACTAAAAAGGGCTCCCTCTCCAAGTTGCAAGGGCAGATACACGCTGAACCTGCTTGGGGCTCACTCAGGAGCTTTTCCTCACCAACCAAAGAACACCCCACAGAAGTATCCTTTACCAGGATTTCATCACTGTTTTCACCAAGTGCCAAACTCTCTAGTCCAGACCATAGTGATCCAGTATCTGATTGAAAAAAATTCCACAACGCAACACCACCTTGGCCTCTTTGAAAAGCCTTCAAAAATGACAATGGTCCTCTTCTGACATCTGTGCCACAATCTGGCGGGCATCAGTCTTGTTGCTAATACAGGAGTAATTAGAATTATTGCTCATATTTCAGTGCTAGATATGTTTGCCAAGAATATATAGCTCAGTCAGGTGGGGGAAATATCAGGAAATCCTGATCTATCAGGGTTGACTGATCCATATTCCTATCACTAAAGCTATTGGCTAACAATAGACGGGCCACAGCCAGGTCAAGACTTCTATTCTGGAATATGGAGAAACTATATCAAGAATGTTATAGTTACAATCTAGAAGACACCTGAGATATTCCAGGTCTCAGGTCATGGGACAATCCAGAAGCTTCTATAATTAGATGCTAGACATTCTGGATCCTGAAATAGATGCAAACCTGCCCTACGGAATAAAGACGGGAAAATATAAACATCCTGTTTCACTGAGAAATGAAAGGGTAGACCGCCCATGTAAATTTTGCACATTAGACTGAGCACAAGACAGGACCCAGGCCTATGGGTGTCAACTTAGTTGACCACAACTAAGTCAAGGGATATCCAGGCTGAAGAAGATAAATTAGTAGCCTAGGATATTACCTCATTCCAAAACCTTATTCAGGTTTGGAATCCAACTCTGGGGGTGAAACTAGTAGCTTGGGATGATAGGTTAGCTAGTAAGAGTTATCCGAAGCTAGACGCTAGTCTGGCCACTACTTTTACGCTATAAAAAGCCATTCCAAGATCACTTGGAAGGCAGAAAAATAATAACCATCAACATTACTGCTAAACCAGATAGTAGTAGTGTCAAGTACAATAAGAGAGTATTATTGATACTTCCAGATTCCTGCAAAACCACCACAGACAGTGTTGCGTCCCAAAGACCACAGGACTCTCCCTTTACTTGGCTCAAGCAGCAACAGAACTCTGCCAGTTGCTGCAATCACACACCAATTGGAAGTACATCTGTCCCCATACAGATATCCTAATCCCAACATGTATACCAACCCTAATAAAAATAACAACTCTTCTTCTTCAAGAAAGCAAAATCTTGACACCACCAAACAGTACAACCTTCTTCACGCCTGAAAACTCCTAAACACTCCTACAACTTCTACAAGTCTTCAGGTGCCCAAGATACCTTATATTGTATTTTAATGTCTGTGCTCAGCAGAAATTGGGACGTTTGCAGGTTTACGCCGGGAGAATGCCAACCTCTGGATCAACAGCACCCAAAGAAAATTTACACAGGTGTGATACCCCTGCAGACTCTGGGCAAGCAAAGTTGCCCTCAGCGTCACAGGAACTGCCTCACGCTTTGTAAGCAAATGGCTAGACCAGCACCCTGACCAAAAAGAAAACTGAGAAATGTTTAAAACTGCCTTCCTCAAAAAGTTCACCATGAAAGACTCCAAAACAGTGATCATGACAGAACTCAGAACCTTCAAAATGACATAAACTATTGAGGATTATATTGCAGCATACAAAAGCCTATGTAACTGGGCCACCAACACTATCAACTTTGATGAACCCAGGCCATGTTTGGACTTCTACAATGGCATCTTCACACAAATTAGACGTCAGTTCAACATGACCTGCTGCAAGAACCTCAAAGATGTATTCTTGGAAGGAAAACGTGCAGCTCAAAAGTCTGACAATCTACAGCAACAAACAAATGCAATGAGAGCCCTACAGCCAAGAAGGACCCTTGCCCTAACAAGCAGAACAACCGAGCCAAAAATAACCATCCTTGCAATGGAAATTGCACTGTTCAAGATAATCAAGCAAGTACTGAAGACGCTAACAAGGAGATTAAAAGCACAGGGGAGTGCTTATATAAGCCACCCTCCCCCACTTCACAAGACTTGTACAGAGACCAAGACGTGGAGTTAATCACAATGATCCAAGTCCCCTCCAGTGACCTTCTATTGTTTGCTGCCCAAACTGGAAATAAACTCCTAACTTATCCTTTTTTTCTTGCAGGTATCAAGGCACAGCATTTTTTGACACTGGAGCAGACCAATCCCTAGTCAACAAGAAATTTTCCAACCTCATGAAACTACCTACAGGCCAAAGAAATACCAAGAGAGCCA
Organism: Entomophthora muscae; assembly: GCA_014839935.2. Taxonomy (NCBI): domain Eukaryota; kingdom Fungi; phylum Entomophthoromycota; class Entomophthoromycetes; order Entomophthorales; family Entomophthoraceae; genus Entomophthora; species Entomophthora muscae. The sequence continues at coordinate 213,393 of QTSX02005732.1, read as the reverse complement.
TCATGGTAGACAACAGAAGCACATCAGTCACCAAAGAAGAAAAACCTTTCTGCACCCAAATTGGAGACGTGCAGGCTATGCTCAGTGGCCCTATCATACCAATCCTCAAGTATGATGTTATACTTGGCCTGGATTGGATGAGAAAGACCAAACCTCATATTGACTGGGATAGTGCTACCCTCACCATACAAATAAGCAAGGTGCACCACCATGTCTACCCAACTCACCTTGACACACTTATGAGAGACCACGTGTTTGTAAAGATCATGGAGACAGAAGAGGAGACTGACCCCAGCAAAATCAATTGGAACACCTGCACATATGAGGTTATCCACTTTAAAGATACAGAAACCAGATGTGAGAAAGACTACATCTAAGATCAGCTGGTCAGTGAATTCTCTGCTGTCTTCTAAGAAACTTTACCAGGGTTACAACCTGACCATGGCATACAACAAAAAATTGACCTTAATGGAAGTGTACCAAAGGCGCAACATATCTATTGCCTCATGCCCCAAGAAGACAATGCTTTAAAAGCCTATCTGGACAAAGCTCTCAAAAAGGGCCTCATAAGAGCCTCAAAATTGCCTTTTGATGCCACTGTTTTCTTTGTAGCAAAGAAAGATGGAGGACTCCACCTGGTCACAGACTACAGGGAGTTCAACAAGGTTACAATTAAGAACAGGTATCCCCTGCCCCTTATTGAAGACCTTTTTGACACCCTGGGGGGTCCCAAGTCCTCCCAAATATTGACTTGACAGCAGTTTACCACCAAATCTGTGTTAAACCAGAGGACATACCTAAAACAGATTCAGAACTAAGTATGGCTTGTTTGAATGTATGGTCCTTAACTTTGGCATGATAAACGCACCAAGCACCTTTGTAAATTTTATGGATTAAGTCTTCAAGGAAGACATTGGGAAAGTGGCTATTATCTACCTTGACAACATAATCATATACATCCTGACTGTAGAGCAATACTGGAAAGATGTCTGCCTGGTCCTCTGCACCCTTCAGGATAATCAACTTTTATAGCAAAACCCTCAAAATGTGACTTCTTCTCAGCAGAACTCCTATTTTAGACATACTATCAGCAAGGATGGAGTAAAGCCAGACCCAGAAAAGATATGAGCCATAACCAATATGCCAGTACCGCAAAATAAGAGTGAGCTTTGTACATTCCTAGGCATGGTAGCCTATGCCAGAAGATTTATCCCTGACTGGGGTGCCTTGACTTCCCCATATCCACAATCACAGGAAAGACAACCAAATTTGTATGGACACCGTTAAGAGATCAAATTTTCCAACAGTTGAAAGAACACATGGTCGCCACCCCCATCTTACAATATCCAAGCTGTGAAGGAGTATACAAACTAGAAACTGACACCTCTGGTTACACAATAGGATGAGTACTCCAAATTCAAACTGCAGAAAAGGACTTTCTCCCTGTAGCATATTAATCAAGAAAGCTGTCTGATGAGGATCAAAGATACCCCATATACGACAAGGAATTGATAGCTATTGTGCACTGCCTCATGAAATGAAGATGTTAAATAGAGGGGCCCAAGAATTCAATGTCCTCACTGATCACAAATTATTAATATTCTTCAAGATACAACAGCATTTGTCAAGAATACAAGCTGAATTGATGAGCCTCATACAGAGATATCCAATGCAAATTGAATGCAAGCCAGGCAGAGAGATGCTTACTGCAGACGCCCTATCAAGGTTATACAATAAACACATCCTTTGCACTGATGGCGACCCCAACTGGCCCATGTTAATCATGGGGAATCTCCAGAAAGGGTTCCCACCTGGCACACCAATGGACATCCAAGAGAAAGTCCTCAAGAACAAACATCTGTTCAAAAACGTATATGGTACCCTCCACCAAATCCTTCCAAATGGTGATACTGTACCCTACGTTCCGTCAACACAGGAGATTAACACAATCCTCCGTTATCACAGAGACTTAGGACACACATGTAGCAGAAACTTGCATGAATATCTAAAGACTTGCTACTGGTGGCCCAACATGCTAGATGATATCAGAGAGTACTGGAACAATGCAAGGTCTGTGAGAAGTACACCTGAACCAAAGCTCCACCCAAGTTGGTAGTACCTGTATCCATCACACAACCCTTTAAGGTATGGTTGTTAGATATTGTGGGACATATGCCTGGTGAAAGCAAAGGAAAGAAGTACATCATCACAGCCATTGACTATGGAACCAGATGGCCTGTAGCACAAGCCACAAAAAAGCACAAAGGCAATGATGTGAGACAATTCATTGACAAGGAGATCATAGCAAAGTTTGGAAAGCCTGACCTCTTAATCACAGATGGAGGCACTGAACTTAAAGCTATTGACACCAATATCTATCTTACCAAAAATGGAATAAGACACGTCACAGCCAGCCCATATCACCCAAAAGCAAATGGAAGAGTAGAACAACTAAACAGCTCACTAGTGGAAGCCCTCAATAAGTTATCTGCTAAAAATCCAAAAACCTGAGTTGACATGCTACTAACAGCATTCATGGTATGCAGGACACAAGTCAACCGCAACACGGGAAAAAGCCCGCATGAACTTGTCTATGGGCAAAAGCCTACCATTGTTAGTACAACCATAGGACTACAATTACCTCTGCCAAAAAAGGTGCCAGATAACAGTGATCCCAACATGTGGTGTTTTATAAAAGACCAAGAAGACATGGAACAAAAAAGAGTTGAGAGAGAAGCAATCCCACTACAGCAGGAAAGATTCCAAGTCAGGGACAAAATCTGGGTTGTCAATCACAATCAGCACAAGTTGGAACCAGGGTTACATGGGCCAGGCATTGTCATAAAGGCCAAACCTAACAATACCTACTTCATCAAAGGAATTAGCACTCAAAATTAATTAAAACACATGCACCATGACCAACTCTGTCTATGTAAAGCAAGAACAACATAACGCAATTCCAGGCTCCCTGTTCCCAACGCCAAACTGGATCAATACCAAGCCCGCATCCCTGACTCTCTCAAGAAAATTCCCAAGGCTCTCCCTTCTAGCACCCCAGGGGGAGATGTCATAACATCTTTAATTACTTCCTCTCGGGGAATTAACGCCCTGAGTGATTCACCAAATGGCATACTGACCAACCATTAAGTTGGTGGCACTACTATCATTTGGTCATCTATTACAGGGATCAAACAAATAATCCAGATCCTAAGTGGAACACAACTTGAATAAGCCTCGTGACTTAAGAGGAACATTACTCAGATAAGCCCCATGACTCCCATGACGTACATGGACAGTATGTGGCTTTCCATTATAATATATAATACCCTATATTCATATACAAAAAAATTATCATTCTCTTCTTAAATTCCCCCTTTATCTTGTCTATTATACTTCCCAGAAGTATATACTCAACAATTCTAAAACTTATTATTATTTTTTTCAGGATACCAGGAGTACTGGGGGGGCTCCAGAAGGTGAGGGAGGAGTCAAAGCAGGTGCTGGCATGGCCCACCAGATGATGGGACCTAACTTTACCAGGTAGGAAAGGGCCTTCCTAGCCACAGCCCAAGGTCCAGCTGCTGGCAAGGCAGAGTCAATCAATTCTGTGAGTGCAAGGTAAAGCACTCCCAGGAATTGACTACTCTGGCCAGAGGCATCAGAAGTGGGGGGTTGAGATGGTTGGTTTGGGTGTTGGGGGCAGTTCCATGGGGACCAAGTAGGCGGCAGGATTGTTGCACTTCCTGTTGTAGATCAAAGGGTAGATGGTGATTGCTTTGCTGTCTCAGACAATTTGGTAGGGTTCCTTGGGAGTGTTTGGGTGGGTGTACCACTGCAAGTCTTCCAATATCCAGGGTTTGTGGTCAGGATTGGCGGGATACTCAGTGAAATGCACAGGGCTAAATGGTGCGTTAGGTGGGCAGTAGTAGTTAAAGGCTTTGGTTTTATCAACTGGATTCTGACTATCTATCCCAGTAGAAGGGTGCTGACGCTTGGGTGTATGCAGATGGAAGAGTATCAAAAATAGGTATGGAAACAGATTGGTGAACCAAAGGTTCATAACAACTTTATTTGGTAAGGATGACAATACAGAACTTTTTCAAGTGCTTCTGATTTATATACTTACTCACATGAAGGTGCCTCTGGGTATTCTTCTGATGCTACCTTTGTGGCAAGGCTTGGAATTTCAGGTTCTGCTGTTTGGTTGGCTGCTTCATGGTTATTTTTGGGGTTTTCATGAACAGTTGTTTGGCTTTTTGATGGTCTATCTTGGCTTGGCTGGTCATTGATTCTGGCAGGTTTGGCTTCTGGGGTTTTGGGGGTTTCCCAACTAGATCACCATTTTTGGACTGGCTTGACAGGCTCTATTGAGCCCAAAAAACTTGATTAAAAAAGGGGTCCCCAATTGGGGACCCCAAATTAATTAATGGAGGGTGGGCTTGGTCTGGGTTTATTGGGCAGCTAAAAATAGCCTGCCCAGGCCCAGCCAAACCCACCAAGGCTTGGACATAGCTTTTGGGGCCCAAAGCGGGCCCCTCAGCTGCCACCAGGGCAGGAATGGTTCCCGCACCTGGATTTGCTTCAAAAAGCAAAAATCCAGGTGCGGGTGAATCTCCCCGCCCGCTAGCCCCGCCTGGTGGCTAGGAGCGGGTTTGATTCCCGCCCAGGGCCTCAAAACTGTTCCTTTTGTAACAATTTGAGAGCAATTGAATACATATTGGCTTATAAATATATTACTCTTCCCAAAAATAAAACTGTACCCCTTTATTTTAGGACATGCAGTTCCTGGTCTTATCTAAAACCTATAGACATACCATTAAAATAAACTATTAATTTCACCTGAAAGTTTTCAGGGTTAAGTCAGCCCATAATTTAATTTCTGGCAGTTACTTCAGAGGTCTTTAAGTTTGAAATTGGGAGCATCCTGCTTAGTTCATATGATTACTTTTGGTAGTCTCTCTAAAAAATGACATCTTTTCATTGAAACATCAAACTGGATTTAGTACACACTTTCTCACCAGGTTTTTGAAAGCTGATGATCTCTTCAAAAAAGCTATGAACTGTGCATGAAAAACAAGAGCAATTAACATTTGGCTAGAAACTATTATCAATCAAAATTATAACCAGATTAATTTAATCTCAGCCACCACAGACATGGTAGTCTTTCTGGAGCTCTTCAGGACAAATAAGCACTATCCATAAAACCTGAGCCACTGCATGCAACAGCTCACTAAGATCACAACTTTAAGTCTGACAATTGATCAAAAGTGGGTTGTTGCACAGGAAATTGGGTCCAAGGGGGCATAGGGCAGCCACAATCAGAATTTTCTACTCTTATTGTGTAAGTTTCATCTCCCAACCTTTTAGGTGGCAAAAAATGTATATAGAACCATCATTGGTGATTTGTGTAAGGTAATTAGATACAGACTATAAGGAGTTCTTATATCATAAAGCATCCCAGAAACCTTCAATTACAGAGATATTCTAGCAAGCTGCATCAGCAGCCGGATATTTTCAAATCAATAAATGTCTCTCCTCAGGGTTCCTTTATTCTGGTCTCTGCCATAAGATTTGAAGTAACTAGATTGTTAAATGTGGTATCCTTGCCCCTCAAAAATCTATTAAATCTACACCTTCATCTCAAATGGTCCCATAAGTTTGTGAGATTGGGTGTGAACTAGTGTCACGCTTTTTACATAACAGCAGCACAATTCTTTAGTAATGTAGGGCACAGAACATTTGCTTAAATACATTCATATGTGAGGATATTTTTTGTATTGTATCAGAAGAGCTAGGAGCAATGAAAACATAGTTATTTTTGAAGAATGGTTTCTAATCACGCAGAAGTACTTGCAGATTAAAAGATAGCTTTATTATAATTAATTGATTCATCATATACTTTCTTGAGGGTTAATTCCTGGGCTGCTAGCAATGTCTTCTAGGACAACCTAGCACACCTCTATTTTGGGTAATCAGTAATCTAGGTTTGATGTCTATCACATGTCAAACAATAGAATATGTTCATCTTTACCCAGCACAGGTGGCCCTTGCTGGCATGGGGGTTTGGTAGCTTCAGAATCACATCTTTTCATCTTGAACATACTTCAAATTTAATGCTTATAAATATAATTAATTAGGGGAGTTCATATTTTGGGGATCTGAACCTGGCACCACTGCGGCCCCTGATGTAAAGATTGGGCTGTGCTTGGAACTTTTACCAGTTGGCACTCAACGTAAAATTAGAACAGTGCTTTGGCTCCAAAATATTTGCTAGGCGGTGCCGCGGCGCCTAGAGCTTTCCTTAAGTGGTGCAGCAGCGCTTATTATTGGATGTTTTTGTCGTGGTGGTCAAAAATCCACTGCCAGTCACACATATATAATTTTTATAATATTATTTTATGACGTTTTGTTGTAATTTTTATTCCGCAAGCTCTATCATGATTGACATCATTGCTTGGTCAAAAATCACAACAACCGGTTTATGCGGCTGACTCCTTGGTAGGGAATTGAATCAGAGCCTTCCTCTTCTACCCGTGCATTATGATATGATGTACTTCACCCTATTATGTTTTCAAAGGCTACCATCTTTGAGTAAATGTGTACTGCCTTCCCCTCCTCATTTGTAAAGCCATCCTGATTTAGATGTATATTCCACATCTGGTTAATTACAACAGGCTCTCATGCTACTTCACCATGGCATTAGTATTGTCATGAAACTCAAGCCAGATAGCCTCTATAACATCAAATACATTTGATCCTAAACCGCCCTCAAATCAATACATTGCAGTTGTCTAAGACTCAGCTAGTTCAGAAAGCGCCAAATGGAGTGATGCCAGCTGGTATCCAAAGATGCCCTTGACAAAAGGCCAAGTCGGGATTCTGGATACCAGTAAAAACTTGAAGTGATTCAAGGTTACAGCCTCCAATATTCTGGGAAGAGGTTGCAGCACTGTAACTGCGCAATGGTGGCGTAAGTTTACTCAAATAGTAGGATCTGAGTCCCATTGAAGAATAGCTCCCGTTCTGGATCAAGCCTATATCCTTAGAACAAACCCTTGGCTCCTCAAATGAACCTTTATATACCACCTTGGCTTCTTAGAGACCCACGTATATATATGCGGTTATAGATACATTCAATTATTTAAAAGGATATCTTTCAAAATGGTTGTTCTTGATTTTAAAGAGCATTACATCTTTTAGTGGCCAATATGCTGCAAGAGGTATATCCTTGATAGTTGCAAGCTGTGGCTCATGTAAAGTTGATGGTTTAGCTTATTTGATCATCTGCATTTAAGGATTCTCAGCTGACTATCATGGTTTTTTATAGTTCTCCTCAAGATGATATAATCTTAGTTGGCTGGTTGAGATGTTGCTTAGATCTAACTTGTTCAAGGCTGTTATTGACGATTGATATTCTCCTAAGTGGGAAGTATGGTTTAAATAAGATCCCTTTAGAAATATGTTCATGCTAAAATACAATGCTTCTATTAAATTGGATCTGCTGAAGCGCAGGAGTTGCATCCAGGTACCCAATAGCTTGGACAAAGAGGGCCATTCAATCCATTAGCAAGGCTTCGTCAGTCAACTTAACTGTGCACAGCTCTGCCCGTAGGCCAGCCTTTAACAGATCGTTCAGCCAGATCTGCTGCTTTTGGGACAGGTGATCGTTGGGTCCTTTGACCTCAGCAAACCTAGCGATCCCCTTTTCCGGATGCCAGAGTGTCAGGTCGGGAAAGCCGGCGCGACGATCGCGATACTGTTTAGCGATCGCCCTCAGAATGCTTGCGAGAGGAGGACCACCAATACAGCGGCATAAGTCCAAGAGCTCAGCCAGTGGGAAACTCCATTTGATACCCACGGCGGCAGGCTGTCTCTCGAACTCCCTTTCATGGGTACGGGTCAAAATACTCGCAGCTTCTCCTGAAGCAATCTTTCCAAGTAGTTCTTCAATTGCTTCGCTTCGATCTAGTCATTCAGCATAAATTGTAAAGTAAAAAATACCAATAAAGAAGGCGTCAGAGTAAAGATCCAATGGGCCGGACTGGAAGGCTGTTTCAAAGACACCAGGATGGTCGGAAAAAAGAATGTCCCAGAAGAGGAGACCAAACAAGGTTCCAATAAGAGATCCTTCGCAGTGATAGCCCATATATCCTTTCCTATGGTAATGGTCTAACGCTAGAGCCTCAACAGTAATCTCAGCCCCATCTTGGGCACGGTAGATCATGCGAGTCCCCGCCTCAATGTAACTTGACCTGGTTCGCTCGCCTTCTAGAATGACTTCGGGCAGCTCACGAAGGCGATATCGTGCTAGACTGGGAATACTGAGTTCGGGGCCCGCCAGGCTGACCAGCGGTGTGTCTTTAAATTTGAGCTTTTGCAGCCTGCCAATTCTGGTTATCAGGTCGTTTAGACAGGATGGCGAAACATATGGGTCGCGAAGGCCCCGGAGACAAGTGGCGAGAGCGCTCAAGGCACCACTTCTGCGGTCAACAAAGTGGGTGTGTTGAACCAGGGCTAGTCGCACATACCAATCGCCGCGTTTTCCTCTTCGGAAGTTGGGTTGGGCGATGAGTTGATTTAAAATATCTGCCTCTTGAGTGTACAGCTTTTGGCGGGCCAGCACACTGGTGCCCACCTCCATGAGTTTGGTGAATATCCATCCTGCAGTGTACCTTAAAAGAAAATAGCGCCCACTAAACGACGTATTGGCGCCAACCTCTGCCTGCCAAGATGGAACGCAAGCCTGGCAGATTTCCCAAGCGGTGGAAAAGCGCTCGGGATCACTGCGATTCTCCAGCAGCAAATGGACTTGAGACAAGGCATTAGAGGCATGGATATACGCATCCAATTGCGGTCGGTCACAGAACACCTCGATCGACCGCACTACGCTGTAGCTTGGGTATCGAACGTTGCCAATCCGCACGCGGATGGCGCTTGTCATGCCCTTACCTTCAGTGGGGATTTCACGAAGGTATATGATCTGCACAAGCTCAAAGCAAGAAAGGCACCCTTCATTGATCCGCACCATCCGGCCAAGAACACCCTGCGCACGCCGCACATAGTTTAGCCGCCTATTGGACGTACCCATCCCCCATCCTGGGAAAGAAGCGAGGCCTGGCTGAGTGGCAGTGTTTTTGATCAGCTCTTGGGAAAGTGCCGTTTTCTAAGCAATGAGCTGAGAAACCAAAGAAAATTACCGATTTGACATTCTTGGCCCACGCCTCTTTGCTGCACATCTGGCGCAACTCTTCCAAGCTCATCACTTCAAGAACCTCCTCCAGCGACAGCACACTTTTATCCGAGTCTTCAAGAAAGCCTGCACTTAACAGTTCTGTTATGGCCACATTCAAAAGATCTGCTTGTCTCGGGCCTCCCTTTTCGGGATTTGGGAGAGGGAAGTAGCTTTCGAGGGAGGGGACACGTATCCAAACTGTCTTTCGTAAGAAGAGGCGGACAAAGAGATATTTGGCGCTTTCTATTAAAGTTGGTATAAATCCAAAGCTAACCCTCACCAGAAAGCCCAAGGTACTTTGCGATCAATGCCAACTCTTCAGGTAGCAACAAATGGCTTTCCAGAGCTTGTACTGTATGAAGCCATTCATCAAATATCTCTAGAGTATAATGTTGTCGAGCATTAGGTGACAATTCATCTAACGCTTGTTTATCTGCGACAAGGCCATCTACCCTTGAAGCGGACAGACCAAGATCCTCGGTTTCAAAATTAGTCGCTGATTCATTCGTTTCGATCTGCAATGACTAACCAATAAGAAGAATTTAGTATTCATTTTAATTTTTGGCTTTTTATGAAACTTGAGTAAACGCTGGTAGAATGGAATAAAGGAAGTCCAAGCTTTGGTTCTCGATGTAAAAATATATTTATTTAAGGATTCGGGAGCATATGTGAAAAATATATAGCAACCCCGTAACGCTATAGTGTTTTAGCCTTAAAAGCGAAAACAGAGCAAAGACAGCGACAATAGATCTTTAAACGTAAACCCCCACTTTTGGCAGTTTTTAATCCAAATACTTGCATTTTTCAGAAGACTGTGTCTAGGACATAGTTTTGCAATGTATTAGGTTGGCATGATTAAAGGGAAAACATAAACTATAACCCACTTCGCTGATTCAGTATTGATTTTTTAGGTGGCAGATATGTGAAAGTCTTGTGAAAAATGAGTTCGGAGAAATATTTTCGATAACCCTCATCAGCTTTGGGGTTGAATAAGAATATCAGAATTAAGGTATTGTGGGGAATTTTTAGATCAATTATCGTCACAAGCAAAAATTATGTAAGAGCACTTGTAAAATTCAGCCAATTGAAAGACTGTCGATTTTAGTCAAGATGAAGACTTTTGATACTCAATATTTGAAAGCATTTGATGCGAAATTAAAGACATTGTTTTTCATGTGAAAATAAGGAAGCATTTCAATAAGTAAATTATTATAGGGCAGTGAATATTCCGAAACTAACCAAAATATGACTTCATAAAAAATACAAACCCATCCATCCTCCAAAAAGCTATGAACAAAACTAAAAAACTTGAATAAAAGGAAGATATTGAGCAAGCAGTTGTGTAGATCAACTTAGACAAGTTACCTCAGTGCTGGTTTCAAGTTTCGCTGGTTCTGGTTCGGATTTGACTTTATTAGTTATTTTGGGTCTGACCACCCTTTTAAATATCGGGGCCTCAACAAAACAGTCATCATCAGAGGTATCCGATATACATATCACTGTGGTTGCCTTGGACTCGATCTTCACTGGAATCAATTCCCTTTTGGCACCAGTGGTCGTTTCTGAAGGGGTATCCTTTCGCCTCTTTGCCATCCTCTCACTTGAAAAATCAATCTTTCTCTGATTGCCTCCTGGATGAGCAACCCTTTTTATCAACCCTAGTCCAAAAATATTTGCCAAGATCTGCTTCTCATTTGGTTCACTTGCATTGAGCTTAGGGCTGTGGCGGATCTGAAACAATGGCTGCTTTTTTATAAAGCAGCTATTCGTCTCAGATCCAGAAAGGATTCTGGAAAATCATACAATAATTTTCAAACCTGTTGAGATAAACAAAAAATCTCAGTCTAAAAACAAAAACAACTCAGTCTAAAAGTGAAATCAAAGTGGATCCAAATCTATTGTAATTTAATATAAATTCCTTGATTTTAGATTTTTTATTAAAAATAAAAATAACATTTTTTCCTTCTAATTTTAAAATAATAAATGTAAGAATTCAAAACAGTTAGGAGTCAAAAATAAAATCTTAATTAAAAATACATAGAGCATGGCTCTTCCGGAAAAAAAAAGCTGTCTTTGACCATTTTTAAAAAAAATTAGGATTCCCCAAAATAAGGGGAATCCAAAAAAACAAAAATCTGATGGTTGTGTTTTTCCTCCACCACAGCCCTAATTGCACTATTTCAAGACAAATCTCCTTAGAACTGCATCAGTCAATTTAAACTATCTTCCCTTAGATCCCCACCAAATTTATAGGAATAGAAAGATGTTGTCAATTGAAACTATGTCAACTGATTTTTGGTTATTTTTAATCCAGCTAAGAATTTATCTGCATGTATTTTTAACTTTATAACAACAAAAACCTGAAATGAAAATTAACCATAAACCCTTCTATAAAGTTTATTATTTTAATTTATTAGTAGTTTTTTCTCCTGATGATGAAATTGATTAAATTAGCTTTGAAAAGGTAATACTGTAGATTCAGAACCTAAAGGTAAAAATGCGGGATTGTCAAATTCTTTTGTGTAAACTCACCAACTTACTAGAATATTTTTCATCATTTTATATAAAAAGTAAGTTGTTCTAGGATGAAAATTACTCCATTAAGTTGGTGAGTTCATGTAAAAGAATTTGATAATCCCGCATTTTTACCTTTAGGTTCTGAATTTACAGTAAGTCTTATAATTAAGAGGCTAGATGTAAAATAACAAGGATCAACTGTAGCTGATAGGTTATTTAAGCAAAGCAGCCTTTTCAGATTTTTTTACTGATGAAAAGCTAAATATTTTTATGGAGAGGGATTGTTAGTTGGATCACAGATGGCTGAAAGCTATAGCAAAGAATTAATTTGATACTGCATCTTATCGCCTCTTGCTGGGTGGTTCCCTTCAATTCAGGGGGCCTGTAAGGTTGGTGCACCAGTTGGCTTTGCAAATTCTTTAGATATTGGAGTTTCCATGGATGACCTTTTAAAAAAACACTTTATTTCTGAAATTGTCATTCCTCAAACCTACCTACATTATTATGGCATACTCTGGGCATCTAACAATGAATTTTATGTTTAAAATGTACATCTTGGTTTCATAATATCTAAAACAAGCTACTAAGAATAACAATTTCAGAAACAAGACAGGTATCACATTTGCATACCCTGCCTTTTAATCATTTACCAGTTCACTAAAAATTCAATCAGCTGCAATCTCATAGATCTGAGGATAATTTGAAATGAGATACACATAGAATTTACCAAATGGGAAGCCAGTTGACTAAAAGATGACTGGCCACACTATCATCATTAGATGAACACACTTGGCTAGTGTATTATCTTTTTAAAAAATCTCTCATGTGTTGCAACGGAACCAAGTATAGTTCAGTATTTGTAATTGGGAAAGAAAACAGTCTAAGAGAAAAGGACAAATAATAAAAATAAGATGTAGCTTTATTTGGAACACAGTAGTTAATATACTGCAAAAGAAAGCCATTAACTCACAAGGGGGTGGTATTGTGATGAGATCCAGATATAATGTGAGTGGCAAAGAACTAGTTTAGAAATTATCATCTGGAATTGGCTAGGCTCCTAATTTGAAAATTTTACCCATACTTTGATATTGGCAGAGGGATGACCAACATTGTTAGATACATCATGAGGCAACTTTTCAAGCGCTTTCTGGGTTTTGTAAGACACATTGATAGGTGAGATTTGATCTCAGTTGCAAAAAATGTATCCTAGCAAGTAGTATTAGGCAATAAAAGTGTACAATTAGTTCATTAAGTAAGGGTTCAGGCCTGGATCTTGAAATTAGGAGCATTTTTTCTTGTTGGGTCAAATAGCTCATAGTTGTACAAGTTAAATGACATTATGCACTATTAAGTGAAGAGCAACCCCAATATAGTAAAAAAATTACAGATGCTTTGATAAACAAAAATAAATTAGGATAAGAGATCAGCCAATTTTTCTCTCAGAGGTATAGCAAAAACCCAATGTAAGGATTAAAATTAAGAGCAGCATTTGTAAGGGAAGATTAGAAGCAAAATTTGATGTGTAATCTGTAAAGTTACTCCCCCTCTTTGGCCTTGGATCAAACAATATTTCCGTGTCAAACCAAAAAATGCCCCCAAAATCTGGCTAAACCCTTAAATTCTTTGTTGGATTTGGTGCATACAGTTAATAAAAGATTTGTTCTTCTGTACCTCTCCAAAAACTGCTCTCCCTTCTGCTTTCTGCCTGCTTGTTCATAGAAAAAACAATGATCAATTTGGACTACCTTTTAGCCTGGTATCATTCATTTCTTTAAAAAATTGCATTATGATTAATCAAAACCCGCCACTTTGTCCCCTGAGAATTTAAAAGTTTTGGATTCAAACTCTTTCTAGAACTATCCCATGACCATCAGCCAATCATATTCAATTTTATAAATTGGTCTGAAAACCTCCAAACCTCATGGCTTTGACTTGCAAAAATTATTCTCTAGCCAACCAGGAGGCTTCCCTGCTCATGGTGGCTCTATTGACCAGTAACTTGGCCTTTAAAAGGCAAGCAGGCCCATTTTGGGTCCCTGCTTGTCTATTTTTTAAAATCAAAAGGTTACTTTTAAAAATAAAATTTTAAATCTGAACTCTGTACTTGGAGTCCTTCACCTAAAAATTGTTAGTAAAATTTTGGTCCTGCCTTATCTCAGCCCACTTTTCTTTGCCTGGAAACGCTTTTCTGGAGCTCCCAAGCTTAATATTAGTGTATATATTATACCTTACCTGTTTTTGCTCTCAAAAACTGAGCTCAAGTTTAAATTAATTTTAAGCTTAATATAAATTTCTATTATAAGGTTGAAAATTCACTGTTTTTGCTTGCTTTTGAACTCAACTGTCTATATCTTCATGTAAAAGCCTTCCACCAGTGTCTAGCAGACTTACAGTGTCCCAAAATCTCATCAGACTTTAAATTTTGTTGGGTTCCCCTGGCATCCTTGGTTTCTGCTGTTTGAGTAACCTCACCCACTTCAAAAGTACTCAAATTTGCTGGCTCTTCCAAAAATGCTGCTCTCAATGCTCAGATTTATTGCCTTTGCTGTCAGGAAGCCAGTCATAGGTAGAGGCATTGGGCGGCTTGGGGTGAGGGGTGGTCAAGCCAGCGGGTAGGGCCCACCATAGAATGGGTGCTAACTTGATAATATAAGATAAAGATTGCCCAAGCAAGGACCAGGGTCCGGAGTTGGGGACCACAGAATCCACCAATCCTGTCAAAGTAATATAGAGTACTCTAAACAGTTGGGTAGAGGTGGTCTCAGCGGCGGCGGTGGGTTCCAAGGGGCAGTCTGGTCTTGGGGTTAATGGCAGAGTCATAGGAACAAAGTACGCTGGTAGGTAGTTGTACTTGTCCTTGAATAATAAGGGTGGTATCTTGACTCTCTTTTCTTCACGTCCTATGTATTAGGTACTTCTAGTCCTTGCCAAAGGGTCAGCAGTGAGAATGGTTTTCAAGTCATACTCTGAATAGGCTGGGTTGGGGGGGGGTACTCGGTAAAATGCACAGGTCCAAAGGGGGCTCCCAGGGGACGGTATAATGCCTGGGGCAATTTGGCAGGTTGGTCTTGGGGGAGGGGGCGGCGGCCTGGTGGTCTACTTGACTGGACTTAAGATGGAAGATCACTAAGACTAGATAGGGTAAGATTTGTTTGAACCAAAGGTTCATAAACTTTATTATTGAAAATGACAATGTGGTCTTCACCATACCGCCAGGGTTTTTATACCATGGGACTTTGCTTCTTCAATTTTTGCAGGGTTCAGGTTTGCAGACAAGGCACTGGCGGGGCATGGGTCTTGGCTTGGAATCTCAAGGGCAGCAGATCCAGGTTTTGCCTGCTCTGGCAAATGGAAATGGCAATGCTTTGTTCCGCCGCCACTGTTCACTATGTCACCTGAGTAGTTCAATTGTACTACCCCTTCTGGGCGGAAGACTGGCAGTTGCTGGTGGTCATTGGCAGAGTTAAAAATAGGTTTTGTTTTAACCTCCTTAAGGCAAGCTGCAACCTCTGCATAGGTTAGGGTCTTTGGTGGCTCAAGGTTGGCATCAATCTGATGACCATTTGGGGAATTGTCTTTGGGAGGCTGGCGGGTCTTGGAGTAACTCGTTAACTCAGGTTTGCAATTTAACAAGTGGGCAGTCTCCTGTCCACTTTGTGTGACTTGAGTAGTCTTTGGAGGGTCAGGGTTCAATTCTAGGGCTTCCAATGTTGGTTTTGAAACTCCAGTATTGGCGTTGGGCAGGTTGGCAGCGGGTCCTTCACCAACCTCTGTTAGCCAGGTTACATCTCCTTTGCAGATATGGGTCTTCATTGGCACCAGTTTGACGGCTGTCAGGGATCCATTTTGCAGGGAATAAACTTCCCAGCTGATGGGCCAAGGCCCCTACATTTAATCCTGCTATGACCAAACCAATAGGAACTGTAACCATAGCAAGATGCTCAAGTTTTCCAAGATAGGCAAACCTTCCAAACATATAACTGAAGCGCCCTAGTAGATAGTAGCCCACCAAATATGTCAAGAGGTAAAAGGAGGTGTACGGTCTAACCAGAGTGGGTTCAGTAGGTGGGGGAGCAAATGAGCGACCATAGTGAAATTTACGTCCCCAGTGTCCAGAAGGATATTTGAACCATCCATTGACAAGGGATTCCTTCTGGTGGGAATCATCTGGGGAGGAATTGTACCAGTCTGTTGTTGGAGTTGGATTTTCCAAGGTGAGCACCTTGGACAAGAAGTAGGCTAGAAACCAAGATAGGAAGAGAATTCCTCTCATGGCTTCAGAAAAGGAGTGTTATCAAAAGTGGATGAGTAGCTAGAAGAATAATAGTCTTTATTTTTGGAACAAGAAATAATAGAAGATATAGTTCACTTAAATACCATCAAGTTGAGGCTGGAACATAAATAAGAGGATCATGTGAATTGAGAGGATTTTCCATGAAATTTCAATGATTGCAAGGCTGAGATTAATACCTGTTTCAATTGTGCATCAATTTCTGTGAAAAGACTATATAAAATTATATAGTGTAGCAGAAAATAGATAGAAAGAGCCACAAGTTGGTGGGCAATCAAGCAGTAGATAGTTAATTTAAGCGGGAAGATCAAGGCCGGAGCTTGCCGCTTAGTTGATATTAGTGGGTTCAAAGGCAAAAACTAAGTTAAATGCAGCCAATCAACGTGCAAGCAGTAAGTGACGTCTCTCTCTTGCTTATTAACATTTACGGAATCAACACCAAAGTCATATTTCATTGTTGACTGAATAAGATCCTTATAAATAGGTAATATAATCCAAACTGTCTTCTTTGAACTGACCATTGCTTTGTTTTTAGGGTTTCAAGTTCAATCCCCGTCTGGGTTAACCCCAGCACTATGATTCATATAACCTATTATTTTAAGATCTTTCTTTGGTTGATTGTTTGGACCCAAGTTAACCATCAAATTAATGTAGTCAGGGGAAAATTCCCTGACAACAGCAGACTTAAACTATTCAGGGAATTCTCTGTAGTAGGCCGGCAGGTCGCAGAGTAATTCATCAATTTGAGCCTGTGATTTAACAGGTTGGCGGGTCCTGGACTGTCCTGGAGGGTTTGATTGGTCTTTTGGGAACTGGGGCTCAACTCTTGAGCTTTCAATACAAGTATTGAAATGTCATTCATGACATTCACTCTGGCTCCTATTTTGCTTTTGATCTGGTTGACTTCCCCATATATCTGGGGACAAGTTTTTCCCCTGCCATCTTGTGAGAGATAACTCCACCTGACTACTGTACCTGCTTGATGACCTTCCAGGTAGAGCCAACAATGTTCTTGCCTCTGGATAGTATGAGAGAGGAAAGCTAAACTTACTAAACTTGACTCTCATCCTGGAGGAGATTCCTACCAGGATGTCATCCAGTGCAACACGGGTATGGCTGCTCTAACAGGGGTCCATAAGGACAAGGTAGGAGAGACTGAAGGGAGATAGGCCTTGACTGCCATCAGAAGCATTCTGGAAAGCACCCATGGTGTACAAGAGGGAGCAGACTGATGTGGCAACAGGAAAAATCCCACAAGGGGTACCTCGCTCACCAGCTCAGGCAGAAGGATCTTCTTCACTATCAAAGGGGAATGAAGGTACATCTCCTGGGTCAAAGAAAAGTTTTCTTCATCAGGAGTCAGGTTTTGGATGAGAGTGGTACCAGAAATCAGAGCTTTGTGAGCCCATATGGGCAGATAATCCAAAATTTAGAGGGGGAAAGAGGGGTTATTCCTAACTGAAGTAGTATAAATGGCCAGGCAGCTCCACACATCCAAGAATACAGTGCACAGATCAAATAACACAGGGAGGACCAAAAAGACCACAAACTTAAGTAAAGAGAACAACATTTTTAAGTTCCCAGAAGAATTTGGGAGACTTTTGGGTGATTATATAGGTTTTTAGAATTAAAAGAAAAACTTTCAGAGGCTATTACAGTTAAATTTGCACCCTGTTAGATGAGAAACAACATTAGGGGAAGATAAGACTGCTAGGGGTTCTTCTAAGTCTTTAAAGTAGACTTCAAAGTTGGGGTTTGCACTAAAAACAAGAAAATTGAACTTAAAATAGGAAAATATATCAACTACATTAACTAAATTTAGGTTCAAACCCAGTTCTATACTCAAAAAAGGTGAAAATCTAATGTTTACGCCAACACAAAGGTTTAGATAAAGCACTGTAAAGCCTGGGGACAACAGGAAAAAGCGGTATGTGATAGGTCTATAATTTTTACTAACAATTTTATAGTCTGGATAGGGAGGCCCTTAAATAAATAATAAAGGTTCCAGTCAAGACTTTAAAGTTTATTGCAAAATAGGCAATCAAGAATCCCTAGGGGACTTGATTGAACTTTAGGGAGTGGGGTTGCTAGTCTTGGAGTCACCAGAAGCAGAGGAGTCACCTTATTGGTTGGAATAGAATATTTTCACTTCAGAATCAGGGAGACTGAATCATTTGTGATTAATTTACTTGGCCAATTCTTATTGGATAGAATTAGCATAGTAGACAGATTAATTTAAGGCTAAGAATTCTCAACATGAATCATCTAATTTGGAAGATTCTGATTAGGCAATCATCAATTGATTGCAGTGAGCGTGGCACTATACCAGAAGGTAATCTAAATTAATTAAAGATTTTTCCAGTGTTAAAACAGGAGTTGGGACCAGATAGGGGGTGTCTGAGAAGGGTAAGCCAGTACAAATCTTTTGTCAGTTATGTGCACTAAATCCACCAGTGAATTTAAGGGTTTGGTGGGAATTTGAGAGGATTTCTTAGTTCTCTGTGAAAAGGCATCACTATCCAGGGACAAAGAGGGGAGTAGCTTTACAGTTGCTTACCTTCTGAGAAGAACCTTCTTGTCAATTCCATCTTTCCCTTGCTTTTTATCAGACACTCTGCCACTACTGGGGGTGATGAGCACTATCCCACTTGCAATTGGCACAAGAATAATTCATCATATACCAAAAAGTATGGGGTTGCAATTAGAAGCTGTAGCAGAAAATAATATTTTGGGGTATAATTCCACAGAATAACCCAATTCCTTTCATATTAGCTTTACCTTAATAAAAATTTCTTCTCTTTCAATTTTTTATTTTTATTTTATTTTTAATTTAGTATAGCAACAACAAAACAGTTAGATAGCACTAAAACCAGTATTCACATAAACATTAATTACTCTTCATTTTAATTATATATTTTTAAAGTTGTTTATTTAATTGATTAGGGTCACTCTGAGTTCATATACTAAATATTTAAATGATAATAAACTTGATTTACCTGCTGCAAACTGATTACTAAATTATGTTTCATATATTGACTTGCTTAGAATTTGAATTTGTTTCTTTTTGAATATGATTTGGTAAATAGCTTGAGCCAATATTAAAACACACCATAGGTAATAATTAGTAGCAACTAGATGACCATCATTGGTGTTCATATTAGATTCTGTAAGGCCTTGCCTAATAGGGTGCAAGATTATATACTATCCTATTGTTGTGAAGTAATTGGTTGTAAACTAGCTGTCACTATACTCACGCATTTGATCTGTTAAGCTCGGTGAATCATGGAACAATGGTACTCTTGCTCTGGATGATAACAAGGTCAAATGATCAACTAAGTTGGATCCTGAGTTCATATTAACTAATGATCAGCCAATTGTTAGTTTAATAGTGGGCTAAGGATAGAGGAAACAAGGCTGTAACCAGAGGATCCTGGCGTTCTGTGCCTCTTGTTAATGTCATGAATGACATTTCAATACTTGTATTGAAAACCCAAGAGTTAAACCCCGGTTCCCAGAAGGTGGATCCAACCCTCCAGACCAGTCCAGGACCCGCCAATCCGTAAGAGATGGGCTCAAATTGGTGAATTACTATGCGTTCTGCCGGCCTACTACAAAGGACCCTCCAAAGACAACTCAAGTCACACAAAGTGAACGGGGGACCGCCAACTCGCTGAATTGCATACTCAAGTTAACAAGTTACTCCAAGACCCGTCAGTCTCCCAAGGACAATTCCCCAAATGGTCATCAGATTGATGCTAACCTTGAGCCACCAAAGACCCAAACCTATGCAGCAGTTGCAGCTTTCCTTAAGGAGGTTAAACCAAACCCTATTCTCAACTCTGCCAATGACCTGCCAGCATGCTGCCCAGAGAGAGTAGTACAATTGAACTAACAAGTGACATAGTGAACAGTGGCAGCAGAACAAAGCATTGCCATTTCTATTCACCATAGCAGGCACAACCTGGATCTCCTGCCCCCAAGACTCTAAGCCAAGATCCATGCCCCGCCAGTACCTTGTCCGTGAACCCAAACCCTGCAAAAATTGAAGAAGCAAAAGCCCATGGTATAAAAACCCTGGCGGTATGGTGAAGATCACATTGTCATTTTCAATAATAAAGTTTATGAACCTTTGGTTCAAACAAATCTTACCCTATCTAGTCTTAGTGATCTTCCATCTTAATTCCAGTCAAGTAGACCACCAGGCCGCCGCCCTCCCCCAAGTCCAACCTGCTGAATTGCCCCAGGCATTATACCGTCCCCCGGGAGCCCCCTTTGGACCTGTGCATTTTACTGAATACCCCCCCAACCCAGCCTATTCAGAGTACAACTTGGAAACCATCCTCATTGCCAACCCTTTGGCAAGGACTAGAAGTACCAAGTACATAGGACACAAAGGCAAGAGGGTTGAGATCCCGCCCTTACTATTCAAAGACAAGTACAATTATCTGCCTGCCTACTTTGTTCCTATGACTCCTCCTTTAACCCCACAAACAGACCGCTGCTGGAACCTACTGCTGCAGCCAAGACCACCTCTACCCAACTGTTTGGAGTACTCTACATTACTTTGACAGGTTTGGTAGATTCTGTGGTCCCCTACTCCAGACCTTGGTCCTTACTCAAGCAATCTGTATCTTATATTATCAAGTTGGCACCCATTCTATGGTGGGCCCTACCCGCCGGCTTGGCCGCACCTCACCCTGAGCCTCCCAATGCCTCTACCTACGGCTGGCTTCCTGACAGTTAATCTTTTCTGTTACTATATAACTCCCTTCTTGATTGATTAAATAAAAGATCAAATTTATATACTTTAACTTTATTATACGCATTAGGCTAAATACTTATCTTGACCTAATCTTTATTAATAGAAGGATTGTATTTCAAGTTAAGTGAAAGAAACTACCAACTCTACGCAGAAATATGACATTGGTGCTCACTCTAGCATGCATCAGTCTGATAATAACCGTTGCCCTGATAGGGACTCGTTTTTCATGCGGGGAGGTGATGAAGAGAACCTTCTCCACGTTTTCCTTTGCCACCTTCAGGACCACCCTGATGGGTTATTCTTGGAGATCACTTGCCTTGCTGGAACAAGGGATGGTCTGCCTAATGAATTCATGGCTTTTGGTCAGTTCATGACTGACGTGCAGCATCCCCCTCTAATAGAGGATCAGTCCTCTCTACACCTTGATGTCCCAGTGCCTCTTGAGGTAGACAGAAATGTGGAGCCTACCCAGCAACAGCTAGAGCAAGCTATTAGCCGTATGGACCAGGGTGCATACCAGAATGGGGAAGCCCACAAGAAGCTTGTTGTACTACCCTCTTATGGCATTAAAGCTAAAAGAGAAATTCCAAAATTTCACAGGGATAACTCCAAATCAGCTTTGAATACAGATGAAAACAATCAAACAAGCCAAGGAGTATATCCACAGCTTTGCACATCCTGCCATTTGCCATAACTGGACCCACCTGGGTTATCAACTATCCCTGATCTCTCATCATGGAAACTTGATAAACAATCAGCAGGCTTTCCTCTGTTGTCTGTATGAAAAACTTACAAGCTCTATGACCAATATCAGTCACCAATTGAATCACTTGGCAATCCACCAAAACTTCACGGCAAACTGGTCAACACAGCTTGAGGAACGCCTGACAAACTACATGTTCACAATGGTTGGGACTATGCTGGAGCACAAAGGATTGGATAATAATTGGCTAGGCACAGTAACTCATCATGTAAAGGGTGCAGAAGCCACATTTTGCTACCTATGTAGTGAGGTAGAGTCACTCGGCTGCTCTGTAAGACTGATAGAAGATGGGGTTGCGTTGGAAGGCAATAAGGAAGTCACCGCCATTATCCAACAGGACATGGAGGAGCTATCCAAACACATCAGTGAGATTGACAAGGGCCTTTGGCAATCCCTCTCTGACTGCAATCATTTCAACATGGAATTTACCAAGCTGGCAAAATTGATCAACCACAATCATGACCACACGGAAGATAATTGTGACAATCTGGAAGCATTAAGCAAGAAACATTGGGCTATGCAAGAAAAGAACAACTTGATGTTTGAAAAACAGGATTCACATATGGAGAAGCTCAAAGACAAACTGCATGCAGCTAATCTCACAATAAAAGACCTGGCTCAAGAAGTACAATCACAATGTAGTGACATTCTGCATCTACAAGGACAAGTAAAGCAGTTACTTCAAGTTTACTCCAGCCAAACTGTGCTGGAAACAGGTCCACAAAAAACCATAGAAAGAAGCCAAAGCGTCCTGTCCACAATCAGCCAGGCAATGTCAGAGGACTGTTGCTTCTTTAATAGTTATGAGAGCAATGAAGACAACATAGGCCGTACAATGAGGAAAGTGATTGTAGCGGAACCAGTTCTGGATAGCAGTGAAACACCTCTTCCTGGCGCTGCTGCCTCTACTTCCAGGACTAGCAACAATTCCAGGGATGCGGCTTTAGAAGCACAGTTTTGCGCTTTGAACCAGAGAAATACCTCACCCCTGCCTAGAAGAAGTTATAATTTTAGCACTTATGCTGTGATCCCAAATTTAAAGCCAACAAACTTGCCAAAGTTTGACAAAAAGGCCAATGTCCACATGTTCCTCCAGCTATACAATAACTCTATGTATGGGGCAGACAATGCCATGAAGAATGCAGACATCTTTAATTGTTTGGATTCAGAGACCCAGACAGTAATAATGCTGAGACTTCTGGAACAAGGCTGGACTTACGAGAACGTATTCAGGGCCCTCATTGCGGAGTTTGGCAGCAAAGAAGCTTTATTTTGCCGCAAAATGGAGTTCACATAAGGGAAGATAAAGAAGGGGGAAAGCCTAATGGATTTCTCAGAATGCTTATATTTTGAAGCACAGACACTAGTCTCCATGGGAGCCACCACTTTTGTTGATGTAAAAGGAGCGCTTCTTAACTATGTACGTCCCAATAGAGAGCTTTCTATTGCTCTCAAATCTGGAATATATAGTGCAAGAACGGTCCCTGAGCTCATGCGTCATTTGGGATCTTTTAAGGAACAGTTTGAAGTCCCCTTTCCTGACTATAAGAAAGCCACTTTGTCCTCTTCTACAGATTCCAAAGGCAAGACTTGGGATAAGGACTCTCCTAGGAAACCTACAATAGTAGCTACGCCCCCAGTCAACAACACAACAAACAACCACACCTGCTACAAGTGTGGGCAATTAGGACATCTTTCCTGGGACTGCAAGCAACCCAAGGCTAATGTGCGCCACCTGAACCAGGAAGACAATGTGGAAGACAAGCAGGATGACAAGGATGAAGAAGATGACAGAGAAGAAGACAGTGAGGAGTCAAAAAACTGCTAAGCAGTCAGGTTGAGGAGAAAACCCTGACTGCTAGTAGATCCTGACCCTCTCCACCTATTGACCCAGATCCTGACGCCCCTGACCGCAACGTCAGCCTGTTGGACCAAGAAGCTTGCCCCAAAAGATACTTGCCAGATAAAGAAGAAATAAACAAAGACTTGCTCCATAGAGTTTTGGCCGTCAACACAGTTACAAGGAAGCAAGCAATCTGTACGGAGAGTATACCTTCCAAGGAAGCTGTTGACACCATCTCTATACCCTACGCTGAACAACTTTGCATGCCATACACTGAGGTCACCCACAAGAGTGATAGCGTCAAAAAGTTGTCTCAACTATTGAGGTCGGTACAAGTCTCCACAAATTTGGATACCTTGAAATCCCTGAAGCCCACCCTAACAACTGCGCTGGAGTTGTTTCTTGCTCAGTTTAAAGGATTGGACGTTCACAAGGTTACCAAAATTACCTCCCCTCATTACAGAGAACAACATGATTGCACTTACATTGAACTGGTGGTTCATAAGCTTTGGGTAAGGGCAATTCTGGACTCTGGAGCTCCAGGGAACATTGTGTAAACCAGGCTAGTAAAAAAACTGAAACTTGCGCCTGATTTAGACTACAATGAGGAATTTGGTACTGTGGGACCTGACAAAACAAAGGCTTTGGGAGCCTATTCATCCTTACCACTTTGTTTTGGTAAATTGGTGGTAACTTCCCCGGCAATAGTGTTGCACAACAAAAGCTATGATATCTTAATTGGTACCAGCTTCATGGCAACCTACAGAACTATCATCAATCATTGGGATAGCACCTTCAGCATTATGGGTCACTTGGTACCAATGTTTTATCATGGTGATGGACCAAGAGACCTCCCTACAAAGAAAATACATTATATTAATATGGAATATGCTGATGGAGATATGCCAGTAGCATACACCTTGCGTCAACGCAAAATCAAGGTTCTACCTCTGGTCACTAAGGAGTACAAAGGGATCCCCTTATATTCCTCTAGTGAATTCTCCATTCCAATTGGGTCTCAAGTGATTCATAATACAGGTCTAAGCCTCAGTTTCCCTAAAGGTATGCATGGTGAAGTATATGGACTCCACAATGGTTTGCAACTGGAACCTTGGATTCTACCTGGTATTGTCATGCCATCATTGGAAGAGATTCTGGTACTCTTGGGGAACCTTTCTGATAAATTGCTGAAGGTTAAGAAACACCAACTGCTAGGCTACATGAAGCTGGAAGAGAACTCTAGTCTTATGGATGCCACCCCATTTGGTGAGTTCAGTGAATTTGCACTACCTTGCAACCAACCAAGCGTTCTGTTGCTTATTCCACACAAGTCTTTAAATGGACTAACAGAAGACCAGAAGGACCAAGTTATTTGACTCTTTGAGAAATACAAGGACGTCTTTGTGGAGAATGATCAAGACCTAGGGAAAGCTCTGGGAGTTGAACATGTTTTGGATACGCAAGGCACTGCCCCTATACGCTCTAGGCTGATAAGGCGCAGTCTGGCCAACCAAGCCATTGTCAATAAAGAACTACAGAAGTTACTTGCATCTGGCCTTTTGGTACCCAGCAAAAGCCCTTGGTCTTCCCCATTGTTAATTGTAAAGAAAAAGAATGGGTCGAAACGCGTAGTAATGGACTACCGCAAATTGAACTCTGTTACAAAAAAGGACTCTTATCCATTGCCCTGCATTGATGACACATTGGACAAGCTGGGTGGTGCAAAATACTTCAGCGCAATGGATCTGATCAGCAGATACTGGCAGATTGACCTTCCAGAGGCAGACCAGGAAAAGTGTGCCATTATTACGGAGCAAGGCTTTTTTCAACCTACCAGGATGCCACAAGGACTCACAAATGCTCTCACAACTTTCCAAAGGGCCATGGACTCTGTGATGGGGGACCTCAAGTTGACTTGTGTTCTGGTTTACCTTGACAATATTAACGTCTTTTCACAGAACCTTTGGTCAGCATTTGGACCACTTGGAGGCAGTATTTCAGCGTCTGATTGCTGCCAACCTCAAGTTAAAACCAAGGAAGTGTAACTTCTTTAAGGAACATCTGGAATTCCTTGGTTATATTATCAGTAATGATGGCTTGCAGCCTGTTCCTGCCAAGGTCAAAGCTATCACACACATGCAAACGCCTTCCAACAAAAGAGATGTTCAGGTGTTTTTAGGGATGATTGGCTATTATAGACGCTTTATACCAAACTTTGCCGGCCTAGGAGGACCATTATTCCACTTGTTGAAAAACAATGTTGAATTATCATGGACAGAAGGATGCCAGAAAGTCTTTGAGGACTTGAAGGCCACCCTAGTGACAAAGCCAGTACTCTCCTATCCTAACTTTGAGCGCCCTTTCATTGTACACACAGACGCCAGTTTGACAGAAATTGGCGCTGTTCTTTCTCAGCTAAACAATGATGACCAAGACCATCCTGTAGGGTCTTGTTCCCGCACACTCAATAGTCACAAAAGAAATTATACAGTCACAGAGAGGGAATGCCTGGCATTCATCTATGCCTGCCAACAATTTAGAGTGTACCTCCACGGAGTACACTTTACGGTGGTAACTGATCATGCCTCACTTAAATGGTTGAAAGCCCTGAAGGATCTAGAAGAACAACTGGCACAATGGGCTATTAAGATACAAGCCTATGACTACGAGATAATCCATCACGCGGGAGTCATGCACCAGAATGCAGACCGTCTTTCACATCTTCCTATCATAGCTTTGGTCTCTTCAGCAGCAGATGAACTTTACAAAAAAACTGATGCTGAAACCTTCTATGTGGGGGGAGGAGCCGCTCAAGATTCAGAAAATTCTGAAGGCTCTTGCGGTGGACACTTGTGTCAAGGATAATCAGCTTTTTAAGTTGTATAAAGGGAAGTGGTTACCATACATTTGTCCATCCTTATGTACAGATGCAGTAGTATTAGCACATTGCACTGTGGGTCATGGTGGTATCCATAAGACCCTTAACCTGCTACAACAGCATTGCTACTTGGAAGGTATGTACTCAGATGTAGCAGAAACCCTGGCTGCTTATTATGACTGTACTATTGAGCAACTAAAGGTCTTGTGCTATCAGCACCAGTTAATACAACCTGGCTTTGCGTTCTATACTGTTGCTATAGATGAAGTAGGTCACCTTCTACTGACTGCTAGCAATAACAAGTTCATTATTGTAGCAGTGAATCAGCTTAAAAAATGGATAGAAACAAAAGCAATTCCTAACCAGTTGGCGCTGACCACAGCTAAGTTCATTTTGGAGAACATACTCTACAAACATGGCTGCCCCCAGACATTGCTAACAGATAATGGGACCAACTTCACGGGATATATGATACCCAGACTGAACAAACTTATGGGTATCTGTGGCACTCTGTCAACACCATACCATCCCCAAACAAATGGAATGGTAGAAAGGACAAATGGAAGCCTGGTACAGATCTTAAGGAAGCTTAGTCACCAGCATGAAACGGAACGGGATACAAATCTTCTGGCAGCTACCTTTGCGTGCAACATAGGATTCCACAGGGCTACTGGAAAAAGTCCCTTCCAGCTTCTTTATGGTTGACAGCCAAGTCTCCTGCCACACCTCTACAGAAAGTTAAAACTAACAATCCCCCTACCCCTGATGCTTATTTGAAGAAACTAGCACAGACGCTAATCAAGTTACAGTCTGAGGCATACTCTACCAACTTAGCAATAAAGGAGAAAGATATGGATTGTGCAGTAGAAACCCAACCTTCCCTTCCTGCATACAAAATAGTAAGCTTGGTATAATTCTACAGCAATCAAGGGTACGGTTGCAAAAGTAAAATTGCCTCACTATGGCAAAGTCCGGTCAAGGTAGTCCAGAAAGTGGGAGTAGATAGCTACACTCTCAAGGATCTGGAAACTGGCCAGATGATTACTCAAGTCCATGCGCAGTATATGCGCAAGGCTCCAAGTGATCAAGCATAAACCCCTTTATGGATAACAATTTGGAAAAAGAAAAACCTAATGAAAATAGTGGAAATCTCCAGAATTAACTCATACAGAATGGAACATCCTCCATGTTGACAATTCCAGAAATTGTTTTTGCTTTATCTTTTATAATTCTAATTAAAAGCTCAAGATAAAAATCAAACATTGCTTCTATTATCAGTGTTAATTGTTTAATAAAGAAAAAAATAATCTTTAATATTGAAAATAAGAAAATATTTTTGAGAATTGTTGACATGGAGGATGTTTCATTTTGTATGAGTTAATTCTGGAGGTTGCCAAAATAGTCCATGGGTTGTTATCCTTTTTGCATCAAGAAGAGATAAAGCTTACAGTAAGAAGGATTAGTAGGGTTAAGCAACTGGTTCTTTATTGAGATACTGCTGCCTCTAACCCCAGGCACGACTGGATGAGGACTTTGGCAATGGCCGCGTAGGTTATCCAGACACTAGGTAGCCAACGGAATGCAAATGGAAGAAAAGGAGAATTGTCAACGGGAAGGAAATTGAAACAGTTAACACCAATTGAATAAGGAAAAGCAAGTCCAAGTAAGATGCACTCCCAAAGAAGGCTTTCTTTCTGGGCATATTCCTCAGGTGTTTTGCCTCCTACTGAGTACATGACTCCCAACAGTCATTCAATATATTTGGGCATGTGGTGAAGCCTCTGGTGATAAACAACCTTGGAGCCACTAAGCACCAAATTCCCTACCAATGTCATGGATTGTCTACTTCCTTCTCAACTATAGCTAAGGAGCTCTAGAGCAGTACCCATTTCTCTTTGAAAACGGTATTCATGGCTATCTGAACCATGCCACAAGGGCACTGGGCCAACAGATGACCAAGGATCAGACCATGCTGTAAAGACCAGTTCAAGAAATCTGAGAGCATGAGATATCTGATTGTCTGTCAAGTATATCCCATCAAAGGAGAAGTCCTGTAGGCATAACTGGGTATACCTTACAAGTTTCAAATGAGGTATACACCAATGAA
Organism: Entomophthora muscae; assembly: GCA_014839935.2. Lineage (NCBI taxonomy): Eukaryota > Fungi > Entomophthoromycota > Entomophthoromycetes > Entomophthorales > Entomophthoraceae > Entomophthora > Entomophthora muscae. The sequence continues at coordinate 185,000 of QTSX02005732.1, read as the reverse complement.
TGTTATTCCCTACTTCAAGCCTCTTTGTGGAGATTATGTAAGGATTTTCCAGGGCTAGCATAAGAGTAGACCACATAAATACTGGGCCACGGAATTTTGGGATGGGAAACTTCTCCCAATGATTATTGGTAGCCAGTTCAATATAAGAATCTTGACTATCTTCTTGGACCACCATGGAGTACTGTAAATTCAGAACCTGAACGTAAAAATGCGGGATTGTCAAATCCTTGGTCCAAATTTCAAATCACTTTTGCGGGAAAGCCTTTTTTTAATTAAATTGAATTATTTGTATTTTTATTTGAATTTTCAAAAATGTGGGAACTCATAGACACTTTGCAAAGTTCAAGTCAAGCTGCATATTTCCAATGGACAAAATGAATTAACTGGAATCAGATTTGAAGCGTTCAAATCCATCAACCATTTTCATTAAGTTTACTATGTTTTTTGAAATTGCGGGATTGTCAAATCCAAGAACCAAATTTCAAATCACTTTTGAATGCCACTATTAAACTCAGATATTAATTGTGGGAACTGGAAATTAAATTGAATGTACAGTAAGCACACTAGGAAATATCAACCCAAATCAAGAAGCTCCACTCTGGATAAAATCAAATGGAAAATACAATCTCATCAACCATAATTAGACATAAAAAGTTATTAAACTTTAAAATCATCCAAACCTGGAAATTATAAAATATTATTCACTTCAAATCACGGATATAGAAACTCTGCTACTATTTAAGGCTAAATCAAGAGAAAACAACTACCCACAACTAAACCAATAACTCCAAATAAATACATATTTAATCTAAAATATATTTTTTTATTTTATTTTTATGGACCGTAAATCACATTCCAACCCGCTCCTGCATCAGCCTGCAGGGCAGCCTGTCCACAAGGGCGTTCCAGAGGGTCCAAGAACAGACCCAGAACCCAACTTGAGGGGAGTCATGCTGATACACAGGCCTCCCAAGGTGTCATTGCCAGCCAACCACCTCCTGCATCCCAAGCCCAATCAACCAGCCTGAATCCCAGGCAGAAGCCACTTTCAAGGCCTGCTACCTAAGTCTCCTACACCAGGGTCACCGGGAACACTGAGGTTACTTACACCTCCACTGTATACCCAGTTGTCACCTGGCCCCGCACTCTTGACCCAAGAGTTGCTACTTCCTGCCCCCGCCTCTTTGATACCACCTACAAGCCATTGGCCACAACTGATGAGCCACCTGTGCCTGTGTCATATGCCACCATTGACAGCGCCACTGCAAGCAAGCGTGATCCCACCTTCTACACAAAGGTCCCCATCCCCTGTATTGAGCCTGGTAGCCAGGATTCTGTGGTACCTGCCAAGGGCCGGCGTCAGTTGACAGATAGTGAGCGTATAGCTCTCCTCAACTTCTTGAACGGGGGAATGGTGGTTTGGTATATTGTGCCCCAAATTGGTGTCACGTCCAGGTACATTGCTGACATCAACACCAAGTATGGCAATACTGGGCAAATTGCCAAATCCACCAAAGCAAAAAGACAGCCAAAACTCCTTCAGCCCGTACACATTGACACAATCAAGCAGTGGGTAGCCAGGGATTGCCACCTGGACACACTTGCTGTCCAATCAATGCTCACCACAGAGTTCAGACTTTCTGTTTCCAAAACCCTTGTCTACAAAACTATGGTTGATTTGGGCTTCTTGTGGAAGGTGCTCAGAGTTTCTCCATACAATAGGAACAGTGAAAAGACCATCAAGAATTGACACATTTATGCCAAGACATATCTGGAAATAAAGGAGACTGGGAATGTCCAGTTCTTCTATATTGAAAAATTGTTGTTTTCCTCCTCACTCAGGTCCAGGCATGGGTGGGTTGAGAAGGGGTCCAAGGACGGTGTAGCCCATTGTGCAGCTGTCCGTTCCCAGACCTATTCAATGATTGCGCTTCTTGGTCCTCACGGGTTAGATCAATACCAGATGATTAAAGGCTCCCATAACACAGGACCTTTCTTTATTTTCTCTGAGCTGTCAAGGAGCACTTTTGGATAAATTATAGCGGCACAACCAACGTTGTTGTGCTTGATAATGTTGGGCTCCACAAAGTGGATCTGGTTGTGTCCGAGTTCCCCCCATTTACAAGAATAGCCACTCCTCCAGCCACCACCTTGCTGATTGTCCAATGAGACTTCTCTTCCTCCTGCCATATTCCTCATTCCTGAATCCAATCAAGGAGGTGTTTGGTTGGATCAAGAATAAGGTGAAACAAGGCCTTCCTCAGGACACTGAGGACCTATTCAATATTCTTGAGGTCAGCTAATTTGCAATGCCACCCAATGTGGTGGCAGCTTTCTATGAGCACTTGGAATCCTTCCTTCCAAAAGCCCTGGCCTCTGAGCCAATCAGATAAATGGGCACTCCAGGTTTTATTTGTTTTTATTTTATTTATTTTAATTTTAATAGGGCTCAAAAATTATTATTTATATATAATAATGTGATGTTTGATTGTATTATAGACATATAAGAATACATAGAAAAGGTAAGTAAAACTAATTATACGAGATATAGAGACACATATTTTTATTATAATGCACTGAATATTATATTGACTGTTGCGCTAAAAAATAAAATAAATTAAAAATGATAGAAATAAATTAATTTATTTATATAATTGTGAATTGTTGATGGTACTTTGGCTTTTCTAAGCCATAAATCAGACCTTGTATATCATCATATGATCCTTGTTATTTCAGTGCCACTATAGCCACACGGCACAGCAACCAATGATTTTTATGTATTCCTTACTAATTTGTACTTAGGACGCGGGTAAAGCATATTGAATATGTTTATCAACTCATATTATGAGGGTAAGATAATTTGAGTTCTAAACAATCATTTGTTTAGAACAATAGTGGAGCGGGCCACATGATGCAGATAAATTCAATTCTACATTTTTATCTTTGTGATAAATGGACTTGTATTCAACAAGCTAATAAATAAAAACATTTTTAACTTATTTTTAATATTTGACGTGGTCACAACTTTAACTAATGGCTTGTAATATATTTAGATATATTAATATTATAATTTACATAAAAAAATTTAAAAAAATTAAAATATTAAAAGTAAAATTATAATTATAAATCTTAAAAGTTAAATATTAAAGTTTAAATAATCAAAATATAACAATTTTATTAAATTGTGATTTATTCAATATCAAAATATTTGATATTAAATATGTCAATATTAAAGATTTTAATAGTGAAAATTTTATTATTTAAAATAAAAAAATAAAATAAAAAATTTAAGTTGCAAGGGGAAATGATTTATTAGGAGAATGTGAATTGCAAGGGGAATTATACCCCAAAATCAAATTTTTGGCTAATGCGTCCAATTGGGACCACATACTCTTCTGTATGTGGTGGATGACTCTGGCGCCAATTGCTAGAGGGGTGGCGCTCAGCACCCCAGTGGTGGCCAAATGTCTTATAAAAGGCAATTGGGTGAGAGAATTGACTAGTGGATTTTTTTGGGGGGGCACATAGTACCCGTATAGTGTTGCTATTGCAAATGAGTCATACAGGACGTGCTTGACTGTACTGTATCCCTGTGGTGTCTTCTGTCTTTCAAGGGCTACACAGCATATATTGATCTGTATAGGTACATCTTCTAATTTTTTCACGTTGGCTTTCAATATGCAGTGGAGCAGGATTCCCAGGTACACCACAACGTGGATTTGTTGCAGGGTATAATTTTCTGAGAACATGCACAATTTTTTGAAAGTTTGTACTAACCTATTAATATAGGACGTTTGGTTAAATTTGAAGAGGGTTCCAGGGGGCGCCCAACTTGTATCAGCCCCCCAGGCCTCAACAAACAATATCAATAAAGGCTTAAAATTATTCACAAGGACTGCATCCCCAACTTTATTTGATAGAGCTTTAAAAATTTCATTAGAAATTGCAGATTTCAGATATTCATTTCCTATTTTAAATTGGTTTTTATTAATTTTTTCATATTTGTTGATATTTGTGAAGGTTGATCATTGAATGCTTTCATATATGTATTCATTGAAGTTCAGTTTTATATCCCCATAAATTTCATTCATTTCTTTGATTTTGATTATTGATCCTAGTTTGTATGCTTCCCTTATCCATGGCAAGCACCCCACAGGTGGTTGATATTCCCTATCTTGAGCTTCACTATTAAAAAACATATTCATATTCTGTTGAACTATTTTATTTATTTGATTTTTATTTATTCCTTTTATAGGGGCCACCAGTGACTGGTAACCCCCATAAAACCAACTTGGCGTAAAGCTGCCACTTCCGTGACCTCATCCCCATCCCTGGTGATGACTAAAATAAATATAAGTTAAACATAAAAAGTCTTACTAATTGTTTCCCCTGTGGCCCCCTCAGCCACAGGCGCCATATTGGCAAACTTCATGAGTGTTGGATGCTCTTCATTAATTTTTCTAGGCTTAATTTTTCTTATTTTTCTTGCAACTGTGCTTCCTCTTGATTTTCATTTGATAAAGCTTCTGTATTTCTTGAAGCGCTTCTGCTTCTTGCTTGTGTTTTATTTTCATCTGTTTCCATTTGGTCAGTTTCCTCTTCATTGGTGTTGATTTCCTTTTGAATTTATGTTCCTTCAATTAGTTTGATCTTATTGTTTTCTTTGGCCCCCTGCCAGAACTCCCACAAATTGTAAGCCGCATTGTTGAACTTTAGACTTGATAAAATAGTTCCCTGTAGATTAAGTAATTTTTCTTTATTCTTTTCATCTATAATATTTCCCAACTTATCCAGAGCATCTTCTTTTGACTGTATCAGTGGCTGGCCCTTGTTACCCAGCTTCCCTGTCACTATTTTCCTGATATTTCTTTCTATCTCAACAACCTTTTGAAGGTGTGCTTCTAATTTGTTGATTAAGTTATAGATTGTTGACATATTGTTTGAATTCCATCAAAAAACTGGTTTTTATAGTACTATGTTCAGCGCATACATATTTTTCATCATCATTAATAAATTAAAGACAATAAATGTAAATATTGGATTAAAATATTGCAATTAGACGTCAACTCTTGATATTTTGATATTATGTGCATAACTCAATGTATTTTGTTTAATAAAATTCATTGTAAACGTGGCCTTTTTTCATTGTAATTTATCAAAATGGATTGTGTTTATATTAGAGAGCCATTAACACTTAGTAAAAATATTGATACATAGTGCATTTTACAGCCTGTATATTTACCTATTGGTAATAATTCTATAAACTTTTTAGTCAGATTTTACAAGGTAATAATAATGTAATGTGTTATAAATTACAGTTTACTGTCATTAATTGGCTGATTTTCTTTGCTGTAACAATTGTGCATTTTCTGATATTTCTGCACTAGTATCCAATTGGTTGGCTTCACATCCAATTGCACAGGCAATAGGAAAACAAGCCGCCACCCCAAGACTGGATGTGGTTGGGGTGGCGGCTTGTTTTCCTATTGCCTGTGCAATTGGATGTGAAGCCAACCAATTGGATGCTAGTGCAGAAATATCAGAAAATGCACAATTGTTACAGCAAAGAAAATCAGCCAATTAATGACAGTAAACTGTAATTTATAACACATTACATTATTATTACCTCGTAAAATCTGACTAAAAAGTTTATAGAATTATTACCAATAGGTAAATATATAGGCTGTAAAATACACTATGTATCAATATTTTTACTAAGCGTTAATGGCTCTCTAATATAAACACAGTCCATTTTGATAAATTACAATGAAAAAAGGCCAAGTTTACAATGAATTTTATTAAACAAAATACATTGAGTTATGCACATAATATCAAAATATCAAGAGTTGACGTCTAATTGCAATATTTTAATCCAATATTTACATTTATTGTCTTTAATTTATTAATGATGATGAAAATATGTATGCTCATAATTTTAAGCTATTTGTAAAATGTACAACATTGTTTTAATTATGGGAAATGTCAATAATGTAAAAAGAAAGTATTATTAATTGTAAATTGAAAGAGAGATATCAATTTTAATAAGTTATCACAAAGAAAAGATTTATTTACTAATCAAAGGACGGGAAGGGAAGGGAATAGGCAGAATGAATGTTGCCTTCATCTGCGCCTGTGAAAGGGGCGGCATCAGAGATAGTGGGGAGGGAATGGGTGGTGGCTTGGGAGTCAGGGTTGGAAGGAAGGTGGCTTGATGGGGGGTTGGGGAGGCAGGGTTTTTTGACTGGAAAGGGGAAGCAAGAGCTGATTGCTTCAATTGCTCAAATTCTTCTTCTGTCACATATACTGGCTTGACAAAACGGATGGACTGGCGTGGGGGAGACAGGGGTCCTTTCTGGACTTATCACTATCACTTGCATAGAAGATGATGAGATCAAATAAGTCCTGGACGGACACAGAAGGGAAAAGCGCATACCCCTTATCAATCTGGGTGCATAGTTTGTTGTAGGTGGCAGGCTTCAAGCGCCTGAGGGCAAACTGAAATTGTAGAGACATACATCTGCAAGATGCATGTTGGCGTAGTTGATGGGTAGGAACAGCAGGTATGTCCTGCAGCCCTGATTTCTTGGGTAGCCCATTCCCGCTGCTCTATCTCTGCACTCAGTACAACTGTGTGCACAGTGTTTTGTGTGGCCCACTCCTCCAGCATGGCCTTGAGCTCCATCTGGTAGGCATACCCATCTGCAGTGTATGATATTGCCAAGTAATAATTGACACCCAATGGGGAAACTGCCAATAAAACCCTGACAAAACAATACAGGATTGGCCCACGCTTGAATACATCAGACTGGATACGCTTCTCTCCAAAGTCTTGGATACTTGCAGATATCTTAGCATACAACAGGAATATTACGTCATTACAGGCCCTCATCGCCCTCCCTTTAATAAAATTAATAATGGTTGCATTGTATGGGTCAGTATCCACCAAAATGAGGCCACCAAGAACCTGATTGGATAGGATTCTGGCGGCAACCACAACTCCATGCATCCACAAATTCACTGTTCTCTTATTTGTGAAAATGCTGTGGAGTCCCAGTTGGAGATGGACCTGGACCAAGGCCATCCACGGGTCACATTCCATAATAGCCATCATGAGAGGGTGGGATTTTTCACCTTCAGTTGAAGAACAGGCACCAGTTGGGGTCTTCTTGGTAGGGCAGCCACAGTTGGCGTGGGCTTGCAGGGTTGCAGCCACAGTTGACTTTGCAAAACCCATTGCGGCCGCAATTTCCCAAGGGACATAAGCTTCCCTTGCTTTTCAACCATTTCAAGAACAATCTCTGGGGTGATCAATTTTCTTCTGCGTCTTGCAGGCTGATTGGCTGGGGGAGGGATATGTTCATCTTGGGAACTGGCCAATACCATCTGATTGGCTGTTTTGGGGTTTTGGGCTCTCTGGGTGACCCCATGGCTAAAAAAGCTGATTCTGGATGCCATTGCTGATAAGGAATTTGGGTTAGCAGCTGCCTGTGTGTGATGGGCAAACAGGGCCATGCTTGAGGATGCAGGAGAAAGAACAGACTCCTGTGTGGTGCTTGCAGAGGGGCCTGCGGGTTGGGAGTGGCCATAGACAGAGGCTTCACTGTTAAGAGACCCAGTGTAGCCCTGCATAATTTTGTCAAGGCCAGGAAACAGCTTGTTGACTTGGTTTTGTTGAAAGAAGACATAATAAAATTTTTATTATAATTTAAACTTGAGATGAGGAATATATATTTTAGTCAATTTTATTGTTATATATGTCAATTTTGTGAATATTATGATCTAAATTTTAGCCGTCATAAAATGGAATAGGGTGATTTTTGAGAATGCCTGTGATTCCTAAAAGAATTTGCACAAATCTACTCTAGATCCTTTATCATCCTTTTTGAGACACCCATAAATTATATTTATTTCAAATTCATTGCAATTATGATTTGAAACTTGGTTCTTGGATTTGACAATCCCGCAATTTCAGATTTGTTTGACATACAGAAAATCTCAAATTGTACATAAGAATCCCGCATTTCTGATTCATGTATCCCACATTTGTTTGCTGAGTTTTGTCTTTTGTTAGTTGAGTTATCTGCTCAAGAGATTCAAAATTTGCCAATTTAAATAAACCAAAAAAGTCAAATTAAATGGTTAATTTTATTAAATATTTTATTTTTCACTCAGCTGAGTTGCCCACAAAAGTGATTTGAAATTTGGACCAAGGATTTGACAATCCCGCATTTTTACATCCAGGTTCTGAATCTACAGTAATGCCCACCTCACTTTTGTTCAGAATTTTGAGAAGATTGGCTAAGTTTGGTGCAGGTTCATTGGTCTTATCAGTTGGAGTGGTGGAAGTAGTCTTACTCTTGTTACTACGACTTCTCTTCTTTGCAATTGTTGAAAGCTGGTTGGATGTAGGCATACCGGAGTCTTGTGTTACCAACTTACTCAAAGAAGTACTGGGTTTATAAGAGACAGTACTGGAAGAACTACAGAAAGCTGTGTCTATCTTGCTGCCTAGAATCTCGGTGAATTCTGTTCCTTCCGATGCTAGAACGGGTGAGTACTTGTGTGTGATTACAACCAGAACTTTGGGTCTTCTTTTTGAGCTTGGTTGATTCTCTGTTCTGGAACATCAGTATAGCGCATAACTGGATTCCTGTTCCTTTTTGGGAGGTTTATCATACTGGAGAAAGTTAAAAGACTTTTACAGTAACGTCTAGTTTAGCAGGGGAAATGTTGTGAAGTGATTGATTGTAAACTAGCTGTCACTATACTCACACATTTGATCCATTAAGCTTGGTGAATCATGGAACAATGGCACTCTTGCTCTGGATGATAAAAAGGTCAAATAATCAACTAAGTTGTATCCTGAGTTCATATTAACTAATGATCAGCCAATTGTTAGTTTAATAGTGGGCTAAGGATAGAGGAAACAAGGCTGTAACCAGAGGATCCTGGCGTTCTGTGCCTCTTGTTAATCTCTTCTGTTACTATATAACTCCCTTCTTGATTGATTAAATAAAAGATCAAATTTTCATACTTTAACTTTATTATACGCATTAGGCTAGATACTTATCTTGACCTAATCTTTAGTAATAGAAGGATTGACTCCGAGTTAAGTGAAAGCAACTACAAACTCTACACAGAAATATGACACCCATGTTAAGTGTTCAGTTTGAGATTTAACAAGTAAAAGAAAGTAGGTACTGTTTGTAAAAGGACCTTTATGAGGCTTGTTAAAAACTTATAGTTTAGCACGAAAAAATGGCATTGAATTCACTAAACCAAAAAAACTATATAAAATAATGTATTGAACAAAGATTTATTTTTAACTAAAGAAATGTCTATGTTGGGATATTCTCCATGAAAGTATCTTAACATGAAAGTAGAGATGTTATCCCTTATATAAAATAATGATGACAACAAGCCAGTTGCTTGTTGTTGGGCTATTTTAATTATAATTATCTTAGCTATTAAAACAATAGAAAATTTAGAAGAAATAAAGATCTGATCAGAAATGTATTTACTATAACCTTAAAAGTTAATTTCAAAATTTATGACTAAGAAATATAATTTTGAATTTAAAAAAAGTTAAGATTGTGAAGTAAATTTAAAAGATTAAGGAAAAAACCTGTGGATAGTGATTTGGGGGAAACCTCAGTTAGAATTTCAGCTTAAAAGCTTACTCTTCTAAAAGCCTTTATTTATAGATAAAATGTGTGCCCCTGGAGAGAGATTAGCCAAGGAAAACCAGGAAAATTGGAGACAGTAAGATGATAGCCCTGGAGAAAACACATAGAAAAGTTTGAAACAGCATGGCAACAGAAACCCGTAGATCTGCAGCTGAAGTATGGAGGAAGCAGTGATTGCATAAGTGGCAAGGAAAAGAAAAATACCCTATTTTAAAATAGGATTTATAAAGAAATAATAATAGTGTCAAAACCGCAGGCTTGACCTGCCAGCAAGGTTCCAGCCAAGCAGGTTTGTGACTCGCAATCCAATTATCTGGTCACCCAAAGCCAGACTAGGAAGTCAACTCAAATTACCAAATCCAACAACATGAACAGATGATGATCCTTCACAGTGGATACCTCAATTTGGCGCTTGACTCATTATCAGGATCAAGCCACCCCCTTCTTCCATCCAGCTGTGTGATCACCAATCTTGTTCCTACTATCCTTGATTCACATGAACTATATAATCACTATCTCCCAATAAAGATTATAATCTAGATTAAAAATATTTTTCCCCGTGTAACTCTGCTAAAACAGCACAGTTACGACATTGGTAGCACAGGTAGGCTCTCCATCCTACCTTATCTTGAAAAATTCTGTCTGTTGCCCCTCACACGCTGCGGCCAAAAAATCCTTGACAGAACCATGTCTGGCCTCCTGCCCGGCTAGACTCCGTATACTCCCAGTGCCAAGATACCCGATGGTTTTGTCCTCTACCAAAACACGGTGATCCCGCTACCCACCTTCAACCCATGTCTGCGCAAGGGTTCTTTCAGGCACCCTCCTCAATGCAGCAACCAGTTAACAAAACCACCATGCCCGCCTATGTAGCACAAAGGCTTCACAGTGCTGCCTTGGAGCCCTTTGCCAGGGCCAACTACAACAATGCCGCTGCATGGATCCAGTCCGCCCAGAGCAAGCTGGCTCAAATGGAATAGCCACAGCAATTCTGGATTGCAGAGATTTCCATTTGCCTGACCCATGACGCTGGCACCTGGTGTGACAAGTGGCACAAAGAGCACACTGACAAGAACTGGGATACCTTTAAGCAGGACTTCCTGGCGAGGCTTGTGCTTAAGGATACAGCGCTCATGATTATACGCCAAGTAAAGAACCTGACCCAGACAGGCACTGTTAAAGAGCTCACCCGCACCTACAAGGAACTCTATCTCTGTGCCCCATCCAAAATGGCCTTTGACACTCCAGCTACACACCTCATGTACTACAATGCCCTCAATTTGCATGTGATGAGGCATGTGAACCTGGACCAGGTAACCAACCTGCAAAGCCTGTACTGTGAAGCGGAAAAAGGGGAACAAACATCCAACACTCTACTCAAGGTACAGACAGGGAAACAAGAAAGGCCCAAGGACTCCCATCCAAGCAGGCGCTCTACTCAACCACCTCCTGGAGGCAACAGAAACAACACCAACCACAAACCCACAGGTTCAAATGGGCATGGAAATGGAAATAATGGCCAGTCAAATTGCACTCATTTCTGTGTCACCGCCACCCAAGGCAACCAAGATGAGGGAAAAGACCGGGGAGAGCACTAAGCAAGCCAAGCTCTCCCCACGCAACTCCTGACTTGCCCAACAATGAATACCAACCCAAGGACGTGTACTAATGCCCAATGATCCAAGTGCCCTCAGAAGACCTGGTACTGTACACCATTACCAGACATCCCAATAAACTGATGTCCTATCATTTCTGCTTTTGCAGTTACACAGGCTCAGCACTCCTGGACTTGGGCGCAGATTGAACCTTAGTCAACAGTAGCTTTGTGGATAAATTCAAGCTGGCCACCAATCCTTTGCGGATTAAAAACGTGGTCCTGGCTGATGAACACCACATTGCCGTGACAAAGAAAACTGCCCCCTTCTCCGTCATGCTTGAGAACCTCCACTCCACCATCCAAGGTCCTGTCATCAACTTCCCTAAGTTTGACATTGTACTGGGACTAGACTGGTTACGGAAAAACAACCCTCACGTGGACTGGGCGACCTCTGTGTTGACCATCAAGCGTGAAGGTGTCAACCACCAGATCTACCCCAACTTTGTGGACCAACTCCTACGTGACCACATATTTGTACGTATCACTGAGACTTTGGAAAAGAAGGAAAACCTGAAGGCAATTGGCTGGGATTCCTGTCAGTATGAAATCATACACTTCAAGGACCACCAGGATACCTCCACACCTCAAGACCACAACATTGTGGCCCACCATCCAGAAATCTTCAAGGAAGCGCTGCCCGGGCTGCCCCCTGAGAAGCACATTCAACTCTCTATCCAACTCAAGGGGGCTGTAACCAAGGCACACCCCATCTACAGACTGACCCCAAATGAGGACAACACCCTGCACGCCTATCTCAAGGAGGCACTAGAAAAAGGACTTATCTGCCCCTCATAGTCTCCCTTTGGGGCTGCCATATTCTTTGTGGCTAAAAAGGACGGTACCTTACGCCTGGTTACAGACTAACGCGCTTTAAACAAAGTCACCATTAAGAATTTTTACCCACTGCCACTGATTAACGACCTTTTTGACGCCTTGGGAGGAGCCACCGTCTTCTCCAAGATTGATCTAACTGCAGTCTATAATCAGATTTGTATCAAGGAGGAAGACATCCCCAAGACAGCCTTCCACACTAAGTACGGTTCCTAAAAATGTGTGGTACTCAACTTTGGCATGACCAATGCCCTGTCTACTTTTGTAACCTTCATGAACAAAGTGTTTGCGCCACACATAGGCAAATATGCCCTAGTGTGCCTGGACAATATTATTGTCTCCAGTCCCTTGGTGGAACAGCATCACAAGGACCTGGAAGAGGTTTTTGCGACCTTGGCACAACACAAACTGTTGACCAAACCCTCCAAATGCCAGTTCTTCTGGGAGTAACTACCCTTCTTTGAACACATAGTCTCAAAAGACAGTATCAAACCCAACAGTCAAAAGATACAAGCCATCTGCAAGATGCCACCTCCCAAGGACAAGTCAGAACTACACACCTTCTTGGGAATGGTGGCCTATGTACAACGCTTCATACCTGACTGTGGCATCTTGACTGCCCCCTTATCCGCCATAACAGGCGTCAAATCCAAGTTTGTGTGGACCCCCCAATGTGACCTCTGTTTTAGACACCTCAAGGAGAAGCTTACAACAGCTCCTATCCTGCAATACCCAAAAATGATGGGGAATACCAAATGGAAACTGACGCCTCAGACACATCCATTGGGGGAGTACTACAAATCAAAAACAATGATGGTGATTTCCTGCCTGTAGCTTATGAATCCCAAAAGTTGACAGATGGCAAGTGTTGATACCCTATCCACGACAAGGAATGGCTGGCCATTGTACAATGCCTAGTCAAATGGTGTTGCTATTTTGAACAGCAGGAAGAATTCACAGCACTAACCAATCACAAGTTGCTCATCTATTTCAAGACACAAGCAAACCTGTCACGCCACCAAGCGCAGTAGATGGAAATATTAGAAAGGTTTAACATGCTCATCCAATATAAGTCCAGGGCCAAGCTCGCCATGGCAGACACCCTGTCCTGCCTGTATGTCCGTGCTTTAAGAGAAGAGAATAGGCTCAACCCAGACTGGCCTCTCCTAGTGCTACATACAAAAGACAAAGGATTCCCTGCAGGCACAACCAACATCACCAAAGAAACAGTCATCAAGAATGAACATCTCTTTGCTGACGTATATGGGACTCTCCACAGAAAAATGACGGATGGCATGACCATTCCCTATATTCCCACACATCAGCGAGTTGATACCATTCTTTGCTACCACAGAGATCTTGGACATACTAAGAGCCAAAATCTATACAAGTTCCTAAAGCATAAAGCCTGGTGACCAACCTTATACTACAATGTCCAGGAAGTATTAGAACAGTGCAAGGTTTGCAAAAAATTTGCTAAAAGCAAAACCCCGCCTAAGTCTGTACTCCCCATTTGGACCCAACTACTGTTCAAAGTATGGGCTCTTGACATTGTGGGCCCCATGCCAGGAAAGCACAACGACAAAAAATACATCTTCACAGCCATTGACTTTGGGACAAGGTGGCCAGTAGCCCAAGCGGTGAAGGCACACACTGGCAACAATGTACGGCAATTTATTGGCAAAGAAATAATCAGCAGGTTCGGAAAGCCAGAACTCCTGATAACCAATGGAGGCAAAGAATTGATCTCCAAAGACACCAATGTGTACCTCGCCAAGAATGGGGTCAAACACACTGTCACAACACCATACCATCCACAGGCCAATGGATGTGTAGAGCGGCTTAATGGTAGCCTCGTGCAAGCCCTAGCCAAACTCACCGCTGGGAGACCTGAAGACTGGTATAAGCAGCTACCAACTGCATTACTTGTGTGCCAAACCCAAGTGAACAGATCCACTGGGAAAAGACCGTTTGAACTGGTATACAGCACACAGCCAAATATCATTCAAGCATTGACAGGACCTAAGTTGGAAATTCCAAGTCAAGTCCCCCCTTGCTTGGATCCTCAAGTAGTAGCGGCCAACATCAAGCAAGCAGCCAAAGAAAAGGAACACCTACAAAAGACATTTATTCCCATCGGCAATAGACATGAAGTCAGGGACAAAGTATGGGTCATGAATGTTGACAAGAGCAAACTACAACCCAAGAAAGTAGGGCCAGCAATCATTCAAAAGGTAAACAACAATAACACTTACCTTGTGCAAGGGCTTTGGAAACGCAAGCAAGACAAGACCTTACACCACAATTGCCTACGACCCTGCAAAGCAAGACAGAAACAACAAGAAACCGCCCTGCCTGCCACCAAGCAACAACTGATTCAATACGGCGCCTGGGCTCCTGACAACCTCCCTGACAACCTGCCCCCAGAGGAGGCTGACCTTCAGCCGGGGGTGTGTGTCAAAACCGCAGGCTTGACCCGCCAACAAGGTTCCAGCCAAGCAGGTTTGTGACTCGCAATCCAATTGTCCGGTCACCTGAAGCCAGACTAGGAAGTCAACTTGGATTACCAAATCCATCAACATGAACAGATGATGATCCTTCACAGTGGATACCTTGATTTGGCGCTTGACTCATTATCAGGATCAAGCCACCCCCTTCTTCCATCCAGCTGTGTGATCACCAATCTTGTTCCTACTATCCTTGATTCACATGAACTATATAATCAATATCTCCCAATAAAGATTATTATCTAGTTTCTAATTTTTCCCCATGTAACTCTGCTAAAACAGCACAGTTACAACAATAGACAAACTGTGTGTGCGTGCAAAAGCAAAAACCAAACCAGAGAAAAAACTAAGGTAAGAAACTCTTAATTTAAAAAACTAATAAATTCTATATCAAAAGAAGTTCAAATATAGAATTAATAGTTAAAAAGCCTGCCCTCTGGGGCAGGGCACAACAGATGGCTCTGGTGACACTAAATCAACATGAATCTGTTGATGACTCATGGATTCAGATTTGTGGCTTTAAAAATTACTATACATCATGTAAATAAAGGGTCCATATTTACTTAAATAAAATTATCTATTTGATCTTATTAAAGTTATTTATTTATTAGCTCTACGTTCAATACAATATTTGATGTATTATAATAATACTTACCTCTAAATCTAGTAAATTTATTTATATTTAACTAACTTTGAAGTTTTTAATATCTGGAATAAAAACTAATGTAAAGTCATTATAAAATTTAAGACTATTTTTCAAGTCCTATTAAAAATAAAATAAGTAAATTTATAGGACAATTAAAGCCAAGAACACATCTTTATTTGATTGGCTTGAAAGCAAGGGCTTTGGGGGGAAAAGACTTAGAGTGCTTGTAAAAAGCTACCACCACATCAGGTGGCATCAAGAATTGGCTGATTTCAAGAATGTTGAAAATATCTTTGGTATTCTGTGGGAGGCTTTTCTTCACCTTATTCTTGATCCAACCAAACACCTCCTTGATTGGATTCATAAATGGAAAATAGGTTGGGAGGAAAATGAGCTCCATTGGGTAGTCAACAAGGTGATATCTGGATGAGTGGCTAGTTTTATCAATGGGATAGAACTTAGACACAATCAAATCCACTTTGTGGAGCACAAAATTATTGAGTACAAAAATGTTGGTTGTGCCATAATAATTAATCTAAAGGTACTTATTAGTAGTTCAGAAAAAATCAAGTGATGTCACGCTGTCAGGATTATCCTGACAAATTACCTAGCCAATGGAAATTGTGAAGTATCCAATATCTGGGCCAGGTAACAGTAAAATTGTGATTTACTCAAAGATGGGTATTCATGCATTTTGCATGAATAGATTAATGCATGAATGTTCCTATTCATGTAAGCGTAACTCATTGAGTACGGAATAAAAATCAATTTTTGTACTTGCATTCAAAAGGTCTTGCCAAGCCTAACAACTTTTCCTAAGCAATAGCGACTTGTCAAGAACCCCAATCACAAGTGAAATCAAGATGAAATGAACTTCTGGCATACATAACTGGTTGTATGAAAATGATGTCATGTCATGCATGCAACTGTATATCAGTGAATATGAATTTGATCCGCATGTCTAAACCCACATTTGAAAGCCCTTGTCATTTCAAATATTTATTATTAAGTAGTGAGCACTTGTCAAGAAGCCAGATCACAAGCAAATTTGAGTAGAATACAGTATTATGACAGTAACAAGTGACAACTTCATTTGACATGCATCAAATGCACTCTCTGCACCCACTATTCCTACACAATCTCCCCTCACTACCTTTCACCTATAAATAAATGAAATTTGACTAGTTTATAGATAAGCTATCATTGAAGTTCAACCCAATCTCTTGCTATCTATTTTTCTCTTTAATTATAGAAAGTAAGTTCTGCTGTGTCTTTACAGGTGGGCTTTACACACGCTGTTGTTGGAACCCTTGATCATTTAATACTGGTCTAACCCATGGGGACCAAGAAGCACTATCATTGAATAGGTCTGGGAACTGTGAGAATTGGGGGGCTGGTTAAGAGGAAATAAAACCAAGCTCTCAACCACAATAAAATTGAAGTTTCAGTAACAACCAAAAGGTTGTCACCAACAATTACTGGGAGGCCAAAGAGGGGGGAAGGAAACAACTAAACACCAAAAGCAACAGAAAAACCAAATGGCCAAATTAGACTAACAAATTTTGAACTTTATTATAGTAGAGAATGATGAAGCAAGGTCTTTTACAACTCTTGCACTCCTTTAAATGGAGAGGATAGAATTTGGGTGGGAAGTTGAATGTCAAAAAAATAAACCAATGATATGAGGGAATATGGATGCATTTCTTGAGGCAGGCAAATCTGGAAAAATTAAAATGGATAAAATCAAAGAAAAAACTGACTCAACTAAAATTGAGGAATCTGTCTTGGATGCAATTACCACTGCTCCTGGCTACTATTGCACATGATATTTAACCAGAGGTGTCTCTTTGGTGGGTTAAGTGGAGGCATCTTCAAACTAATTCAGCAAATAATAGTGTGAGGACTTTTCTTGGGGCTTTTTAGTAAATCTTTGGATAAAATATCCAGGCATAATATGACAGAGATCCCCAAGCATTTGGTGAGGATTGAAGTAGAGGCCCAAGGGGGAGGCGTAACTTTACAGGAACAGATAGCTGCACAGCATGCTACACCATCCTTATATCCCCTCTCAACCCACCCATGCCTAGACCTGAGTGAGAAGAAAAAAATTCATTTATATAAAAGAACTGTATATTGCAATTCTGCTTTAGGGCCAGATAGGTTTGGAGTAAATGTAGTGATCCTCAATTGTCTTCTCACTGTTTCTATTTTACAGAGAAACATCTAATACTTTTCATCAGAAGCCCAGATTGGCCATGGCTTTGTTTACAGGGGTTTTTGAAACAGAAAGCCTGAAATCTGTGGCCAACATTGATTGGACAGCAAGGAAATCCAAGTGGTAATGCTTGGCTACCCACTGCTTGATTGCATCAATATGCACAGGCTGGAGGAGTTTTGGTTGACGTTTGGACTTTGTGGATTTTGCAATTTGATTGGTGTCACCTTATTTGGTATTGAGGCTGCCAACATATCTGGCTGGGACACCAAATTGGAACACAATATCCCAAACTGTCATTCCTCAGTTTAGGCAATTGAGGAGAGCTTCATTCTCACTATCTGTCAACTGACAACTGCCCTTGGTGGGTACCACAGCATCTAAGCTGTCAGGGATCCATTCTGTGGGGGGTTCCTGAGAACTTGCGGGCAGACAGCCCACAGGCCCGGAGGGTAGGGGCCACCATAGGATAAGAGCTAACTTTACAATATAGGATAAGGACTTGCCTAGGATGGCCCAGGGCCAGTTGGAGGGGACCATGGAATCCACAAGCCCAGTAAGGGTGATGTACATCACTCTGAATAGTTGTGTTGAAGTGGACTCACTGGTGGCCACAGATTCTTGCAGGCAGTTGGGCTGCAGAGTGAGGGGCAGGGTCATTGAAACTTGGTAGGCTGTCAGGTAGTTATACTGTAGATTCAGAACCTGTTGGGGAAAATGTGGGATTGTCAAATTCTTTTGAATAAATTTACTAACTTACAGGAATATTTTCCATCCTTTTATATAAAAAAGTAAGTTGTTCTGGAATGAAAATTACTCCATTGAGTTGGTGAGCTCATGAAAAAGAATTTGAAAATCCCACATTTTTCCCAACAGGTTCTGAATCTACAGTATTTATGTTGGAATAACAGTGGGTGCACAGTGATCCAGGCTTCTTCTCTGCCAATAATCTCAGTCTCTTGATCTCTGGCTTCAGGTCATAAATCAGGATTTCTTTTAGAGGGAACTCTGAATATGCTGGGTTTGGTGGATATTCTGTGAAATGTACCAGGCCAAAGGGTGCTCCTGGTGGACAATATAGTTCAGATGGAGAGTCCACGGTTTCTTGGGGTTGATGGATGTGGAGAACAAGGCCACAGAGGTTAGTCTGAAAATGGAATAGAACTAAAATCAAATATGGGATTACCTGATTGAACCAAAGGTTCATATCACTTTATTGCAAGAATGACAATGGGAAACTTCCTGGCGGCCCAGGGTATAAGTATGCCCATCAGCCATAGGAAAACTTTTGTAATCCCCCCGGGCCAGGTGGTACCATCTACCAAGGTTTGGCAACCCTCAGTGGCATTTTGCACAGGGGATCTCTCATTGGCTGGATCAAAATGAGAAAGCTCAAATTTCCTTTTTGAGTTGCAGGATTGGTCATCCTTGGGCAGCCTGCATTCCACGGGAAGTTTCTTCAATTCCCTAGCTGTGGTGGCCCCAGTTATCTTGGGATCATTGGCCAAGCCTGCACTCTCATTGGCAGGACTAACAAGATCCTTTTAAAGGAGAGGAATAGACCCCAGCAACTCTAGATTGATAGGCTTCAGGAGTTTCACCAAAGTTGAATTTGGATCTGGTTTGAGCCCAGAAAAATACAGGCAGCCAGGCAGCTGGGCCTGTGGGCTTGTGGCCTGCAGGGTTCCAGGGTTTTAATCCTGTAGCTGAGTTTCTTCTATGAGCATTGTTGACAAGAGTTTGTCATTTTTAACATAAGCTATTGGTCTCAGCACTGTCATGGTAGGTTCCATCATTCTGGGAATTATCTGGCAAAGTAGAAAGGCTCAAAAAGCCAGCAAACCCTTCACAAAATTGATCAAATTAACGGATTTAAATCAAACGGTCAATTGAAAATGGGTTATAGCTGCTACAGTCTGCCAGCTGAAACCAATTCCCCTTGCAAATTGACATTGATAAATTGACGTAATTTGAGGGTTACCTGGTATGAGCTTATTAATCAGCATGGTCGTCAGAAACTAGTCACACAAGGGTTCTTTGCAACCTAGACTAGATACTTACTGGAAGATGCCAAAGGAATAGGAGCCCAGGATCCAGGTGATATTGCTTAGTCAATTTTTGATATATATTGAATAATTTTCACTATTTCAACTCTAAGAGTTGATTCCTCCCAAAAATTTATCAATAAAAACCAAATATCCTTTGGTCTAATTTACTTTTGAAAATGCATCCTGTAGTTGGATTGTTGCGCTACATACCCTACAATCTGATTCTGAGCCAGATCATTACTGGAAGATGGGGCCCTGCAGTTAAAACTTTGTGATTGGCATCTCCCAATGTTAATTCAATGTCTGCCAATCTTGGAGTGGTTCCCCCTGTCTTTGAACCTGAAAATTGTGCTGCATCTCAATGTCCTAAATTTTATTCTGAAGATACTCTGATGCTTTCACAGGCTATTTATCTTGGGCTACTTTAGTTAGGATTAATTATTTTACTTAATCCTAGTATCTCATTTGGAGATTTTATAAAACAGTATTTGAAGCTGCGTTGGTGGTTAATCATTAACTCTATGTGGATTTGGGTGGTAATTTCCCACCACCTTGAGACAGTTTCTTACTATCCTGCAATTTCCGTCACAAGCACATGGGATAGGGACCTTTGTGTAAAAGGTGGGATCACTCTTGCTAGTGGTGGCGCCGTCAATTGTTGAATACACATCAGGCACAGAATACTTCTCAGTTGTGACCAATGGCTCATATGGGTGAAGACCCAACAATTGGGGGAGTATTTTAGCAAAATAAGGTACTAAGTTAGCAACTTGGAAACCTGTGAGCGCCGTCACAATGGGATAGACTGTCATCATCCATCTGAAGACCTTGGCGTGTACATTATAACATCCAAAATTACCAGAGAAATATGTGAGTACATAGTATATACAGGTGTATATAGCTACGGACTGGGTGGAGTGGGGTGATACCAGTGTGGGCCAGGAGTACTGCTTGGAGGAGTTTAGCTGTGCTGGCTTCTTGCAGATGTACTTGCCAGGTGGTTAATTGAATGGCCCATGCTGGTGATTGTATTGGTGGCCCCCAATCCCTAGACAGGCTGTGAGAACAGCTGAGAAGATTAGATTGTTCATCTTCTGATCCTGGGAAAGGGCAGACAAAGCTTAGTGTCTTTAAAATTCTTGTAGGGCAAAGTTCTGATTGATTTATGTGATACTATTGAGGGGTAATTTCACTCAATGATAGCACAAACTATCATCAAGTGAATTGGCTTTATTATATACTATCATCCTTGTGGTGGCATGAATAGAGTAAAACACTGGACAGGGAACCCCAAACACTTGGTGTTGTCTGGAATTCCCTTTTGGGAGGGGAATTGGAAGTGGTGTGCAGGCAATGAATTGTTACTTCTGGGCTTGCATTGGCTTGGTGTATTATTGGATGCTTTCATGCATCCAATTTTGAATTCTGCAGTTAATGCAGGAATGGGTGGGTTGAGCAGCTTGTCACCCTTTCCAAATTTGGTAGATTCCAAATTTGGGCAGCAGTTCCCCCTCCATTTGGGCTTGTGAAAATTGCCTTTTTGGGTTTCCCCATTTGGCAATTTCCCCATTTGGCGGGTTGGCCAGGGGACTGGCTGACGGGAGTGGGTGGGCGCGCGCAGGCAAGCCGCCAGGCTCAGCGTGCAGACTGCTGGCAGCTGGCTGCGCGGCCCGTGGGCGGGGTATAAAAACGCCAAAATTAAAAAAAAATATTTTTAATTCTTGTTTTCTCAGCTCGGCCTTTTGTGGCAGTTTCCCCAATAAGGGGGAACTGCTGCAATTTTTCATTTTGTTTATTGAGTCTGATTGTGACCAAAATATTGTCCTGAACCAATGTGTTGTCAGGAATATTCCTGACAGTCACTTCTCCTTCCCTTCTTGACAGACCTGTCTGTTGGCAGTACTGGGTGATAAGGTCAGGAGCGTTGGCGAGGTTCTTTACAGGTTCCCATGAATTTGATTCCGGAGGGTACCCTATCCATGAAACTAGGTACTGGACCTGGTTGTGTACTTTCCTGTAGCCTAGTATGGCCTCCACTTCCCATTCTGGGGTGTGTTTTAGGATTGTTGGCGGGGGGTTGCTGTCTTTAGTCTGATGCACGTGGGGACTTCCTCTTTCTGCCTCTAATTTGGATACATGGAAGACGTTGTGGGCACTAGAGCAATCAGGGAGCTGTACTCTGTACTTTGTGTCAGAGATTTGCTGGAGTACTTTGAGGGGGCCAATGTGGCGGGGTCCTAGCTTTCTACCCATTTGGTTAATCTTGAGGTTCTTGGTGTCAAGGTATACATTGGAATCTACTTCAAACTCTGGGTTAGCTTGTCAGTGTTTGTTGGCTTGGACCTTGTACTTCTGTTGGGCATCTCTGAGGTTAGTCTGCAGATGTTTCTGGGTATCCCTTAGGCTTTGGAAGTACTCATTGGCTTAAAGGTACTGTCCCTGGACAGCCTTTGGTGAGAATTCCTTGCAGAGAGAATCTGTAGTTGGCTGTGAATGGGGATATCTTGGCTCCCAAGTAGTAAGAACTGTTGTAGCTGAACTGGTCCAAGGGTAGTAGTTCTGCCCAGTTATCCTGCTTAGTGTTAACATAGGCGCAGATATAAGTTCCAGTATCTGGTTAACTTGCTATGTTTAACCATTGGTTTGAGGGTGGAAAGCTGTTGACAGGTTGAGCTTTACTTGGATTTGTTGCATTATTTTGCCCCAGAATTTGGAAGTGAACTGGGTTCCTCTGTCTGAGACAATTTCTTTGGGGAGACCATGGTGGCGGTAGATGTGGTTAAGGAATAAACAAGCCGTGGCAGTGGCCAACATTCCTAATGAGCAAGCAATGAACTCTGCGGCTTTGGTGAGGAGGTCAACAATAACCAGAATCCTTATGAGCCCTTGACTGGGAGGTAGGTCCATAATGAAGTCCATGGAGATAGATTCCCATGGCATGGATGGGATTGGGAGAGGTTGAAGCAACCCCTGTGGCTTCTGTGTGGAGTGTTTGTTCCTCATACATGAGACTCATTGTGAGATGTAATCTTTCACTTGGGGAAACATGGATGGCCACCAGTAGCTGATTCAAAGACGTGCCATAGTTTTCTTGATTCCTCTGTGACCGCCTAGCAGAGAGTCATGTAGCTCTTGTAGGACCTGATTCTGAATTGCTCCTGGGGGTACCACCAATCTATTGAGTCTTTAAAGTAAGCCCTTGTGGATAGAGTAGTTGGGGTTGGGTTTTGCAGAGTTCATTTTGACAAGTAGGTCTTGGATGAGTGGGGAGTCCTTCTGGGTGTTCTTCACCTCCTCCTCCAAGGATGAGAGTGGTTGGGAGGCAGCAAGGACAGCCATTAAGAACTGGTTGGTGTCTAGGACTAGTTGGGTGTTGAAGTGGCTATATTACTGGTCTCTGTCATTTTGGTCTTCTTGTCTGCTCAGGGCGTCTGGTGTGTTGTTGGTGTGTCCTGGGATGTAACTGATCTTGAAGTTGTAGGAGGACAAATACAGGGCCCATCTGGCAAGTTGTTGGCAGATCTTCCTCTTTTCTGTGAAGTATAAAAGGTTCCTATGGTTGGTACGGAGAATGACAGTGTGTTTGGCTCCTTCTAAGTATTGTCTCTAGTGTTTGAAAGCTTTAACTATGGCCATGAGTTCCTTTTTGTACACATTGTAGTTTTTTCACAATCCAGCAGCTTCTTAGAGAAGTATGCCACAGGGTGGTATACTCCAGGCTCCCCTTCCTGAAGCAAGACTGCGCCTAAAGCAAAGTCTGAAGTGTCAGTCTCCAAAAAAATTGGAGCTCGGGGTCAGGTTGTCAGAGTACCAGGGCTGTTGTGAAGGCGGTTTTGAGGGTCTCAAATGATTTCTGTGCCTCCTCTGTCCAAGTGTAAGGTACACTTTTGGCAGTCAAGGACATGAGGGGTTCTGCTATCTTTTCAAAATTCTTAATGAACTTACGGCAAAAGTTAGCCAACCCTAGGAACCCTCTCAGTTTTGATTGGGTGTCTGGAATCTGCTATTCAATTACCGCTGCAATTTTGGATGACGCAATGGCAAAGCCGCCTTTCCGGATTGTGTACCCCAGGAATTCTACCTCTGGTTTGAGCAATTCACATTTCTCCCTTTTGCAGTATAGCTTGGCCTGGTGTAAGCGTTCCAGGACCTTCTTCAGGTCACAGAGGTGTGAGGCTTCATCCTTGGAATACACTAGAATGTTGTCTAGGTAAACCACTACACAGACATCCAGGAGGTCAAAGAGGATCTTGTTCATCAGGACTTGGAAGAAAGAGGGTGGATTGCAGAGTCTAAAGGGCATGACCAGGTACTCATAAAGACCAAAGACTGTTCTGACTGCTGTTTTCCACTTGTTTCCTTCTGCAATTTGGACCTGATTGTAGGCATTGCAGAGGTCAAGTTTGGAAAATACGTAGGCTCCTGTCAGGCAATCTGTTAATTGCTCTGTAGAGGGAACTGGGTAGCAATCCTTCACTGTGATGGCGTTGAGCAGACTGTAGTCTAAGCATGGTTGTAGTCCTCCATCCCCTTTCTTAACAAAAAAGATTGGTGAAGAGCAGGAGGATTGGGATTGTCTCATGTGTCCTTTGGCCATTGGGTCAGAGACTATTCCTTTATTACCAGACCTTGTGCATGTGTGGTAGGGTAAACCTTTCCCCATTTTGGGGTTTCACCGGGTAGAAGGTTAATTCTGAGGTCACTTGCTCTTTTTTCAGGAGACCTTGTATTGAGGCTTTGCTAAAGAAGTTGGTGTACTCTTCCAACATCTCATCTAGGTGGAGAATCACTGATATGGGCATGACCGTGCTGGTGGGCGTGGAATTGCTCCCAAGTGGTGCCGTGCCGGTCTGACCCAGACTGGAGATGTTAACCTGATGGGTGTCCCAATTGATGTTGCATCTGGCTTCCTGCCACCAAGGCATTCCTAGTATTACGGGGAAGGCAAGGTTCTCCAAGGAGGAGAAGTTTAGTTCAAACCTCATCCCCCCAATTTCTACAGCAGTTGGTTCCATGACCTGGTACACTGGGGGAGTGCTCCCATTGGCCAGCTTGGCAGTTCCCCCTAGTATGGCCTGCTTGCTGAGACTTTTTATCAGGAGGTGGTTGATGAAATTCCCCATGGCTCCTGTGTCAAGTAGGGTGGTGGTGTGTATTTTCTGGGTATTGGAAGCCAGGGTTATGGGGACAGTGGAGTAGAGAGAAAGATTGCTTTATTACCTCCTTTCTCAGCTGCCATAAGGGTCTGGGGATTTGAGGGAGGTTTAAAGGAGTTGGGTCAGGCAGTGGAACAATTCATCACTGTGTGACCTGCAAGACGTCAGTATAAACAGAGACCTTGTGCCACGTGGCGGGCCTTCTCTTCATTGGATAGCATAAAGCCCCCCAGGTCTGGGAATCACCCCAAGACGGGGGCTTTGGCATTGGCAGGTGGTCCAGCAACCTCAACTTGAACAGAGTTGAGGTGGGTGGCCTTGGCGTGGAGGGTATTTTCATATTGCGCTCCCCAGTTTGGACGTCTTGGATGACCTCATTGTAAGTCTCAGGGCGCTTATGGTGGAGGAGGAACTCCTGGACTTGGGGTGAGAGACCTGCGTAATGCAAGTAACAGGCTTCATCACTATCCAGGTTGAGAGCCTCCTTGAGCTTTGGGAACTGTTTGGTGTAGTGGGAAGTGATAGACGTCCCTTGTCTCAGAGAGTACAGTTTCTGACAGGTATTGTTTAGATCCTCAGGGGAGCTGACTGAGTCCAACAACTTCTAGCTGAAGGAGTTAAAGTCATGGCGTAACCCTGGTTCTTTTAGCACAATGGCAGCAAACCAGTCTTTCTGTTGACCAGTGAGTTGATTTGCCACGTGAAGAACCTTTTGGACGTTGGTGGTAAAGTGAGCTGGCTCAGCTTCAAACAAAGTGTGAGAGAAGGAGAGCAAGGTGAATATTGCTTGTTTCTCAGAGGAATGGATTATGGATTTAGAAAGTTGACTTAGGATAACATTCTGAACCTGGTGGGTACTGGTGGGTTGGGTGGCCTCTCCTCTAGATTGGAGAGCCTGGAAGCAGCAAAGACAAGTGTAACAGACAAGTAGGAGGGATGTCAGGAATGTGAGGCATATCAAGGTGAGATATCCAAACATGGTTGAGCCTGAGATTGTTGGTGTAAGCCCCAGTGGTGGTGCTATTATACTGTAAAGACCCAAAAATTGGGGGAGTATTTTAGCAAAATAAGGTACTAAGTTGGAGACTTGGAAACCTGTGAGTGCCGTCACAATGGGATAGACTGTCATCATCCATCTGAAGACCTTGGCGTGTACATTATAACGTCTGAAATTACTGGAGAAATATGTGAGTACGTAGTATATACAGGTGTATATAGCTACAGACTGGGTAGAGTGGGGCAATACCAGCGTGGGCCAGGAGTACTGCTTGGAGGAGTTTAGCTGTGCTGGCTCCTTGTAGATGTACTTGCCAGGTGGTTAATTGAATGGCCCATGCTGGTGATTGTATTGGTGGCCCCCAATCCCTAGACAGGCTGTGAGAACAGCTGAGAAGATTAGATTGTTCATCTTCTGATCCTGGGAAAGGGCAGACAAAGATTAGTGTCTTTAACTTTCTTGTAGGGCAAAGTTCTGATTGATTTATGTGATACTATTGAGGGGTAATTTCACTCAATGATAGCACAAACTATCATCAAGTGAATTGGCTTTATTATATACTATCATCCTTGTGGTGGCATGAATAGAGTAAAACACTGGACAGGGAACCCCAAACACTTGGTGTTGTCTGGAATTCCCTTTTGGGAGGGGAATTGGAAGTGGTGTGCAGGCAATGAATTGTTACTTCTGGGCTTGCATTGGCCTGATGTATTATTGGATGCTTTCATGCATCCAATTTTGAATTCTGCAGCTAATGCAGGAATGGGTGGGTTGAGCAGCTTTTCAGCCCCTCCCAAATTTGGTAGATTCCAAATTTGGGCAGCAGTTCCCCCTCTGTTTGGGCTTGGGGAAATTACCTTTTTGGGTTTCCCCATTTGGCAATTTCCCTATTTGGCAGGCTGGCCAGGGAACTGGCCGGCCGGCAGGGGCAGGCAAGCTGCCAGGCTGCCAGGCTTGGCTTGCAGCCGGCGGGTGCCTGGCGGTCGGGTGTGCAGCCTGCGGACAGCTGGTGGCCGGCCGCGCGGCCCACGGGCAGGGTATAAAAACTGCCAAAATTAAAATTTTTATTTTTAATTCTTGTTTTCTTGGCTTGCAGCCAGCGGGTGCCTGGCAGTTGGATGTGCAGCCTGCGGACAGCTGGTGGCCGGCCGCGCGGCCCACGGGCAGGGTATAAAAACCGCCAAAATTAAAATTTTTATTTTTAATTCTTGTTTTCTTGGCTTGCAGCCAGCGGGTGCCTGGCAGTTGGGTGTGCAGCCTGCGGACAGCTGGTGGCCGGCCGCGCGGCCCACGGGCAGGGTATAAAAACCGCCAAAATTAAAATTTTTATTTTTAATTCTTGTTTTCTTGGCTTGCAGCCAGCGGGTGCCTGGCAGTTGGGTGTGCAGCCTGCGGACAGCTGGTGGCCGGCCGCGCGGCCCACGGGCAGGGTATAAAAACCGCCAAAATTAAAATTTTTATTTTTAATTCTTGTTTTCTTGGCTTGGCCTTTTGCGGCAGTTTCCCCAATAAGGGGGAACTGCTGCAATTTTTTATTTTGTTTATTGAGTCTGATTGTGACCAAAATATTGTCCTGAACCAAGGTGTTGTCAGGAATATTCCTGACATATGATGTATCAAAAATGCGGGACAGGAACTGGAAACTCTGGGATCCAGATTGTGGGACTGTGTTACAACTAGGTATATGGTGGAGGTGTAAGTTACCTCATGGTTCCCAATAGCCTTGATATGAGAGACTTTGGTGGCAGGCCTTGAGAGTGACTTTTGTCTGAGATTCAAGCTGCTGTTTCTGGCTTATGACACGGGAGGTGGTTGGCTGGTGTAAGAGTTAAATGTTATTCTGCACTATCCAGGGAAAAATGATGGTGATAAAATAAAAAAATTGTTAACTGCTTGAGAAGCACTAGACCAAATTGGGTGGAGGGACTCCTTAATTTTGTGCCTTGGGAGGTATAATGGAAAACAGCAACTGAAATCAAAATGAGAAAGAGCATTTGTAAGGGGAAGTTAGAAGTCAAAGATGAGAAGGCTGAATACAAAGAAGGCCAAGTAATGGCAAGAGAGTTGGCCGCAAACTGGAAGAGAGCTGTAGACACATTGTCCACAACTGGGGCAGTAGGCTGAGATATTCTAACATGGGTGAAAAAATTCCTTTATTTTTAGTATCAGTGATAATAAGCTATCTAGAAAAAAGTTTCTAGAGTGGGATGGGAAAAGTCTTAAGGGAGTTCAGGATGGGGGTGGAGGGATTCCACAGCATCTGATTGGCTGACAAGAATATTTTCAGCAGTTGAAGGGCCTGCATTGGAATTAGGATCAATGACATCATACAGTAGTTTTAGAAGCTATGGTGACAAGCAAAAATACTTCAAATTTAAACAAAAATAACTCAGATGTAAAAAAAATTAAAACTAATAAATTTATATTATTTTACAATAGATTTATTTATTTTTAATTTTATTTACATCTGAGTTTTCTCATTTAAATCCAAAGTATTTTTGCTTGTTGCCATAGCTTTTAAAACTACTGTAAGTCAAAAATTCCAGCAACTAGTGGGCTGAGCACTGCCATCTCCAAATAGTGTATAATGTGTGATTTCCTTGTCATAATTATTCAGGGAAAAATAAGGCAAATCCAGATTTTCCAGGGCTACTTGAGCAACCCCAGCTTTTCACCTTTTTTTTGTCAATGACAGCATTTAAATTATCTATTTCTCTCAAGGGTTTGGCGGCAGTTCTTCTCTGGCTTCTGGTCTTGCAGGGTTGCACTATTCCTTCCATTTGGTTTTCTACTGTAGCAGCTGGTGCTGAAACCTTGAGAGGCCTGTGTGCCGGCATGATTCCCCTTGAGTTGTGTTTTAGGTATATTCTTGAACTCTCTGAGGCGCCCTTGTGGATGGACTGCCCTGCAGGCTTTTGCAGGAGCTGGTTGGTAATGGGATAGTCTGTCCATAAGAATACAATAAAAAATATTTTTTAGATTAAATATGTGTTTTATTTATATTTTTAGTCTGGTTTTGGGTTGTTGTTTTCTCTTGATTTAGCCTTGAATAGTAACAGAATATCTATACTAGTGATTTGAAGCATAAAATATTTTACTAGATCCTATTTTAGACAATTTTAAATTTTAGTTAAGTTTTATGTCTAAACATGGTTATTGAGATTAAAATTTTTATCTGATTTTAGTCACAGTGGAGCTTCTCAATTTGGATTAGTGTTTTCTAGTTTAATTAATGTATATTCAATGTTGATTTCAGTTCCTGCAATTATTATTTGAGTTTACTAGTAGCATTCATTTGTGATATGAAATTTGGTTCTTGTGATAAGGAGCACTTTTTGGGAAGCTTTGAATATATAATTAGGAAGAAAAGAAGTATATTTTATTGGATAATACTTTAGACTTAATTAGCTTTGGCTGTGGCAGGGATTTTAGTTGGATCAAACCCAGGGGCTGGTCATGTGCTGGATGGGTTTGAGTCACTAGATACCTGGACAGTCATGTGATATTGGTTTGTTGCCATTTCCAGTATGTCAAATGGTATATTGAAAAGGCACCAAATCAGGCAATGACTAGATGTTAGGTGTGATGGTAATAACCAGAATACTCATACATCCAGACCCTCAACACACCCCTCCCTTAAGGGGTTACTTGGGTACATCAGGAGGGGGCTTTGTCTTGACGGCTGCCGCCTGATGTTCCTGGAGTTGTTTACTAGTGAGCACCAACTGGGTCAAGTGTTCTCCTTTGCTAGGGCAGAGGCGAGATCTGTGATACTTTTTGGTGATAGGCTCTTTGGCACCCTGGAACTTAACCAGGTAGGTGTTCCTGTCTGGTCAGTATCTGATGATTCTTCCTGGCCCTCTGTGTACTGATTCTAGCTTCTTTCTGTTCCCAGCTAGAACCCAGACGGGGGAGTTGATTGGGAGTGGGTCCTTTGTTGAGGTTACCTTTTGGGTTTTGAGTCTCTTTGTTTCTGCCAGTTTGGCTTTGAGGTGTATGTGTTGTAGAGCTGGTTTCTGTTCTACTATGGGAGGTTTCCCTGGGGGGATCTTCACATATGGTTGATAATTGCGGGTGACTATTTCTGGATTGTACCTGTATGTTAGTTCAAATGGTGTGTATCATGTCCCTTGATTGGTACAAACCTGGGATACTAGTAATGCATGTTTCACATAGAGTGGCCATGTGTCTTTGGCTTTGCCATCCATTATTTTCTCCAGGGTTCTGATAAGGCTGCTGTTCAGGCGTTCAACTCTGCCGTTGGCCTGTGGCCTGTAGGGCAAGGTTGTGAAGTGTTTGATGTTCTTTGTCTTTAGATTGCTGTTTACTATATGGCCTGTTAACTCTTTTGCTCCATCTGTTATGTGTAGTCTGGAGTGCTATAGTCTGCTATGATTGCTTTATTGATGAATCACTTTATTGTTTCCACCTTGTGATCTTTTGTTGCCCAGCAGATGGGCCAACATGTGGCAAAGTTGATGGCTACAATTAGGAAACATTGATTTTTTTTGGTTTCTGGGAAGGGTCCCACTACGTCCAGTCCCCAAACCTTAAATGGTTCAGGGTCAGGTACTGGGTTGACTGCTGGTTGTGGCGCCTTGGTGCTGGTGTATTTTTCATATACTTGCACTTTTTTAGAACATCAATTATGTCTTGATTCAGGTTGGGCCACCATACTATCTCCTTTAATGTGAGATATAGGTTGTTAGCCTTTGTGTGTCCTAGCAGACGTGGTGTCTTAGTATAGTGTCAACTCTTTGTGCAAGTGGAATGTATGAAATGTGTTTATCCTTGATAATTTGGTATATCATGCCATTTGATATGTGGAAATGTTTTTCATTCCTTACTAGTGTATCATGGGTTAGTTGGTGTGTGGAGGGATCCTTTCCTTTTGTTTTGTACTCAGTGTTGTATTGGTTGGGCCAGTCAGGGTCCAGGTGGTCCAGGTGATCCTCTCTAGGCTGGCATAGCCTAGAGAGAGCATCAGCCGTGACCAGCTCTGCCCCCTTTTTGTATTGGATGTCCAGGTTAAGCTGTTCCAGCAAGGACATCCATTTGGCTTGGTACTGCGTGAGTGTGTTCTGAGTTTTGAAATAGATTAAGGATTTATGGTCAGGTAGCACTCAGACATTCAAATTTTCTTCTAGGTAACATCTCCATTTCTTGCATGTGTGATATATTGCTAGCAATTCTTTGTTGTGTACTGGGTACCTTTGCACAGTGTTTGTTAGTTTTCTGCTTTTGTAACATACTGGCAGGAAATCTTGCTGCCCTGGCTGGCGGATGCGTAGGACTGTGCCAATGGCGGTGTCATTAGCGTCTGACTCAAGATCATAGCACCTGTTGTTATTAGGGTATTGCAAGATTGGTGCTTCAATCAAAGCTTGTTTTAATAGTTGGAAATCCTTGTTGCATTCTGGAGTCCAGATGAATTTCTTTTTGGCATTACCTTTTTTTAGGTCATTGATTGGTGCAGTGAGCTTTCCGCAGTCTTTGATGTATTTCCTTAGGTAAGCTACCATACCGAGAAAGCATCTTACTTGTTTCACAGAGATGGGGCGTTGCATGTTATTTATGGCTTTTATTTTATATGGGTCTGCTTTGATGCCGCCGTCAGAGACAATGTGGCCCAAGAACAGGAGTTTATTTTCCATAAGTTGGCACTTACTAGGCTTAGCGTATAGTTTGTGCTTTGCAAGTTGATTAAGTGTCTTGCAGACATGCGTGAGGTGTTCCTCTTTTGTTTTTGAAAATATGATGATGTTGTTGAGGTAGCATAATGTATTTGAGAGACCGTTTAGCGCCTGGTTCATCATGGTGACAAATGTTGCTGGGGCGTTTGTCATCCCAAAATTCATTACTTTACATTCAAACAACCTGAATTGTGTGCAGAACGCGGTCTTTGGTATGTCTTTATCTTTAACTTCAACTTGATTATAACCAGATGTGAGGTCAAATTTTGAGAAAATTTTTGCTCTAGAGAGCCTTGCAATTTGGTCTTCTATGAGGGTAAGTGGGTATTTATTCTTTACTGTGCTTTCATTTAGTGCTCTGTAGTCAGTTACTAGACAGAGGGTGCCTTCCTTTTTCTTTACAAAGAAAACTGCTGCCCCCCATGGGGATTCAGACAGATAAATGAATCCTTTGGCTAGGTTGTCCTTGATGTGAGCTTTAAGTGTTTGGGTCTCCATGGGAGAGAGTCTGTAGAGGGGTGCAGGTTTGGGCATGGCTTTGCATAAGTTGATGCCATGTTTGACCTCTTGTTTGGGTGGTAACTCTGTGAGTTCTTCCTTGAATACATGAGCATATTCATTTAGGAGTGCCGCAAGTTCTGGGCATTGGATCTTTTGTGTTTGTATATTATTGAATTTGAAGTACCTCATTATGTGGAGGGTACTGTCTTTGGTTAGATGTTCAGAGTCATCTTGATTTATGACTTGGACAAATACTGTGTCTCTTAGATTGAGGTCTTTGGGTTCTTTGAGAATGTTGAAATTGACTTCATTGTGTTTTATTGTTATGGTTTTTGTTTTCCAACATATGCTGGGATTCACTCAGGTGAACCAGTCCATGCCTGCTACAACGTTGTAGTTTATGTTGTTCATGACAAGTCCTTTTATGGACGTTTGTATGCCTTGGAGATCAATTCTGAAGGGAGTTGTTTTGCCTTTGAGTAGAACTTTTGAATTTTCTGCCATTCTGACGTATTTGAAGTTAGATTTGATAACTGGTATATTTTATTTGATTACAAATGGTCTGCTAACCATGGTGTGTTGTGCACCAGAGTCAAATAAAATTTTATGTGTATGAGATTTGTAAGTGCATGGATAGACAAGAAGTTGTGAGCAATCTTTAATTTTTACGCTCATAAAAATGGAGGATTGCTGGACACGGGGAATGCAAGCAGCAAAGTTTGTGCCTTAGTACTTCTTATTGTTGTGTTGGGGGGAGACAGGGGCACTAAAGCCTGTTCCCCCTCCTCTTTTCCCTGTTCCTCTGTTTTGGGACCTTTGAGGTCAGAGAATGTGGGGTCAGATTCATAGCGGGTTGCTACTTCAGCATTGTTAACTTTGGTGGTGTCCTCTTTCTTGGGACAGGAGCAGTTTGCGCCTTGGCTACAATTGCCATTGTTACAATTGGAGTTGCCGTTGATACGATTGGTGTTCTGGCGCTTGTTGCCATTAGAGTTGTCTCTGCCATTGCCATTTGAGGAGTGGTTGCCGTTGTGTGCGGCATATTCCATGTTTGTGCGTTTTTCTGTGTGTTTGGCTTCTGCAATGAGCACAGGCATGGAGGTGTTAGCCTCTGGGCAGATGAGGGCAGCAACAGAGGGTTTCATTCTGTTGATGAATTGGGCCCTGGTGTGTACGTTGTCAGCTTGCACTGGGTTTTGGATTTTACAGTGTATTTCTTCAAATTCATTAGCGTAAGCTGTGATAGTGGTCTTCTGAGGAAGATCACTGAGCTGTATTGCAATGTCTTGGAGAGATTCAGTGACACAGAAATTGTGGGTAATGTCGGCTTTGAACTCTTCCCAGTTGTCAAGCTGGTCGTTGGTTTGTGAGCCAACCCAGGTGGCAAACCAGTTAGCTGCGGCCTCGTATAGGCGCTTGCTGGCTTCCTGGACCCATTTCTCATGGGGAATGCGGCTGGCGCGGAGTTTAGCAGCTGTGTGGTCTAGCCAGTTGATGATGTTTTCTTTGTTTTTATCAAAGAACTTGCCAATACCAATGTATTTGTTGTTGGTAACTTTGCCTGTGATAGGTGGTTGTGTGTTTGTTTGTGGTTATAGAGAGCAACTGTATTGAATTATCTTGGCACATGCCTTGGGCATGACCAGTCCTTTTAATACGGTGCATCCACTAGGAATATCTTCATCAATGTTGTGGGCGCGGAAGTACGTTTTCCAGGTATCCTGGGATGTGGCCTGGTTGAGTACGTGTGCAAAGGTGGGCAGGTTCTGTTCAGTCATTTTCTCTTTCATTGGCGTGGTCAAAAACCGTAGTGCTACCAGTGATAAGGAGCGCTTTTTGGGGAAGCTTTGAATATAGAATTAGGAAGAGAAGAAGTATATTTTTTGGATAATACTTTAGACTTATATAGCTTTAGCTGTGGCAGGGATTTTAGTTGGATCAAACCCAGGGGCTGGTCATGTGCTGGATGGGTTTGAGTCGCTGGATACCCGGACAGTCATATGACATTGGTTTGTTGCCATTTCCGGTATGTCAAATGGTATATTGGAAAGGCACCAAATCGGGTGATGACTGGATGTTAGGTGTGATGGCGATAACCAGAATACTCGTACATCAAGACCCTCAACACTTGGATTTGACAATCCTGCAATTTCAAAAAACATAGTAAACTTAATGAAAATGGTTTATGGATTTGAACACTTCAAATCTGATTCCAGTTAATTCATTTTGTCCATTGAAAATATGCAGTTTGATTTGAAATTTGCAAAGTGTCTATGAGTTTCCGCATTTTTAAATATTCAAATAAAAATACAAAGAATTCAATGAAATTAAAAAAGGCCATCCCACAAATGCAATTTGAAATTTGGACCAAGGATTTGACAATCCCGCATTTTTATGTTTAGGTTCTGAATTTACAGTATAAATAAATTTAAAAAGTCCAAGCCAACCATCTCTTACTTTAAACTAACATTTATTTATCTTTTTTAATTCAATGTTTTTAAAGCTGATCATGCTCTCTTTTTATTGGTCGATCCAATCCTGAGCAGAGTTTAAGCATCCAATCATATAAAAGTATCTTAAACAATTGCTGCTTCCTTTCTAATTTTAATCCACCCATTCTAGAATCAGATAATATATACAGATAAACCTCTTTGATATGGCTGTATGAGGTTAGCCACTATTTTATAAATCAATCAAATACAAATTTATTAAAGCTCAAGTGGCTTATATTTCAGTTCAACATGATTTAGACCACACTCCACTAAATTTAACCTTCATGCTTTCAACAATCATGTAAGTAATTGAATGTAAGGATGAGCCAAATTGAGCTTTTGGCTTGCCCATCAACTTTAAAAATGAAATTTACAGAAAAATAAATTCATTCAAATCCCATATGGCTTGAGCCCACTCGAGACGACATTACAGACAGACTCACTTTTATATATATTAATTACCATGAGTTTATAGATAGTGGGCTTGGCTGAATGAATCTTGACTTCTGATCTATGGATCAAGCTGAAGCTTAATCAGGGGGTTGATCCCACAGCTTCGACACTCATTCATTGACCCCTCCAGTAGTATAACAACTGATGTATACTGCTATGGAGCAGTGTTGTCGGTCAATAGTATAGGCCAAATGAGGCTTAATGGTTAGTTTCTAGAAGCGAGATGGCAAATTTTCCAACTGATAGCGCAGTACATGCTCATAGCATGACTAGCTTCATAGAGGAATACAAATCAATGATTTAATACCAATTACTTTGAGAAAAACATCTCATATCGACATACATTTTATGACCTTTAAATTGTTGGAACAAAGACTGGGATGTTCTTACATGTTACAGCTAGGGTTAAAAGTTTCTCAAAATAAGCTTAATAGAGTCAGGCTACAAATTATTTTTGGAGGCAACTGAGAAACTTGGACTCGTGGGGGCTCCTTTAATGTTTACCGGCATAGTATTCATAGGCCAGAGCATGGACTTCAGGTGGAAAGGGAGAAGGGATTTCCGACTTTCCAGGCCTAGAAACAGGAGAGCGAAGGAACACAACTGAGCAAGTTGAGTAGTCGACTTCTAAATAAGGGGGGAGGAACATAAAGGGTAGACTAAAAGAGGGAGGATGGAATTCTAAATCGGTCCCTTTGTCTCCGGATAATACGCTAATTGATGACGGATCGACCTGAATTATATCGCCATCCTGAACAAAGGTACTGGACACTTTAACCTGAAAACGATGAGAGGGATTCTCGAGAATAACTTACTTTCTGGCCGTTGATGGTGACTTTTCCATGGAGAATCATTTGCTTGGCATGTCTGATTGAGTGGGCCAAAAGGGCTCGGAAAACAACAAAGTCAAGTCGGCGCTCAAGGGCAGCAAAGGTGAGAGCAGCAGGGCGAGGATGAGGACGAAGGCGACCTTTGTTGAGCGTGGCAGGGTGGGCGCCAGCATCAACCTTTTGACAGATGAACGAGTCGGTGGTGGGAAGCCTGGAGGAAGAAGCAAAAATTTTCTTCCACTTTTTTTCAGTGATTTCAGCATCGTGATAACCACGGGTTTCCTTCTTTGCCTGCCACATCTGCTGGTATAAAGTCTTATCGTTTGTATTGGTGATGCGGGTCTTTTTCGCCATATTGAATAAGTTCACCTTATTCCAGGTTAGGCGGATCAGGCCGCGATCTAATGAAAGCCAATTCTTTATGCGCCCC
This sequence comes from Entomophthora muscae, assembly GCA_014839935.2. NCBI lineage: Eukaryota > Fungi > Entomophthoromycota > Entomophthoromycetes > Entomophthorales > Entomophthoraceae > Entomophthora > Entomophthora muscae. Next base: position 148,858 of record QTSX02005732.1, on the reverse strand, counting down.
ATTTTTCTAAAAATTGACAAGCAGTCAATAAAGTAGCTACAATGTAATGTTTTCTAAAAAAGACATAATCCTAGGCTTTGGAAGTAAGGAGGCTGTGCTTGTCACGATACATTTGAGAACTATATTAAAAAGCCAATATATACCTAAGTTATCCTAAAAGCTGTACAAAAAAGTCAGCCAAAAGATATGCTAAACTTAAAGAAAGCCAATATTTTACTTTTGAATATTTCTCAGTCTATATTTTGTTAAATAAAAAACAATAATAAAATTGATGGCTGGCGTATAAAAGATTAAATTCCAAGAGTTTAAACATAAAATAATGGCTTTGCCTGTTATGCCAGCTTGGCTCACCTCGCGCTAAAACGATTTTCAGATAGAACAATAACCACAATTATTTCTCAAAGCAAGAAGCAGGGTGATAGCCTGGACAAGCTCATTTCAACTTGTGATACCTTGCTTGGAAATTATTTAAATCACGTCTGGTGCTGTGCGGCTTTGAATTTTGGCTTCACGAAGCTCGGTTTCTCATAGGCTTTAATAAAACCCAATTGTATATTTTCTTTTCAATCGGGTTGAATCTGACATATATTGCCTCGATAGCAAATCCTTGATTGATTAAATCCACTGACATTTGGATTCAAATTCTCTGGCCACATACATATTGGCCAGATTGAAATGCTAGTAGAGCAAAGCTGAAAATATATAAAGAGTTTAAGATTTTAACTCCCCGTTAAAAATGTGAGTTACTTGGTAAAACCACATCATTATTGTGATAAAAAAGTGCTTATTTATAGGGGGTTAACTCTCTCTGATACATAGAAACAGGCTAGATGGGCAATTATGCATTAGATCAAGCCAAGGCACCAAATTAAGCATTTTAAATCTAACACCTGTTTAATATTGTTTGCAAGGAAATATTGCATGTTACTATAAAAATAATCATTTAACTCTTGCTTTGGTCTTTTTAACCTACTATGATAATGTGCAACATAGAAGAGTGATATTGGCCTCAAAGAATTAAATGTCATTGTATACCTTTGTTTTATCATGATCAATGTATCTTTTATTTTAAAAGTTTCTGAAAGATTGTTAACACCTTTTAAAATGCAATTTTTTAATATGCCAATCTCCATGACTATACCCTATTATCCTTTAGCAGGATCTGCTGAATGGTTTGTATACCATCCTTATCAAACTTTGTACAACAATTTATTTCAAAGTGCTCCTTATTTTTATGTTAACGGCTATAAATACAGTTTTCTAGAAAACTGCAGACCAGGGTGAGATCCTAAGTACTCTAGCATTTTTAATGCACAGAAAAGACCTGTGACTTGGCATGGACAACAGCCTATAAGGTCTACAAGTGCAAGAAGTCTGATTGGCACACAGCCCAGGAGGCAGTAGTAGATTCTTCTAAACATATGGTAGAATTTTTTTCACATCTATACCTCTATTAAGGAATTGTAGTGTCTGATGACATCAACATATTTTATATAGCTTCTAATATATTGATAGTTAGTAAAGAATGTCAAGAGTCTGGATGTACAAGCATTCTGGCAACCGCCAACCTACTTAACATCCAGCCATCGCCGATTTAGTCTCCTTCCAATATACCATTTGACATACCAAGAATGATAACCAAGCAATATCACCTGACTGTCCAAGTATCCAGTGGCTTGAACCCATCTAGCACATGACCAACCCCTAGGTTCAATCCAACTAAATCCCCGCCACAGCCAAGTCTATATAAGTCTAAAGTATTATCTAATAAAATATACTTCTCTTCTTTCTTAATTCCATATTTGAAGCTTCCCCAAAAGGCACTCCTTATCAAGAATATAGAAAGAGCCATGCTTGTTGCTAAGCTCAAAGAAAGAAAGAAAGAAAGAAAGAACAATCAATATCAATCTTTATTCATAATAGACTGACAATATGACCCTGCTGTGGTGTTCCTGTTCACCAGTCCCCATGGCGTGTCCTGGGTCATGGCCAGGGACCAGCTGGAAGGAGTTGTCATTTTCTAGTAGAGGTAGGTAGCTGGCTTGAAGTTTATACTTGGCCTGCATTACTGCAAACTCTTCCAATACTATTCCTATAACTAAGCGGACATCCCCACCATACACTTGTACTTCATCTGGTACTAGTCCCTCTGTGGGCCTGTACCAATCCTTCAATAACCTAGTAAACTCATTCCCAGTAAATTCCCTCCCCCTATCTGTCATCTCAAGGGGTCTAGTTAACCTTTCTCACTCCTTCTGGGAAGTTTTACTAGTGGCAAACCTTTGACAGCTTTAGCGGTAGGTATCTTTCTCTCCTTGGCTAGGGTAGAAGATATTGGGCAACTCACTCATAGGGACTATCTGTACTACTTGAAAATTTGGGCAGGGGTCAAAATGGTCTCTTATTCACTTTCAGAAGAAAGATCCCCTTAGAAACCTTCTGGTATATGGCCCAGGGGTCTGGGAAACAATTAATATGTGCCAATACTTGAAGTCCTCCAAAAATCTCCTGGACTCTTTGTACTTGGTCTTGGGCTCCTTCTCCTTGTTTGGCTTCCTGCACCTTTATCTTGTTCTCCAGATTTCTGTGTAGTCTTAGTGGCCTTTGTTATCTACTATTCCCAATCCCAGAAAAGCCTCAGACTGATCCTGTAAATTCACTACCCCCCTGGCTTTGGATAGGACGGTATTTCCTCGTCGCACGAAAAAGACTGCACAAAGCCCAGCAAAACCACTAAATTCCCTCAATGATTTAGCTCACACAGTGGATGAAAGATTTGTGTTGGTATATCCTGCAGGACTCCCAGCTCTGGTTGCTCCAGCTTGGGAAGAAACACTAGTTAATTTGGACTATCTATTGGCATGGTATCGTCCGCTTTTAAAGACAATCAGGAACGCCCAATCAAATGGGGCCACATCAGCAACTACAAAGTCAACTAGATCTGAAATGCTTGCATTACCTTCCAGCCAATCAGAGGGAGTTGCAGAAATTATACTGGAACCCTCCAGTCCCCCTGGCCCTGGCCAGCAAAAATTCTCCTCTGCCCAATCAAATACTACATTGGAAGCCATGTGACCAAATTCTGCCAATCCCACCCCTTTTAACAAGGCTAGGGGTCTTTGAGTCCCCTGCTTGTCAATTCACAATTATTAAAAGTTTTGGGTTTTAAACACTAAAATTTTAAAAATTTACTGCCTGGTTGGACCTCTGCTGGAGTTCCATTACCTAGAATTTTGAAGTGTTAGTATTCGCTTTACTGCTTACCTTACCCCCCCCCCGTTTCGAACTCGGGCTCTCTTCTGGAACCATTAATGTTGGCTTCAGCGTATAGTGTGTTCGGTTTTGCTTTGAAGATATTTACGCTCAAGTCTAAATTTTTAGTCAATTTCAATATAAATACCTACTTTATTTTGATTTTTCCTTTAAAACACTTAGATTTTGAACCCGCTTTTGCTTCTGAGCTATTTAAAGACACCCGAGTGCAACACCAAGTCCTCCAACCCATCTTTGCTGCTCCTCTTGTCCCCCTTTTGCTAGTGATTACCCTTGTGACCCCAAATTTTATTGCTTGCAATTCTGGAAACTACCTCAATATCCTCCAAATTTTGTGCAGTTTTCAGCTATGATACTCCCAGCCCTAAGATTTGTTGTATTTTCCTTGGGTCCCTTTTTGCTCCTCTTGTGGTCCACCTCACCCGACTTGTGGTCTAAGCTCTCTTCTTCAGCGCGTCTTGCGAGTGCGGCCCCCTCCAGCCTCCTGAGCTTGCCTGGTAGCCTCCTCTATTTTGGGGAGGCTGTGGTGAAGAGTTTGACCTGTGACAATCTGGATTTGGAGGGAGTTGACTATGCTCCTCCCGCCCCTGTGGGCAAGAAGGTGCCAATGCCCCCTCCCCCCGGCTCAGAGAAGAGTGACTCGATACCTCTGCAGGCTTCTGCAATCCTTCTGTCCACCCCCACTCGTACCCCCTGGCTGCTCACCGGGTTGGCATTGATGGCACTGAATGCCTATTTCCCTCGGTTGTCTCCTACGTCCTCCCTGTGGTCTCCTCTTTGAGCAGCCGTTCCAGTCCTTCACTGGGCGGCATCCTGGTGGTTTGTCTCGCCAGGATGGGAGCCAAACTTAGTTAGTTTAGCCCCCCTCTCTCACAGATCCCTCTTTTATAGCACCTTGTTTCAGTCCCTGTTTTTTTCAGATCTTTGATTTTCCAGGCTTAAACTATCCAGTTTCTTCTGCTCTATAATATATTAAATCTTCTAACTTAATTCAGCCAATTAAAATCCAGATTTTCCTGCTTCATTCTCTCATTTTTTAGGCTTAAACCTTTCATTTAAAGTCCTTAAAACAGTGATCAAACAAGCTTTGACCTGCAGTCAATCAAACACCCAGATTGAGCTGTTTTGCCAAACTGTTTACCCTAATGACTTGCTCTTGACCCTGGTTCAAACCTGGCACTGTCTTGCTCCAGATAAACACCTGCTCCGTGTTTTGAACAATTTTGCTGTGATTCCCATCATGTTTCTCTGGGAAAACCTGAGCGCTTCCAACTATGTTTTACTTAGGGGATTTTTGAACCCTAATTTCTTTAATGTTTCTCTGTGCTTCTCTGCGCTTCTTTCCTCATTTCAGTCATTTGAAACTGCCTGTTGCTTGCTTCTTGCTTCACTTAATCATTTTGGTAAAACTCCAGCCTTTGCCCTCAGAGTTTCTCTGTTCTGTTTCTGGCTGCTTTGGGCCCTTTCTATTCAATTGATTCATTATAAATCCATAGTGTATTTTCTGTAAACTATTTCCTGCTTTCTTCCTATTTTTATATGATATTTATCTTAATCTTTCTATCATATCTTTTTGGAAGTTTACTTAATTATTTTATCTGCTTCTTTCTCATAAATAATCCTATTTCCAGAAGTCCAAGTCCATCATTCCTGCTTCTTCATCTACTTCTGCTGGTCCTTCTTAATCAACTTCCAGTCCTTCAGCTAGTCCTTTTCCACAACCTTCCTGTCTTTCAGCTAGTCCTGCTCCATGCTCTTCCTGTCCTTCAGCTAGTCCTCACTATGAACCACCTTGGTTCCATCCTCACTATGAACCACCTAGGTTTCATTCCTAACTATGAACCATCTCAATTCCATTCCTAACTATGAACCACCTTGGTTCCATTTTCAGTCCCCGTTACCAATACCTCAGACCCAGGCAATAAATCTCTAAGGATACTTGCGTTTGACTGGGCCCCTGAAAGTGATCTTCACTTGGGCCATCAACCACAGATAATCCCCATGTCTGTGCAGTTGTCTTTACTCACTCAGGTGTAGGGCTGTGTTGGATTTGAGACAAGTGGCTCCTTTTCTAAAAAGGAGCCACCATCTTAAATCTGGAGACAATTCTGGAAAATTTTCTAGGGTATGATTTTCCCAGAATTGTCTCCTTACATGGCTACAGAAGATTTTTTTGGATTATTTTTTAAAAATAAAAATTTAATTTTTTTCTTTCTTTATATTTTAAAAATTAGAGATGTGAATCCAAGTTTTTTTAAAAAAATAAAATTCATTTTAAATTTATATATAAATCCAGCTTTTCCAGAATACAGAAAGCCTTCTTTAATCTTTTCTTCTTTGAAATTTTGGATTCCCCTAACATAGAGGAATCCAAAAGACGGGTCCAGTGAAGAGAGGACGGGGCAATTAAGGCATTTGCCTTAATTGTCCCGTTTTTCTTCTGACACAGCCCTACTCAGGTGGTTAAGTCTGAGCTTTCAGGTGCAAAGTAACCAACTTTAATTCCCAGAGACCTGATCATCATCAAGTTCTGTAGCTGCTTCCCCAAGCAGCTACCCTGACAACGCCTCTGAGCATATCCATGCCCCCAATGATAGCTTCAGGACCTCCCCAAAGCCTCCAAGGAGACACAGACAAGGACACCCTACCAGTCTTTCAGGTAAGATGCTTACTCACAGACCTCTTTTAAGTGCACAAGAAATTGTGAATATACCTCACCTCCTCTCTTCCCTTGAAGCAAATGTTACCTTCTAGGATACATCACCCATTCTCCCTAGCAGTCAACGTTACCTACTAGGTTCAGACCTCTCAACTAGCACCCTAGCAGCCAATGTTACCTGCTAGGCTGGTTCATCCTCTACCTCTAGTAGCCAATGTTACCTACTAGGCCTCTATCTATCCCAAAACCACTATCATTTACCAACTTTCAGCATAGAGTCTTTATTGTGGCCAAATCAGCCCTCACCTGCACAACAGTTCCATGTAGACTGTCACACCTGCCCACACTAATCCAGGAATCATGCATGCTCCACTAAAAAAAGGACTAAACCAGTTTTGTGATAGTGTGGCAGATGGCCCAGCCTAAGATGGTTTGTAAAAAGGAGCTACAGTGCATCACAGTATACTAAGAGAAACCAGCCAAGGCATCTGTCAAGTGTATAGGTGATAGATTTCAACAGCTGTTCCCTTAAAGAGCAGATACAGGTGCTTTTCTGGGCCACACCCCAGGGCTAGCCACCCAGTGATTACTGGCCATGAGTGAGAGGTGATAGGCAACTAAGCCGTATTAATCTAATCTGCTCTAAGATGATGGACCGCTAGTTCACTTTTCTTAGGGCATTTGGGATGATGGCCCAAGTCTTAACAGATTCTTATCAATACTAGCCAGGCCGCAGTACATCTGATGACCCTCTTATTCAGAACCTGTGGTAGAATCAACTGTATGTATAAGAAAGTGAGGATCTAAAAGCGGCCAAGTGTTGCAACTGAACCAATTATAGTTCATTGTTGGGATTGGGAGGACAGCAGTACAATAGAAAGGACAAATAATAGGAATACAATGATAGCTTCATTGGGAAGCAATATTTAATGTACTAGAAAGAAAATCCACTAACCCACTAGGGGATGGTATTGTGGCAGGATCCAAGTATGATGTGAGCAGCAAATATCTAATTGGGAGATCAGCACCTGGTATTGGTTGTACACCTGATTAGAAGATATTGCCCATAGCTTGACATTGATAGCAGAATTTTTAATGCTGTTATACATATCATAGGGCGCCTCTATGAGCATGCATATATATTGTGAGATATGTTAGAAGGCAAGGAGTTAACCTCAGTTGCAACACTGGTGTCTGAAGAGACACTTTTTCTTTTAGTGAGTAGTACAAGGAGTAGCTTATCTAGTTATAGCCCTGATTCTCCCTGGAATGCACATATATACAAGCAGGGCAGGACATCTGTGATCACAAGATTTTTTACTGGGTTGTGTTGTATCTTTACGCTAAAATTTTTGATCATGCCATACATATGGATTGTCTTCTGAATTTTTTTTTCTTGTGTCTTGAACTATATGAGAAATTTTTGGTCATTAAGGGTGATGGATTTTTATGCAGCATCTCCATCTGATCAGAAAGTGGTTCCATTCAATGAAGGTGCAGATGTATCAGTTTTCATCTGAAACTCCCAATATCTTGCTTGAGATACTGTGGTAGGGGATCTTTGATGAGTTTTTTTCTCAATCTGACAGAAACATAGATCTCTATTTGGGTTTGGCCCAGTCTTGGTATCATCACTTTTTATAGCATATATTAGATCAATAAACATGTCACTCTGAGGCATGGAATGACACATGTATACAAGTGTTTCCTAGAATGTATGGAGTCTTCTCTTTTTCCTTGATCATAGGAACTTTATTAATGCCAGCTATCTTTTAAGCTCTTGTTTAATCCCCCCGGCTGAGATCATGTGCTCTAATAATAGTAAGCTCTTTTAAAATAGCTGACAATTCGATAGTTTAGCCAGGAGCTTGTAGTGGGGTGAGTGGTTCAAATATAGAATATTGGTGCTTCTTATGTCATAGCTATGAATGCTGGTGCCATCTAGGTATGACAGCTCATTTTTACCTATATTGTCAAGAATGGCATTTCAATACTTGTATTGAAAGGCCTGGAATTGAACCCTGCCCCCTGAAGATGAATTGTGTCAACCAGGATGGACAGGGATCTGTCAACACGTTGAGTCGCAGACTCAGGTTGTTGAATTACTTCACAAACCGCCAGCTTGTTAAGAGAGATTCCCCAAATGGTTGCCAGATTGCCGCCAGCCTTGTACCACTGAGGACCCAGAGCTACTTAGAGGTTGTGGCTTGCCTAAAAAAGGTTGAGACAAGGCCTGATACTGGCCCTGCCAATGAGTACCAGTTGCCGCCAGTTCCATGTCCAGAATTGGCAGCACAATTGGCCAGCTCAGGGGATGTAGTGAACAGAAGTGGCGGAACAAAGCATCACCCCTTCTGTTTACCAGAGCTGGCCTAACCAGGATCTGCCGCCCTTGAAACCCTGCCCCAAGGTTCACACCCCATCATCAAAATGCCCATGAACCTGAAGTCGGCAAAAATTGAAGAAGCAAAATCATATGGTATAAAACCCCTGGTGGTATAGGGATGGCCATACTGTCATTTCTGATAATAAAGATTTATGAACCTCTGGTTTCAGTGAATTCTACCCTATTTAGTTTTAGTGATCTTCCATCTCAACTCTAGTCAAGTAGACAACAAGGCGCCCGCCTGCTCTAGAGACCAACTTGCTGACTCACTACTGGTGCTATACTGTCCTCCTGGGGAACCCTTTGGACCAGTGAATTTCACCAAATATTCCCTGAACCCCGCCTACTCTGAGTTTAACTTGGATTATACTAATTGCTGAACCCTTGGCACCAAATAGAGAGACCAAACTATAGGTCGTGAAGAGATTTGGTACCCCAGGCCGCCAAGATTGTTCAAGGACAAGCACAATTATCTGCCCGCCTACCTGGTTCCTATGACCCTGCCTCTGACCCCACAACCTGACCCCCCAATGAAACCTGCCGCTGCCAAGACCACATCTACCCGGCTGTTTAGAGTGCTCTACATTACTCTGACAGGCTTGGTGGGCTCCATGGTTCCCAACTCTGGCCCCTGGTCTTTACTTGGGCAATCTGTATCCTATATTATCAAGCTAGCACCCATCCTATGGTGGGCATTGCCTACCGGCCCGGCGGTACCCTGTCCTGAGTCACCCAATGCCTCTACCTGTGCCAGGCTTCCTGACATAGATTGTCTTCAAAGACATCCCTTATTGATTTTAAACAGCAAATGGGGGTGTTGTTCATGTTGAGATTGGCAGTCACATATATAGGAGACCCCTACTTTTGTGTGAAAAGCTGGGTTGGGATATACCCTTCTCTGATTTAGATTTGTATGTACCAGGATTCAAGCCAGTTTAGGGGACCTCTAGGCCCTTCAAAGAGTATCCAGCAGATCATCAACAAGGAAAAGAGAATATCTGGTTTTGTTGTGGCTTTGTTGAGATCTGAGTGGTCTGTGATCTGTCTCAGCCTTCCATCAATCTTGGTGGAATAAAGATGGCAGCACCAAAAGATTGCTGGGAGGAGACGGTTGTCCCCTTTCCTAGACCTCCTTGAGGTGCAGGTTCAGGGTGGCAACTTAATTTGATGCTAGTTGATAGATAGGCCAGGATTTTATCATATCTCTGTTAGATTGGATTGGATTTATATTAGTTAACAATAGATTTGGACTCCCTCCTAATTTTTTCTCAGCCGAGTCAATTCTGCTTTGGGCCGGCATGACCTTGTCTACCTTACAGCTGTGAAGGCTACTGTACCATGTTTCAGAGTTTCAGTGATGGGCCCCTGATCTAGATCTGCCCATGGCTTACTTTTAACCAACCAAACTTATCAGAGGCATGTTTGTCTCATTGTTAAATAGGATACTTCTCAGTTTGGCTTGGTGGGTTTTTTTTTAGAAAAGGTATGCTCTGCAGCATAAATATTGCATGGACCAATGCCCATGCTTTGATTTTGCTTAGGAGATCAGACTGGGATCTTGCACCGACAAGGGGTATCCTTTCTTCTTATTGTGCTGGCTATAACTTTGTCAAAGTATCTTTAGGTAAAGCTACCATATGGAGAGATCCACTGATTTATTGCCTGTTTGATCAGAAGTTACATTGCCTGGCAGTAATGGGGCAATGTTTTCAATCACTTGGGGTAAGTGTATTGAGACTTGGGCCAAGTGAGAATCCGTGAGGTTGTGATCTCATAGATTGCTGTTTCCCTGAAGAATGATTGTAGTGTATAAAGTTCTAGCCAGAGCTAGGTAGTAAGTGTCAAGCTAGTCGGGAGCAAGATGGTTTGAACTAAGATCAATATATCGATACTGATGGAGCCTAAACATAGAACTGTGTTGTATAAGATTTATTGGTTTAAGGAGAGATTGAAGCTTGTAGATCTAACTGTTTGCCGGTTAGGATTGTGAGGGCTAATAAAAGCTGTTGGCTCGCTTGCTACAGCCCTAAATCTTGTGGAGGGAGGAAGTAAATGCATAAGTTATTTGTTGCTGTATGGCTACCTTTTGTGTGCTAAGAATTGGTGCATTGGCTCTTGGAGCTGCCATCAAATTTGCCATTGAGCTTCTTCAGGCTGGCTTCTTTGATTAGCTTTGTTTTTTATATTTCAGTCTTTGGCATATGATCGAGTGTGGGTGGCTGCAGCATGATGTTCAGCTGGTTGAAGTCTCCCTGTAGCTGTGGGCCAAAGGATAGTAGATTGTGGTTGGTGATACCTACATTGCTGACAAATTTTTCAGATGTCACAGGAGTTGGATCTGATGGGTAACCTTCAGAATCTAACATTCTTCCTTTCAACAATTCCCAAATTATTTTTGGATCTTTAAAATCCAAGGATTGTTTTTTTGGCTTAAGTGATTGGTCCTGCTGCTAGAAGCTGAATTTGATTCTCATTTCAAAGTTTCAAGTGAGAATTTAAAGGTTAGAGCCAAAATATTTTTGGGATTGCCGATAAGGAGGATGTTACATTCTGGCTGTTTGAACTCTGAAGCTTACCATCTGATAAGATCTCTGCGGGTGCAGCTTCAGAGTTGAAGGATAGGTTTACTTTAGCGAGTGGGGTTGTTAGGGTGGATCGGATGAGCTATAGTTTGATATGACAGCCAACCTGTTTGCTCTCAGTATTTAGCTCATCCCTCACAGATATGAGGCTACTGATGTCAAAACATGGGCATGGCAGCTCATTTCAAGGTTCTCTTGGTGATTAACGGGATCTTGTATTTCTGTAAAAAATGTATAGTTTGCTAATCTATCGAAATATACTTTCTGGGTTACAGATGTGTTATAGCGGCAACTTGCCAACAATTTGCAGTTACAACTAAGTTTCATATTTATGAGGTGCTAATGGAAGTGATTATATAGAGAAAGCACAATTATCTTCTACATACAACAATTTGGATAAACCAAGAAGTATTTTAAAGGCAATGTCCAATGCCAACAGCAAGAGTTGGAAGTAATAAGCAGACTGGAGAGAATAGCGGGCCAAAATTAATGAGGGAGATGAAATCAGGCGGACCTTAGCCATTCTAGTTCTTACAATTAGATCAAGGAACAACCACTAAATCCTACAGTAAAGAAAGGGCCATACAGCAGCCATGCCTGGAGCATAGGGGGTCGGCAAGACCAAGGTGGTTTACTCCTGACCGAAACCAAGGGTTTCTTCGACGGCAAAGGTCAGCTTCTGGACCAAGACGTCGTAGCTCTTGTACGGTGGAAGATCAATGCGATTGAAGCTACAGTTTAGCTTTAAAAAATAGATGAATTACCAAGTATGACTTTTTGGGAGTTGAGCTATCTCCCCTGCCTTTTCAATGGTGAAGCGGCGTGGGCCATCGGACCCCTGGAGATCTTTAAATCCATTGACGGGAATACGAGATGTACCAGTAGTGAACTGCAACAGGCGTGATTTCTTTTCGTTGTCAAAGGTACGCACACACTGGAGGTAAGTGGGGGATATAGTAAGTTTAAATACCTTCCAGAACCATTGGATAACCTCATCTTGCTCGGTGTAGCCGCGGTAATCAGTATGCTTCTTCCAGTCTTCGACATCGATTTCAGCGATACCGCCAATGAGAAGCTGAGGGTGAGAAGTCAATTAGGCAACATACCTCCAATTCTCGCTCATCAAACACCACAATCAAGTCATCAGGGATGAGCTGGTGGAAGCCTTCAAAAAACGCCGTAAACTGCTCACGGATGCGGTTGTTGATCTTCCATTGCGTTACAAGCCTAGGCGTCAGCTGAGAAAGAATAGGCTACTTACTCGACATACTCGCGCTTGTTCTCGTTGGTGACAGGAATATTCCTGCCATCAGTGATGAGATCGATCTGGACCTTTTCCCCGAAACGGTCCTCCTCCACCGAGAAATCCAGTTCCAAGATATCCTCAATGTCATTATTCCTATATATTAGACAAGAAGATTGAATCACCTACAGCATCCACTCCAAACTCCTCCAGTATTCGACATCGATGCTCTCCATGTCGGCAAGCGTTGTCTTCTTCTTTAGGATCATCTTGTAGATGGAAACAACAAAGAAGGCATCGAGAAAGCGGCGATGGAAGACGGCCAAGCCAAGCACGCGCCCAATAAACTTGAAGTAGTTGAGATGCTCGGGGTTGATGGCCGAGTAGGGGTTGATCTGCAGCGTGTAGTTGTTGTGCGAAGAGTACTGGAACAAGCAATACACAGGGTTGAACATCTCGTGCGATAGCAAATAAAAGAACTCCCTAAAGGTTAACACGGCTCATGTATGGCTCCCACCTAGACAGGCCTCCATAATCTAGCCCATCTTCGCCCTCGAATTTAATCATGAGTCGCTTCTTGAGATCGCTTGGCGAATGCTTCATGACCTCTACGAATGCATCCTCAAAGATATGGTCACGCCGCACCTTGATGTGACACTGTCCAGGAACAGGGCGGAGCGCCGGCTGTGAACGGAAATAAATCAGTTTGCGCCGGAAGTCTCGCTTGTATTGGGGAACGTTTTGGCTAAAGGTTAGTTGGTTCCAGTATTACGCTTACTCTAAGCTGCTAGGCAAGCGAGGATCTAAGGGAGTTAGGATTTAAACATGCTTGCACTTACCATCCCACGTGGTTGTCTTTGTGTTGTGATCAACAAAGTAGACACGCGCCGTGTTGGTAAGCCGCATCTCCCATCCAGAAGGAAGGGGCCCAAGCTGAGATACTGGCTGCTGGTGCAGAGTAACTTGCTGGTCATTCTGGCCGTACATTCTGACGTACTGCTGACGACGTGGATCGACCCATGTTGTGGTTCGAGTGTTATGGTCAACAAAGTAGGATCGACCTTCTGGAGTGTATCGCTGTTCTGCATCAAAGTTAGATTATATAACTACAAGCATATACCCCATCCTGTAGGAAGGTCTCCGCTACCAGGTGAAGTCGACACACTTAACCGCTCCATCTGACCTTCTAACTGGTCAGTTGGATCGGAAGGTGTGCTGGGATTAGGAACGCTGGGGCCAGGGCTGGAGATTCTATAATTATTAGATAACGCAAAGGTACTTGGACATACGGCGGTCGGTTCCAGGTGGTTGTCCTAGAGTTGTGATCCACATAGTAAGTTCTTCCAAGATGATCCACTCTTCTTTCCCAGCTAAAAATTAGATACTGGAGCTGTTTAAAAGAATACCCCTGGGGAAGACGACCGTACTGGTCCTCGAAGGGCGACAATCCAGCCGGTGCTGTGGAAGAATCGGTATCGTTGGCAGAAGGAGGAAGAGATTGAGAAGATGAAGGCTCTGAGCAGGATGTTAAAGAGAATTAAAGAAATATAAATACCCTCATTGACAGAGTTGGAAGAGGAATCAGGTAAAGTTCTTCCGACCCCAGGAGCAAGAGTCCCCAAGGGTTGGGAACCTCTACAGGACAGAGTCAAAGTTATTTTCCCATGTACTGTCTCATTGGTATTTGATTTTCTCAAGTTAAGAGTGAAGGTTTCTGGAAAACATTAAAGAAAACCCCTAGGTTTAGTTTACCATTGCCACCAATGTTCACATCAAAATAATCCTTCACCTGAAGATTCACAACACCAAGGAAGCCTTGATCCTTTTTCTTGAATTTCTTTTGGTCGAAAACTTGAACCGCAATAACACTTTCGTTTGTCACATTTTCTATTCAAGTAAGGGTAGAATTAATAAAAAGGAGAGAAACTAACATACAGAGTAAAGGTCTGGTTCCAGGTAGGATTGAGGGTACGCTTCATAGCATTAGTAGATTGTGTCTGTTCGCTATCAACAGTGCAAATGACGAAAGGGTCGGGGCTCCCTTAAAAAAGGTAAGGGACCAATAAAACTTAAGAAATAAAAGAAGAACTTACGGAAAACATCCCGTTTGACTAGGCCTTCGGCACCAACGACTAAAATAATATTAAAATCAACGCAGGAAAAATAAGGGCGTTAAAAGTTACCTGTCAGCTTAATAGGACTGATTGAGAAGACAAGGGTAAAGATTAGATAAAAATGCAATTCAAAGAAACTAAAGGCTTACCGAGAATCGCTTGTAGAAGCCATAGCTCAATGAGATTATTTCAATATTTGTTGGCTTTAAATGCCTTGGAAAGCTTTGATAAACAGAAAGGGTTGATGCTGCGGCTGCAGCGGGGGGTTGGGTGCGAATCGCTATAGCCTAGTAAACACACTAGCTAATAAGATGAAATTAATGACTGGTGGGCTAGATTGGTGTTCAGTCTGTGGCAGTCGTAGGAAAGGTATAGCAATAGACATCCGCCGAATTGGGGCATTGAATTCTTGGGATGGATCCAAATTCCATGGCCATCCAAAGAAAAGACATCAAACAACAAAGCAATATAAATCATACATCAATGCCTTCATTAACAAAGCTAAGCATCAATCTCTTAGAGATCCTCTTCCTTTGACATCCCAGGCAAGGATCTAGAAGAGTGGCTGATCCCCCCTTTAAAAAACTTGCTATAAATAGACATTTTATTTACTTGATTTAAAGGATGCTAGCATAAAATCTGTTCTAAAACCTGACTTTAAAAAACATTCCAAGCACAAACCAAAACCTGATGATCTCTTTTAAACTTGAAGTCTTTCAAAGCCAGCCTACTTGATTTGCCAGCTTTAGGCGCATCAGCCAATCAAGCCTAACTCCAAGTCTCTTGAATTACACTGCTGATCAGATGGAAACCTCAATCTATGTCTTAAGCGCCATTTCTTAAAGCAACAAACTTTACAAAAAGTTAAAGCTTGCACCCTAAACAGGGACGCGATCAGGTCTTAGACAGGCCCACCTGCTGAGCTTCCTGCACTCCACCAATGGTAAGCCTCGTCAACCTTAGCTTGCCAATAGCATTAACTTCATTCCTATTATTTTGAACCAATATTAATAACGACTTCTTATTGGCTGAAATTCCACACCGAGATGCTTGGATCCCTGCTATAAACGTGGCTTAGGCTGACTTTTTACAAACCTCTATGGAAAGCATGCCAAAAACCTAGATGTAAAATAACAACCAGCTTGCTCCCAACCAGACTTGAAGAAATTGCAGGAATTAAATATTGAACCCCTGATAATTGAAAATCAGCCTTTGAAGGTGCATTTAAAAGGCTCAAGATTCCCTTTACTCCCTATCCCCTAACCCAAGCTTACCATCCTTTATATTGGTTAAACATTCCTACCCAGTATAAATTAACCAAGCTTAATACCAAGGAGCAACTATTGGTCCCTGGATAACATTTAAGATCATGTATTTTAATATCAGCCCTCACACAGCCCTACAATTAAAACTACTGTATGACAAAAGAGTCCATAGCTAAAAGTCTGACACCCATCAAATTAGCACATTGGGTCCAGTAGTTTTAAAACCTGTTGAGATAAACAAAAAAATCTCAGATCAAAACAGATTTCAACTTTTTTGATAGAAATAGGAGCCCATTCTATGGGAAAAGAGTGCCAATGGATGAAAATGTCCAGATACACAACAACTACTCCAACTGGGGACAAATGCTTAACAATTCAACAACAAATGTACCAAACAATAGAACCCATGAGTTTCAGTCACAGAACCAATCTACTGTTTACTATGTTTTTGGTGAACACATGAAACTCAGCCACAAAAGTTACAAACTTGATCCAACTACGAGCCTCAATAGCAACTGAAACAGACAACAAAAATATCAAATATCAAAATGCATGAATGGATCAATAATACTGCTACCAACTTGTCCTAATTAAGAATGCAATCTAGAATACAAAAAGGAAATAAATATTCTGAGTGTCTGTTTTGGGATTAGAATCAATGAAAAAAATCAAATTTATCCAAACTCATAATCAACTGTACCCATTTACGGCCAAAAATAGTTAGTATAGAAATCTAAAGATCTAATTTGGAATAAACGGTAGTGTTCACTAGCTTTCATGCTACTATATATGTAGTGATAAAAATTATAATAAATAAATTATATAGATAAACGTTTTTAATTTTATTTTATTTTATTTTTTATACCAAAATGGATGAATCCCAGCAACAGAGTAACAATGGACCTGTTGTGTGCCATGGTTGCAGTTGCCCCCGCAGGTCAAAAAACAGAGTTAGTGCAATGCAAGTGCCTACTCAGGAAGGAGATGGATGAGAAGAGTTCAATAGTGACACTGCACTGACACAGCTGGTTCAAGGAGCACAAGCTGCTAGGGTGCAGAGCATCAATCCCTGGGTCCAGAAGCTAACCAGAAAATACACCAAGGTTGTCACCACTAAAACGGTTAATGACGTCACCACCAAGAGGGTGTCCTTGGTGTATGACCCTGTATACCGCCGTGATGGTGTTCCCGCAGCCCTACTGAAGAAGGTTAAGCCAGTCCTTGACACCACATATGAGCCTTACGTGAGTAGTTCTGACAAGGGAGACAATGATGAGCTGCCCCAATATTTTCTAACCACAAAAGGGCAGAAGGCGCTCAAAAAGGTTGCTGCATTCTACAGCCAAGTGCCTATGCCCTGTGTTGTGCCCAATCCCAATAAGTCTTTGCCTGCCTCCAAAAAGGCCAAGTACCATGTGTCAGGAATATTCCTGACAACACTGTGGCTCAGAATGATATTTTGTGTACAGTTAATTGTAAAAACAAAATAAAAATGGCAGCAGTTCCCCCTTATTGGGGAAACTGCCACAGGAAGCCAAGGCCAGAAAACACAAATTAAAAATAAAGTTTTTAATTTGGATGGGTTTTATACCCCGTCTGCGGGCCGCGCAGCCGGCCGCCCACCCACCACCGCCAGCCAGTCCCCCACTCAGGCCGCTGAATGGGGAAATTGCCAAAAGGGGACCCAAAAAGGCAAATTCCCCAAACCCAAATGGAGGGGGAACTGCTGCCCAAATTTGGAGGGGGTTGACAAGCAGCCCAGCACTACAATTAATGCATCAACTGCAAAAGTTGAATTGAAATGCATAAATGTGCCTGAAGATGCTCCAATTCCATGCAATGCCAAGGATAACAATTCATTGCCTGCCAAACCACTCCCATCCCAATCCCAAATGGGAATCCCAGACAACACCAAGTGTTTGGGGTTCCCTATCCAATGCTTTGTACTATTCATGCCTCACTAAGAATGATAGTATATAATAAATATCAATCACTTGATGGTAGTTTGTGCTATCATTGAGTGAAATTACCCCTCAATAGTATCACATAAATCAAAACCAGAACTTTTACTCTACAAAAAGTTAAGACACTAAGCTTTGTCTGCCCTTTCTCAGAATCAGAAGATGAATCATTTAATCTTCTCAGCTGTACTCACAGCCTGCCTCGGGATTGGGGGCCACCAATACACCCACCAGCATGGGCCATACAATAAACTGCCCAACAAGTACTTCTACGAGGAGCCAGCACAGCTAAACTCCTCTGAGACATACTCCTGGCTCACGCTGGTGTCGCCCCGCTCCACCCAGCACATAGCAATATACACCTTTGTATTCTACGTGCTTACGTACTTTGCCAGTAATTTCGGAAGATTTAACGTACACACCAAGGTCTTCAGATGGATGATGACAGTCTACCCCATTGTGACGGCGCTCACAGGATTCCAAGTCGCCAACTTGGTACCCTACCTTGCTAAAATACTCAAAAATTTTCTGGGGCTTTACACCATGACATCCCAAATTTCACCCGCGAGACCTTCATGAGGCTCATGGAGGAGACCAAAGACTACAGGAAGGCCGTGGCCATTGTTGGGATCTCAGAAAAATCTGGCCATAGGCTCCACGCAACTTACCTGAAAACAGGGAATGTTCTCCTTTTGGAGAACTCCAATCATGAACTAGCTCTATTGGTCAAGCAACACCTGTGGGCCATCCAACAGTGGATTGAGCGGAACTATCATCTTGAGCTGGAAAGTATTCAGTCAATGGTTGAGTCTGTTTTTGGAATCCAGGCTTTGGTTTTCACTTGCTGCAGAGCAGTGAAAAAATTAAATTTCTTGTGGAAGAAGCTCAGAGTTTCTCCCTATAACCACAATAGCCCAGACAATGTTGTCTACCAGCAAGAATACACTGAGACATTAACTGCTCTCAAGGAGAAGGGGACCATCAAGTTCTGCTACATTGGTGAGTCCTCCTTTACTTCCTCCATGAGAAAAGAGTATGGGTATGTCCCCAAAGGCAAAAAGAATGGCATGTCCCAGCGTGCAGCTGTCTGGTCTGTTGTGTACTCTATGGTAGCCCTTCTTGGTCTCCTTAGTATTGAGCTATACCAGATGATCAAGGGTTTTCACAATAGTGGGACTTTTCTAGAATTTCTCCAATTGGTCTGGGAGCACCTGAGGTGCACAAGCCCGGGATTCACCAGTGTTATTGTGCTAGACAATGTCAGACTCCATAAGGTGGCAGATATTCTCAACGAGTTCCCAATGATTGAGCCTGGCGTTGAAATTGCCTCCCAACAATTGGCCACGTCCACTTTGTGTCTTCTCTTTCTCCCCTTCTATTCCCCATTCCTCAACCCAATTGAGCAGGTCTTTGGGTGGCTCAAGAGATTTGTCAAGAAAGGGGCGCCACCTGGGCCCAATGATTTGTTTAATTTGCTGCAGGTTGGTGTCCATACCCTCCTAGCTGAAACCGTGGCCAAATTCTATTGACATGTGGATTTGTTTCTCCCTGTGTGCCTTGCCCAGCAGCCAATAAATTAAAAGCTTGGCTATTCTGAATATTTTATTCTGCATTTTATTTTAATATTTGTTTTATTTAGTTTATTTATTTTGACTTTATTTCTGTGATTCCGCATATTGCGGCAGGTATAATAAAAGATAACAAAGCAAAGCCAATTGAATGAATGAATGAAAAATAAACCACAATAATATTTTTATTATTATGATTTTATCTAGGGTAGTTTTTCATATTTTTTTATATGATTCCAATTATATATCATCATGTTTATAAAAATTAACAAAGCAATAAGGGTGAATGAATGAATACATGGAATATTTTTTATTATGTATTTATTTGTTGAATATAGATGGCTTGAGTAGATAATTTTAAAGAATATATATATAAATCAAAATAGTATTTGAGTGTAGACTTTTATGGGAAAGTTCCTTAGGTCAAAGTTCCCAAGGTTGAAAGTGCAAAAATTGAAACACTATGTAGGGTGCAAAAATCAAAAATATCAAAGATCAAAGTGCAAAAATTGGTTTTCCAGAGGTTAACTTTGAAGCAGAATAAAATAAAGTTTATAATATAAAGCTATATTTTAAAATCTATTCTAGACTAAAGAGACCCCAAGAAATTCATTTCTGCAATCAAAAGATATATGCTATATAATAAAAAGCTTCTTAAATTAGCTGTTTTTAAAAGAAGGTTTATTTTAGTTTTAAAAGCAAAATAAGACTAGAATTTATATGTAGTTGTATTCAATTGATTATAAAATATGAAACTACACAAAAAACTGCTTTATAAACTATAGTTAATAAAAAAAGGTTAATTTAAGTTCCAGCTTATGTAAAGCTATAATAATACTTCAGTATAAGCAAAATAAAGGATTTTTCCTGCAAGATACAAGCTGTAAGGTCTTGCCCATAGTGGTGCAAGGTTATAAAATAGCGTGTGTAAGGCATTAGGATTCAGATTTAAAAGGTATAAAAAGGTGGGGAATGTCTGCAAAATAATATTACAGAACCCTGCTAAAAACCTATACTGGGTTACAAAAGGAGTGATTGAGTTTAAAACCCCTAAGAAAAGAAGATAAAATAAGGTGTTTAATAGTGAACAATTTGTAACTAAGGGAATGCCAATATTTGGATATTATCCATCAGCAAATTGGTACATATAACTATTGAAAGATTCCTTAAGGGAAAATAATGGATACAACAAGCCTAAGGCTTGTTGTTTTACAAGTTCCATTTGTTCAAGAAAAGAAAAGCTAAACTTTAAAACAAATTTAATACTGTAAATTCAGAACCTGAATGTAAAAATGCAGGATTGTCAAATCCTTGGTCCAACATTTGAATCACTTTTGTGGGATGGCCTTTTTTAATTAAATTGATTTTTTGAGTATTTATTTGAATATTTGAAAATGCGGAAACTCATAGACACTTTGCAAATTTCAAGTTGAACTGCATATTTCCAATGGACAAAATGAATTAACTGGAATCAAATTTGAAGCGTTCAAATCCATCAACCATTTTCATTAAGTTTACTATGTTTTTTGAAATTGCAGGATTGTCAAATCCAAGAACCAAATTTAAAATCACTTTTGAATGCCACTAGTAAACTCAGATATTAATTGCGGGAACCGGAATCCAAATTTAATGTAAAGTAAGCACACTAGGAAACACCAACCCAGATAAAGAAGCTCCACTATAGATAAAATCAAATGAAAAATTCAATCTCAATAAGCATATTTAGACTTAAAAGTGATTAAACTTTAAAATCATCCAAACCTGGAAAGTATACAATATTATTCACTTCAAATCACCAATATAGAAACTCTGCTACTATTCAAGGCTAAATCAAGAGAAAACAACTACCCACAACTAAACCAATAACTCCAAATAAATACATATTTAATCTAAAATATATTTTTTATTTTATTTTTATGGACCAAAAATTGCATTCCCAACCTGCTCCTGCACCAGCCTGCGGGGCAGCCTGTCCACGAGGGCGTCCCAGAGGGTCCAAGAACAGACTCAGAACCCAACTTGAGGGGAGTCATGCTGATACACAGGCCTCCCAAGGTGTCATTGCCAGCCAACAACCTCCTGCATCCCAAGCCCAATCAACCAGCCTGAATCCCAGGCAGAAGCCACTTTCAAGGCCTGCTACCAAAGTCTCCTACACCAGGGTCACTGGGAACACTGAGGTTACTTACACCTCCACTGTATACCCAGTTGTCACCTGGCCTCACACTCTTGACCCAAGAGTTGCTACTTCCTGCCCCAGCGTCTTTGACACCACCTACAAGCCATTGGCAGCCACTGTTGAGCCATCTGCACCTATTGTGTATTCAACCATTGACGGCGCCACTGCAAGCAAGCGTGATCCCACCTTCTACACAAAGGTCCCCGTCCCCTGTGTCAAGCCTGGTAGCCAGGATGCCGTGGTACCTGCCAAGGGCCGGCGTCAGTTGACAGATAGTGAGTGTGAAGCTCTCCACAACTGCTTGATTGGGGGAATGGCAGTTTGGGATATTGCGTCCTGATTTGGTGTTACAGCCAGATACATTGCCAACATCAACACCAAGTATGGCAATACTGGGCAAATTGCCAAATCCGCCAAGGCAAAAAGACAGCCCAAACTCCTTCAGCCTATCCACATTGATGCAATCAAGCAGTGGGTAGCCAAGGATTGCCACCTGGACACACTTGCTGTCCAATCAATGCTCACCACGGAGTTTGGGATTTCTGTTTCTAAAACCCTTGGTTACAAAGCAATGGTTGATTTGGGCTTTTCGTGGAAGGTGCTCGGAGTTTCTCTGTACAATAGGAACAGTGAAAAGACCATTGAGGATTGACACATTTATGCCGAGACATATCTGGCACTAAAAGAGACTGGGAATGTCCAGTTCTTCTATATTGACAAATTGTCATTTTCCTCCTCACTCAGGTCTAGGCATGGGTGGGTTGAGAAGGGGTCCAAGGACGGCGTAGCCCATCGTGAAGCTGTCTGTTCCCAGACCTATTCCATGGTCGCGCTTCTTGGTCCTCGCGGGTTGGACCAGTATCAGATGATTAAAGGTTCCCATAACAGCGGGACCTTTCTTGATTTTCTCTGAGCCGTCAAGGAGTACCTGCAGATAAATTACAGCAGCACAACCAACGTTGTTGTGCTTGATAATTTTGGGCTCCACAAAGTGGATCTGGTTGTGTCTGAATTCCCCCCATCGACAAAAACAACCACACCTCCAGCCACCAACTTACCAATTGTCCAATGAGACTTCTCTTCCTCCTGCCATATTCCTCATTCCTGAATCCAATCAAGGAGGTGTTTGATTGGATCAAGAATAAGGTGAAACAAGGCCTTCCTTAGGACACTGAGGATCTATTCAATATTCTCGAGATCAGCCAATTTGCAATACCACCCAATGTGGTGGAAGCTTTCTATGAGCACTCGGAATCCTTCCTTCCAAAAGCCCTGGCCTCTGAGCCAATCAGATAAATGGGCGCTCTGGGTTTTATTTTTATTTATTTTGTTTTTATTAGGACTTGAA
Source organism: Entomophthora muscae (assembly GCA_014839935.2). Lineage (NCBI taxonomy): Eukaryota > Fungi > Entomophthoromycota > Entomophthoromycetes > Entomophthorales > Entomophthoraceae > Entomophthora > Entomophthora muscae. Next base: position 126,280 of record QTSX02005732.1, on the reverse strand, counting down.
AATTATTATTTTATATATAAGAATGTGACGTTTGAATGTATTATAGACATTTAAGAATACATAGAAAAGGTAAGTAAAATTAATTATACTAGGTATGAGGAATATATTTTTATTATAATGCACTGAATATTATATTGACTATTGTGCTAACAAATGAATAAATTAAAAAAGATAGAAATATAATTATTTTATTTAAATAATTGTTAATCATTGATGGTACTTTGGCTTTTTTAAGCCACAAATTGGACCTTGCATGTCATCATCTGATCCTTGTTATTTCAGTGCCACTATAGCCACACAACACAATCACCAATGATTTTCATGTATTGCTTACTAATTAGTACTTAGGATGCGGGTCAAGCATATTGAATATGTTTATCAAATCATATTATGAGGGAAAGGTAATTTGAGTTGTAAACAATCATTTGTTTAGAGCAATAGTGGAGCGGGCTGCATGATGCAGATAAATTAAATTCTCAATGTTTATCTATGTGATAAATAAACCTGTATTCAACAAGCTAATAAATAAAAACATTTTTAACTTATTTTTAATATTTGACGTGGTTGCAACTTTAACTAATGTCTTGTAATATATTTAAATATATTAATATTATAATTTGCATGCTAAAAGTTAAAATTAAAATTAAAATATTAAAAGAAAAATTATAATTATAAATCCTAAAAGTTAAATATTAAAGTTTAAATATTTGAAATTTAACTATTTTATTAAATCATGATTTATTCTAATATCAAAATATTTGATATTAAAAAATTTAATATTGTAATATGTATTATTAAATTTTTAATATTAAATTTTAGATACTAAATATTTTTAATATTTAAATATGTAATATTAAAATTTTTATAGTAAAATGTTAATAGTACATATTTCAGTATTAAAAAATTTAGTATTAAAATATTGAAAATTAAAAAAAATAATTTGCAAGGGGAAAATATTTATTGGGGGGATGCTAATTGCAAAGGGAATGAGATTATTCCAGGAAATTATACCCCAAAATTAAATTTTCAGCTAATGCATCTAATTGGATCCACATACTCTTCTGTACGTGGTGGACAACCCTGGATGTGATTGCTAGAGGGGTGGCGCCCTGTACCCCGGTGGTTGCTGATTGTTTGATAAAAGGCAAGCAGGTAAGCAAATCAACTAGTAGGTTTTTTTGGGGGGGGGGGGCACATAGTACCCATATAGTGTTGCCAATGCAAATGAATCATAGAGGACATGCTCAGCTGTCCTTTATTCCCGTGGTGTTTTCTGGCGGTTGAGGGCTACGCGGCAAATGTCCATTTGAATAGGTACATCCTCTAACTTTTTGACATTAGTTTTTAATATGCAGTGGAGGAGGATTCCCAGGTATACCACAACATGGATTCTTTGTGAGGTATACTTTTCCAAGAACATGCATAATTTTTTTAATGTTTGCACTAACCTATTAATATAGGACGTTTGGTTGAACTTGAAAAGGGTTCTGGGGGCGCCTGACTTGAATCAGCCCCCCAGGCCTTGGCAAATGAAATAAATAAAGGTTTAAAATTATTCACGAGGACTGCATCCCTGACTTTATTTGATAGTGCCTTAAAAACTTCATTAAAAACTGCAGATTTCAAATATTCATTTCCTATTTGAAAGTTGGTTTTTATTAAATTCTTTTCATATTTGTTGATGTTAGTGAAGGGGAATTGTTGAATGCTTTTGTATATGTATTCATCAAAGTTCAGTTTGATATCCCCGCAAATTTCATTCATTTCTTTGATTTTGATAGTTGATCCTAGTTTGTATGCTTCCCTTATCCATGGCAAGCACCCCGCGGGTGGTGAATATTTCCTATCTTGAGCTTCAATATAAAAAAATTATTCATATTCTGTTGAATTATTTTATTTATTTATTTGTTTTACAGGGGCCACCAGTGACTGATAACCCCGTAAAACCAACTTGGTGTATAAGCCGCCACTTCCGTGACCTCATCCCCATTCCTAGTGATGACTAAAATAAATATAAGTTAAACATAAAAAGACTTACTAATTGTTTCCCCTGTGGCCCCCTCAGCCATAGGCGCCACTTTGGCAAACTTCATGAGAGTTGGATGCTCTTCATTAATTTTTCTAGGCTTAATTTTTCTTATATTTCTTGCTACTTGTGCTTCTTCTTGGTTTTCATTTGATAAAGCTTCTGTATTTCTTGAAACGCTTCTGCTTCTTGCTTGTGTTTTGTTTTCATATGTTTCCATTTGAACAGTTTCCTCTTCATTGGTGTTGATTTCCTTTTGAATTTCTGTTCCTTCAATTAGTTTGATCTTATTGTTTTCTTTGGCCCCCTGCCAGAACTCCCACAAATTGTAAGCCGCATTGTTGAACTTTAGACTTGATAAAATAGTTCCCTGTAGATTAAGTAATTTTTCTATATTCTTTTTCATCTATAATATTTACCAACTTATCCAGAGCATCTTCTTTTGACTGTATCAGTGGCTGGCCCTCGTTACCCAGCTTCCCTGTCACTATTTCCCTGATATTTCTTTCTATCTCAACAACCTTTTGAAGGTGTGCTTCTAATTTGTTGATTAAGTTATAGATTGTTGACATATTGTTTGAATTCCATCAAAAAACTGGTTTTTATAGTACTATGTTCAGCGCATACATATTTTTCATCATCATTAATAAATTAAAGACAATAAACATAAATATTGGATTAAAATATTGCAATTAGACGTCAACTCTTGATATTTTGATATTATGTGCATAACTCAATGTATTTTGTTTAATAAAATCCATTGTAAACTAGGTCTTTTTCATTAAAATTTAAAATAAATTGACTGTGTTTATATTAGGGCCATTAACAATTAGTACAAATATTGATACATAGTGCATTTTACGGCAACAGCGCCCATGTTGACACTATAGTAAAGTGTCAACCCAGTTTTACTTAATGTCGTTTCCTGGATGTTGACACCTTTTTAATTAACGGCACACTTTACCCTGAACATTTTCAATATAAAAAAATTATTTTAAAAATACTTTATTATACTAAAATGACCCCAGAGAGTTCAAAAATGCAATAAAAATACCATAAGTAATAAGAATAAGGAGATATAAGCAACTATTTTTTAGTTTACTATGTAAATTACACTTTTTATTATAAAATTATTTTTTATTCCCATAAAAATTAAAATTCCAATGAGACAAAAATAAAGATATTTTGTATATCATAATAACCACAAAATATAAGAAAATTATAATTTAAATTTATTATACTTTATATAAGCATAACTGAAAATATCTCATAGCTTAAAGATAAATTGTCAGGGAACCAACCCTGACTGGCTGGCTTGCTAGTGTCTGGGAACTGGCGGGTTGCGGACTGGGTGGGCAGGGCCCACCAAAGGATTGGTGCTAACTTAATGAGGTAAGACATTGACTTGCCCAACCACGACCACGGACCGGTGGCGGGGACAATAGTATCTATTACTCCCGTGAGGGTTATATATACAATTCCAAAAAGCTTGTTGGTATGGTTCAGTGGGAGCTCGGCTGCGGAGGCAGGCATTGGTTTGGGGGTGACAGGTGGCTCCATATCTATTTGGTAGGCAGGGAGGAAGTTGTATTTATCTCTGAACAGGCCGGGTTTGGTAATGTACCAAGGGCCTTCTTGGTTGTACCTGGTTCTCTCTGTGACTCCGGCCAAGGGATCCCGGGCTAGTATGTTGTTGGTGGTATAGTCTCTGTACTCGGGCTTTAGGGGGTACTCTGTGAAATGAACGGGACCAAAGGGGGCACCTGGCGGGCGGTACGTAGCTGGCAGGTTGGCAGGTGGTCCAGAGGATCTTTGAGTGAACTGACAGATTACAAGGATAAAATACGGCAAGAATTGGGGAAACCAATATCTCATAACCTTTATTTAAAAATGATGATGGGGTTTTGGTCTTGGCCTGGCAGGTATTTATCCCTCACTGCCAGGTTTTCTTCTTGGTTGGGTTTTCTGGACTCAGGCGGGTTGGCATCAGGTGTCTCAGATGGCAGTGTGGCGCTCAGCACTGGCAGATTGCCACTTGCCGCTTCGGGGTGAGAAGACTTCAAATCCTTCTGTTTATTGATTTGGTTGTAGGGTGCCTCTTTGGGTTCAGTGCCTTCCTCGGGACTTTGGGAGAGTTTGGAATAATTCCCAGTGGAATATTTGTCTATTTCACTGGGCAAACTGCCAGTGTCAGGCGCTGGCAACTTGGGGAAATTCTTGGCCTCTTGCACTGGCGGTTTGCTTGTGGAATCCTGCAGGACAGCTAAGGGTTTGGGTCCTGGCGGGCTGGTAGCAACTTCATTAATTAGTAACGGGTTGCTGTGTTCCCAGCCTATGAGTCTGGCGGTCCGCAAAGGGTTTTGTCCAGGGTTTGACTCTGGTTCCGTATTTTGAGATTTAGGAGCATCCAAATTGTCATTCCTGACATAAATTAACAAAATATAATATATTTATTACAAAACCACATTGAAACTGTATCTGAAACTTACCATTTATACCTAAAAAGATTAGTACTATCCAAAAAAATTAAAAAATTAAAAGTTTAAAAGTACAAAATATATAGGCAAAGCAAAGCAAAGTTTATTTGGCTAATTAAAGTCACCAGCAAGAGCAGTTGCAACGTCCTCAAGGTACTTCTTGATCTCTGCCACCTTGTACTTTTTCTTTACTACCTTCTGCACGTCCTCCTGGTAGTCCTGGTCATTAGACTTTCTCTTCTTGGGGGCCACCCAGTTGGCCAGGTTGCGGAACTTGGAGACAGTCCGGGCCTGCTCCTCCTGCAGCTTCTGGAAGAACTTGTTGAACTTGGGGTTGGTCCCAAACTTGGTCTTCAAGTGCTTGTGCCAAACCTCAAGGCTAGATGTGGTCTTCATCTCCCCCTTGAGGCAGGCGCCTTGACAGTTCCAAGGGGCAGTGGCCCCGCTCTTACCTCTCTGGGAAGTCACCTTCTTGCCCACCCATTGCCGCTCAAAGTACTCCAGGTAGCCTTCAAAAATGGTGGAGTGCTTCTTGATATAAGCATCCTCCTGGAGGGCCTCAAAGCCAAGCCCAGTATGCTCTGCGCGCACAAAAGCCAAGGCAGCAAACTGGGTCAGGGTAAAGCGGCACTTACCCTTACCATTGTTAAGATACTTGTCAAAAAGGTCCTTCTCGCTCTTTAGATTCTTGACAAGGGCCTGCCAAAAATGGAAGAAGCAGCCCTGGACTTCTCCATTGAAGGTGGCCTGGAAGGCTCTGAACTGAGCCTGCTCAAAGTCCATTATTATAACCTTTGGCCCAAGTGAGCACGCATGAGCTAGCTGCTCAGCGGCTAAGGTTGCCTCATCCTTCTCAGCAGAGGAGGGATTGGCCCTTGTGGTGTGGATGGGAGGGGGGAGCTGATTGGTGGGAAGGGAGCTCAAAGCATCCCAGACAATCTTGAAAGCTCTGGCATAGACCTCTGTCTTGGCACCAGGAAGGAGAAAGAACACAAGAGGGATAACCTGGTTATTGAACTGCCCATGAAGGACCCAAAGCTGCTTAAAGATAGGGGGCAAGTAGCAAATGTGCCGTCGCACAGCCAGGTGGTAGTAGTGTTCAGCTGCTCCAGGTTTTGGGTTGTGGCGTAGGCTACAATCCTATCCTCCACTTCCTGCCCATTGTCATGGAGCAGGAACATCTCACCATCCTCTGTCTTCTTGAGGGCATCAGTGAGGACCAGGTCCTTGATGTTGGTGGCACTCTTGGCCAGGGGGTTTGAGGCTTGACACCTATCACTCATGAGCTTGACCAACTGATTGTGGGTTGGCACCCTCTTCAAGTTGGTAGGGGTCAGGTACTTGCAAGCAAGCACGGCCAGCTGGGTGGCAGAAAGGTCTTTGGAAGTGGGCATAATCTGCACCAGATACCACTTCAGGAGGCGGGAGATGGTTGTGTTGGGCATCACACAAGTGTGCTTGCCCTTGATAGTTTGGACCAGGTCCCAGCGCTCAGTGTTGAGCCGCACTGGACAGGAGCAGTCCTCACAGGTGTAATGGCGGCTCTTAAAGCCCCAGTTGGCATTGTTGCATGAGAAGATGTATCCATTGGCCACCATGGTCGGCCCACCTTTAACACTCATGATGGGGAAAAACTTAGGCAGGGTGGAAGGAACCTTGAACTTGCCATCAACGTTGCAGATGTTGTGGGCCAACAGAAGGTCCCAAGGGCCAGCAGGAGCATGGCGGAAGCCAGGGAAGTAATTGGGGCGGGGCTTTGTATCATCCCCAGATGAGCTTGAAGGGGGAGAGTTTGGCAGGGGTGGGGAAGCAGAAGGGGGCTTGTTGTGGTGCTCCTCATGTGCAGGAGACTTATCCTTGGGTGGGGACTTTTGGGCTGAGCGCTTCTTCTTGGTTGGCTCCTTGTCAGAAGCCAAGTTGTAAAAACTGTGCTCTGTAAGAGACCCATCAGTTTTCTCTCCCCCAGTGGAATGAACAGGGCTCTTCTCAGGAGAGGGCTTGGGGGATGGTTTGGGGGTGGCCTTCTTTGATGAGACAGCTTCTTCTTGGTGGCTTTGGTGGGCTTGGAGGGACGCTTGGTACCCTTTGGCTGCTTAGAGGTGTTTTTGTCCTAAAATAATAAGTAAAATGGTTTAACATAAAGAAAATTATGTAAAAACAAACCAACCAACTTAAAAAGCATAATATATAAAAGTAAATCTTAGATGGTTTTTCTTGGCATTTAAATGTTAAAAATTATTTGTATAGTTTTTATTTTATTAAAGTTATAAATAACAAGATAAAAGTTGATAGAAATATGTGAAATTATTATATTTAGATATAAATTTCATTTTGAAAATTAAAAAAATATGAAAGAGCAAAGTCAAAAATACAACATATCAAAAAATGAGAATTTTTTATTATATAAAACATAAAGTTTTATATGTGAGAAGTGAAAAGCATTGACATTATGATTGACAATTAGTAAAAAAAGCTGAATTCTCACTGTCAATTACAAAAATTGTAGACATTATTTTTGACGACATTCTCACTTTTGACATTATTTTGAAAATTTACTATGTTTTTTCATAGTACGCTAAATTAAATTTACGCAGGCTAGCAAAAAATTAACCATTTCCTGTGTATTTTTGTTCACATATAAAAATTTAAAAAAACATATAAAAATAAGTTAAAAAAGTATCAAGGTTCTTTATTTCTTTATTAAAAATTATATTTGGGTAGTGAGAATATGATATTTTACCATTGCGCTTATATGAAGTTAAGAAGTTGTATTCAAGTATTGAAAAGGGTAAAGTGTCGACAACGTCACTTACAACATTCTTTATATGAGGTGGCATATTAATCTAGGCTTAATTGCGCCACTCTAATTTGCTTAACTCCACCCCAGGGGGTGATCACAAGCAAATAAACGACATTTACAAGTGTCAACATTATTTTTAATAATAAATTCTATAGTAACTTACATAGTAAGTCACGCTTAAATTATTGGATCACCGTTAGCATCCAATCCACTTAATATATTAAAGCCATAATGAGTGCCACATATGTATTTATAGCATGAACATTCCAACAATCAAATATATGCACACTGTGTTTTTCAATATAATAATTCAATAAAAAATATTTTTAAATGCACACTTATTTTTTACTGTAGATGCTTCAGTTTTGTTATTAAAAATAAGTTCGGCTTAAAAAGTGTCAACATTGACACTTTTACGTCGTGAAATTGAATAAAAAAATAAGCTAATTTTTATTAGTAAACGTAAAGGAAAAATCAGGTTAAATCAAGTTTTTTATTAAGCTTAATATTAAATTGTGTTGAGATGGCCACAATTTTGTCGTGTTTTCTGGGTTTGCAGCCCTGAACGCTTTAAAAAAAAGAATTAAGCTAGCGCAACTAGCAAAAAACATGGGAGATTTAGAGTTTTGAGTCAACAGTGGCCATGTCAACATTTTTAGTGTTGACATGGGCGCTGTTGCCCATTTTACAGCCTGTATATTTACCTATTGGTAATAATTCTGTAAACTTTTCAGTTGAATTTTACGAGGTAATAATAATGTAATGTGTTAATAAATTACAGTTTACTGTCATTAATTGGTTGATTTTCTTTGCTGTGGCAATTGTGCATTTTCTGATATTTATGCACTAGTATCTAATTGGTTGGAATCACATCCAATTGCACAGGCAATAGGAAAACAAGCTGCCACCCCAACCACATCCAGTCTTGGGGTGGCGGCTTGTTTTCCTATTGCCTGTGTGATTGGATGTGAAGCCAACCAATTGGATACTAGTGCATAAATATCAGAAAATGCACAATTGCCACAGCAAAGAAAATCAACCAATTAATGACAGTAAACTGTAATTTATTAACACATTACATTATTATTACCTCGTAAAATCCAACTGAAAAGTTTACAGAATTATTACCAATAGGTAAATATACAGGCTGTAAAATGCACAATGTATCAATATTTTTACTAAGCGTTAATGGCTCTCTAATATAAACACAATCCATTTTGATAAATTACAATGAAAAAGGCCAGGTTTACAATGAATTTTATTAAACAAAATACATTGAGTTATGCACATAATATCAAAATATCAAGAGTTGACGTCTAATTGCAATATTTTAATCCAATATTTACATTTATTGTCTTTAATTTATTAATGATGATCAAAAATATGTATGCTCATAATCTTAAGCTATTTGTAAAATGTACAACATTGTATTAATTATGGGAAAAGTTGATAATGTAAAAAGAAAATATTATTAATTATGAATTGAAAGAGATATATTAATTTTAAAAAGTTGTCACAAAGAAAAGATGTATTTACTAATCAAAGGACAGGAAGGGAAGGGAATGGGCAGAATGAATGTTGCCTTCATCTGCGCCTGTGAGAGGGATGGCATCAGAGATAGTGGGGAGGGAATGGGTGGTGGTTTGGGAGTCAGGATTGGAAGGCAGGTGGCTTGATGGGGGGGGTTGGGGAGGCAGGGTTTGTTGACTGGGAAGGGGCAGCAAGAGCTGATTGCTTTGATTGCTCAAATTCTTCTTCTGTCACATATACTGGCTTGACAAAGCGGATGGACTGGCGTGGGGGGAGATGGGGGTCCTTTCTGGACTTATCACTATCACTTTCATAGAAGATGATGAGATCAAATAAGTCCTGGACAGATGCAAAAGGGAAAATCTCACACCCCTTCTCAATTTGGGAGCATAGTTTGTTGTGGGTGGCAGGCTTTAAGCGCCTGAGGGCGGAACCAAAATTGTAGAGACATACATCTGCAAGATGCATGTTGGTGTAGTTGATGGGTTAGGACCAGCAGGTATGCCCCACAGCCCTGATTTCTTGGGTAGCCCATTCCCGCTGCTCCATCTCTGCACTCAGTACAACTGTGTGCACAGTGTTTTGTGTAGCCCACTCCTCCAGCATGGCCTTGAGCTCCGTCTGGTAGGCATACCCATCTGCGGTATTCAATATTGCCAAGTAATAATTGATTCCCAATGGGGAAACTGCCAATAGAACCCCAACAAACCAATACAATATTGGGCTGTGCTTGTACCCATCAGATTGGATATGCTTTTCTCCATAGTCTTGAATACTTGCAGATATCTTAGCATACAACAGGAAGATTACATCATTACAGGCCCTCATTGCCCTTCCTTTGATAAAATTGATGATTCTAGAATCATATGGGTCAGTGTTCATCAAACTGGGACCACTGAGAACTTGATTGGACAAGATTCTAGCAGCAACCACAACTCCATGCATCCACAAATTCACCGTTTTTTTATTGGTGAAGATGGCGTGGAGTCCCAACTGGAGACGTACCTGGACCAGGGGCATCCACAGGTCACATTCCATAATGGCCATCATAAGGGGATGGGCTGTGTCACCTTTGGTTGAAGTACAGGCACCAGTCAGGGTCTTCTTGGTAGGGGGACACAATTGGCGTGAGCTTGCAGGGTTGAAGCCTTAGTGGACTTTGAAAACCCCACTGCGGCCGTAATTTCCCCAAGTGACATAAGCTTCCCTTGCTTTTCAACCATTTTGAGAACAATCTCTGGAGTGATTAGTTTTCTTCTGTGTCTTGTAGGCTGATTGGCTGGGGGAGGGATATGTCCATCTTGTGAACTGATCAATGACATCTGATTGGCTGTTTTGGGTCCTGGGCTCTCTGGGTGACTCCATAGCTAAAATGGCTGGTTCCGGATGCCATTGCTGATAAGGGATTTGGGTTAGCAGCTGCCTGTGTGTGATGGGTAAACAGGGCTATGCTGGAAGTTGCAGGGGAAAGAACAGACTCCTGTGTGGCGCTTGCAGAGAGGCCTGCAGGTTAGGAGTGGCCATAGACAGAGGCTTCACTGTTAAGAGACCCAGTGTAGCCCTGCATAATTTTTTCAAGGCCAGGGAACAGCTTTTTGACTTAGTTGTTGTTGAAAGAAGAAATAAATTTTTATTAAAAAATTTTAAACTCAAAAAAGGACATGTACATTTTAGTCAATTTTATTGTTAAGTATGTTAATTTTTTGAATAGTAGGATCTAAATTTTAGCCATCCTAAATTAGAATAGAGTGATTTTTGAGAATGCCTATGATTCCTAAAAGAATCAGCACAAATCCACTCTAGATCCTTTGGCATCCTTTTTGAGACACCCATAAATTATATTTATTTCAAACTAATTGCAATTATGATTTGAAATTTGGTTCTTGGATTTGACAATCCCGCAATTTCAGATTTGTTAAGTTTTACATGATGTCTATGATTTGTTTGAAATACAGTAGTTTTAAAAGCTATGGCGACAAGCAAAAACAATTCAGATTTAAACAAAATGAACTCAGCTTCAAACAAAATTGAAATGAATCCAAATCTATTGTAAATCAATATAGATTCATTTAAAATTAATTTTGTTTAAATCTGAGTTCATTTTGTTTAAATCTGAATTGTTTTTGCTTGTCGCCATAGCTTTTAAAACTACTGTACAGGAAATCTCAAATTGTACATTAGAATCCCGCATTTCTGATTCATGTATCCCGCATTTGTTTGTTGGGTTTTGTCTTTTGTTAGTTGAGTTATCTGCTCAAGAGATTTGAAATTTGCCAATTTAAATAAACCAAAAAAGTCAAATTAAATGGTTAATTTTATTTAATATTTTACTTTTCACTCAGCTGGGTTGCCCGCAAAAGTGATTCAAAATTTGGACCAAGGATTTGACAATCCCACATTTTTACGCCCAGGTTCTGAATTTATAGTAGTAGTTTGCATGATTAAAAACTTAATTTTGACTTTCCAATGTTGTAAACATTAAAGTGTTTTTAATTCTGATTATCAACATATAGTAAGTCAACTTGCAGAATGAGTTAATTCTGGCGGTTGCCTCATGAACAACATATTTTGTTTAAGTACATGTTTTGTCCAAGTAAAACATGATTTGTTATCAAATCAGTATGCCAAGTTCAACCCAACATACATACTTATTACTGTAAATTCAGAACCTGAACATAAAAACGCGGGATTGTCAAATCATTGGTCCAAATTCTGAATCACTTTAGCAGGCAACTCAGCTGAGTGGAAATTAAAATATTTAATAAAATTTACCATTGAATTTGACTTTTTTTGATTTATTTAAATTGGCAAATTTCAAATCCCTCAAGCAGATAACTCAACTAATAAAAGACAAAACTCAGCAAAACAAATACAGGGTACATGAATCAGAAATGCGGGATTCTAATGTACAATTTGAGATTTCCTGTATTTCAAATGAATCATAGACATCATGTAAAAATTAACAAATCTGAATTTGCGGGATTGTCAAATCCAAGAACCAAGTTTCAAATCATAATTGCAAGGAATTTGAAATAAATATAATTTATGGGTGTCTCAAAAAGAATACTAAAGGATCTATAGTGTATTTGTGCTAATTCTATTAGGAAGAACAGGCATTCTCAAAAATCATCCTATTCCAGTTTAGAACGGCTAAAATTCAGATCCTACTATTCACAAAATTAACATATTTAACAATAAATTGACTAAAATATACAATCCTCTTCTTGAGTTTAATTTTTTTAATAAAAATTTATTATGTCTTCTTCCAACACCAACCAAGTCAACAATCTGTTCCCTGGCCTTGACAAAATCATGCAGGGCTACACTGGGTCTTCCAATATTGAAGCCTCTGTCTATGGTCACTCCCAACCTACAAGCCCCTCTGCAAGCACTACCCAGGAGGGTGTTCTTTCTCCTGCATCTTCAAGCATGGCACTGTTTGCCCATCACACACAGGCAGCTGCTAACCCAAATCATGTATCAACACTAGCATCCAGAATTGGACAAGTGAGTCATGGGGTCATCCAGAGAACCCGGAATCTAGAAAAAGCTAATCAGATGGCACTGTCTGGTTCCCAAGACAGACACACCCCACCTTCAGCCAATCAGCCTGCAAGATGCAGAAGAAAGCTAATTACCCCAGATATTGTTCTTGAAATGGTTGAAAAATAAGGGATGCTTATGTCCCTTGGGGAAATTGCAGCTGCAATGGGTTTTGCAAAGTCCACTGAGGCTGCAACCCTGTGAGCCCACGCCAATTGTGTCCCCCCTCTCAAGAAGATCCCAACTGGTGACTGTACTTCAACTAAAGGTAAAAAAAGCCCACCCTCTCATGATGGCTATCATGGAGTGTGACTTGTGGATGCCCCTGGTCCAGATTTGTCTCCAAATGGGACTCCATGGCATTTTCACAAATAAAAGAACAGTCATTTGTGGATGCATGGAGTTGTGGTTGCTGATAGAATCTTGTCCAATCAAGTTCCATTGGCCCCAGTTTAGTGGATACCAAACCAACAATTCAACCATCATTAATTTTATTAAAGGGAGGGCAACAAGGATGTGCAATGACGTCATCTTCTTTTTGCATGCCAAGATTTCTGCAAGTATCCAAGATTATGGAGAAAAGTGTATCCAATCTGACGTTTACAAGCGTGGGCCAATTTTGTATCAATTTTTTGGGGGTTTTGTTGGCAGTTTCTCCATTGGGTTTCAATTATTACTTGGTAATATCAAACACTGCAGATGGGTATGCCTACCAGACAGAGCTCAAGGACATGCTGGAGGAGTGGGCTACCCAACAAGCTGTGCATACAGTTGTACTGAGTGCAGAGATGGAGCAGCGGGAATGGGCAACTAAAGAAATTAGGGCTGAAGGGCATACCTGTTGGTTCTACCCCATCAACAACGCTGACATACATCTTGCAGATGTATGTCTTTACAATTTTGGTTTGGCTCTCAGGCGCTCAAAGCCTGCCACCTACAATGAGCTGTGCTCCCAAATTGAGAAGGGGTGTGAGATTTTCTTTTCCATATTTGTCCAGGACTTATCAGATCTCATCATCTTCTATGCAAGTGATAGTGATAAGTCCAGAAAAGACTCCTTCCCCCACGCTCATCCATTTGGTTTGTCAAGCCTGCACATGTGACAAAAGAAGAATTTGAACAATTGAAGCAATCAGCTCTTTCTGCCTCTTCCCAGTTAAAACCCTGCCTCCCCAACCCCCCATCAATATCAATCCACCCACCTTCCAACCCTGCCTCCCAAACCATCACCCAGACCCTTCCCACTATCTCTGATGCTGTCCCTTTTATGGGCGCAGATGATGGCAAAGTAAATCCTGCCCATTCCCTCCCCTTCTTGTCCTTTGATGAGTTAAATAAAAAATTTCTTTGTGATAACTTATTAAAGTTGATATTATTTCTTCTAATTCATAATTAATAATATATTTTTTATATTATTGACATTCCCTATAATTAATAAAATGGTATACATTCTTTGTTACTGTGCTGTTTTAGCAGAGTTACAAGGGGAAAATATTTGGAAACTAGATAATGGTATATACTGAGATATAATGATTATATAGTTAATGTGAGTCATGGATAACAGGAACATGATTGTATTCATCACACATTGGGAGGGTGAAGGGGGTGGCTTGATCCTGGTAATTAGTCAAGTGCCAAAACAAGGTATGTATTGTAAGGGATCATTATTTGTTCATGTTGATGGATTTAGTAATTTGATTCAACTTCCTAGTCTGGCTTTTAGTGGCTAGATAATTGGATTGCAGGTCACAAACCCGCTTACTCAGAACCTTGCTGGCGGGTCAAGCCTGCTGTTTTGACACCCCCCAACTGAAAGTTGGCCTCCTCTGGGGGAAGGTGATCAGGGAGGTTGTTGTGAGCCCAGGCGCCATACTGGACTAACGTTGTTCTGTGGCAAGTAGGACAGTCTCACATTGTTTTTGTCTTGCCTTGCAGGGTCTCAGGCAATCATGATGGAGGACCTTGTCTTGCTTACGTTTTCCAAGACCTTGCACAAGGTAAGTGTTGGTGTCATTTACCTTTAGGATGTTTGTTGGGCCTACTTTCTATGGTTGTAATTTACTTTTGTCAATTTTCATGACCCAAACTTTGTTGCCAACCTCCTGTTGTTTTGGATTGGGACAAATGTCTTTTGTAGACACTTGTTTTCTCTTTCTGTTTGATTGATATTGGCCTTTATGACATGGGGATCTGAGCGGGGTGGAACCTTGCTTGGTATTTCCAGCTTAGGTCCTGATAATGCTTGGATTATATTGGGCTGTGTGTCATATACTAACTTGAAGGGGCCTTTCCTGGTGGATATGTTCACACAAGTCCAGCATACAAGCAATGCAGTTGATAGCTGCTTGTATCATTCCTCAGGTCTCCCGGCAGTGATTTTGGCCAAGGCTTGCACAAGGCTACTATTTAGCCACTCCACATGTCCATTGGCCTGAGGATGGTAAGGGGTTGTCACCGTGTGCTTGACCCCATTATTGGTGAGGTATATGTTGGTGTCTTCAGAGGTCAATTCTTTGCCTCTTTTGATTATCAGGAGTTCTGGCTTTCTGAACTTGCTGATGATTTCCTTCCCTATGAAACGCTGCACAACATTGCCTGTATGTGTCTTTACTGCTTGTGCCACTGGCCATTGTGAGGCAACATCTTTTGCAGTAATGATGTATTTCTTCTCATTATGTTTTCCTAGCCTGAGGCCCACAATGTCTAGGGCCCACACCTTGAAGGATAGTTGCATGCAGACAGGTAGTGCTGACTTAGGTGGGTTTTTGCTCTTCACAAATTTCTTGCATACTTCACATTGGTCCAAGACTTCCTGAACGTCTTGGTACAGGGTTGGCCAATATGCTTTGTGTTTAAGGAATTTGTAGAGGTTGCAACTTTTTTTGTGCTCTAGGTCTCTATGGTAATGTAGGATGGTGTCAACTTGCTGATGTGTGGGAATATAAGGAATGGTGTTTATATTGGACATTTTTTGATGTAAGGTTCCATACACGTCTGCAAATAAGTGCTTGTTTGTAATGACTATTTCTTTTGTTATGTCTGTGGTGCAAGGGGGAAAGCCTTTGTCCTTTGTTCAAAGTACTAGGAGGGGCCAGTCTGGGTCAAGCCCATTCTCTCCTCTTGTGGCTCAGATGTACAGGCGTGAGAGGGTGTCTGCCATGGCAAGTTCTGAACCAGGCTTGCACTGTATGAGCATATTAAATCTCTCCAGGATTTTCATCCAGCAGGCCTGATAGCAGGATAGATTTGCCTGGGTTTTGGAGTATATGAGCAACTTGTGGTTGGTCAACGCCATGAATTCTTCCTGTTGTTCTAGATAACAACACCATTTGACTAGGCAGTGTACAATTGCAAACAACTCTTTGTCATGTATAGGATATTGTCACTTGCCCTCTGTCAGTTCTCGTGATTTGTAGGCTACAGGCAGGAAGTCAAAATTATTGTTTTTGATTTGTAGTACTCCCCAATTAATGTGTCTGAGGTGTTGGTTTCCATTTGGAATTTCCTGTCATGTTTGGAGTATTGCAGAATAGGAGCCATTGTGAGCTTCTCCTGAAGGTGTCTGAAACATAGATCACGTTGGGGTGTCCACACAAACTTGGATTTGGCGCCAGTTATGGCAGATAGGGGTGCAGTCAGGACGCTGCAGTCAGGTATAAACCGGCGTTACATAGGCCACCATTCCTAAGAATGTGCAAAGTTGCAACTTGTCTTTGAGTAGTGGCATTTTGCAGATGGCCTGGATCTTCTGAATGTTGGGTTTGATGCCATCTTTTGAGACTATGGGTCCCAGAAAGGGCAGCTGCTCACAGAAGAACCAGAATTTGGAGGGCTTGGCTAGCAGCTTTTGTTGTGCAAAGATAGCAAAGACTGCCTCCAGGTCCTTGTGGTGATGCTCTACCAAGGTGCTACAGACAATAATGTTGTCCAGGTAGACTAAGGCGTGCTTTCCTATGTGAGGAGCAAACACCTTGTTCATGAAGATCACAAAGGTTGACAGGGCGTTTGTCATACCAAAATTGAGCACCACACACTTGCATGAGCTGTACTTAGTGCAGAAGGCTGTTTTGGGTATATCTTCTTTGATACAGATCTGATTGTAGCCTGCAGTTAGGTCAATTTTGGAGAAGACTGTGGTGCCGCCCAAGGCATTAAAGAGGTTGTTAATGTGCAGCAGTGGGTAACGATTCTTGATGGTAACTTTATTTAGGGCCCAATAATCTGTGACTAGGCGCAGGGTACCATTCTTCTTGGCCACAAAGAATACAGCGGCCCCAAAAGGAGATTGTGAGGGGCGGATAAGTCCTTTTTTCAAGGCCTCTTTGAGGTAGGCACATAGGGTGTTGTCTTTGTTTAGGGTCAGATAATAGATGGGTCATGCCTTAGGTACAGCTCCCTTGAGTTGAATGAAGTGTTGGATATGCTTTTCCAGAGGCAACCCAGGTAGAGCCTCCTTGAAGATTTCTGGATGGTGGTTACAATTTTGCAATTTTGAGGAGTAGTGGTGTCCTGGTGGTCTTTGAAATGTATGATCTTGTACTGGCAGGAGTCTCAGTAGATTGCCTTGAGGTTCTCTTTTTTGTCCAGGGTCTCTGTGATGCTTACAAAGATGTGGTTGTGTAGAAGTTGGTCCAATGAGTCAGGGTAGAGCTGGTGGTTGACACCTTTGCGTTTGATGGTTAATACCGAGGTTTCCCAGTCTACGTGGGGGATGTTCTTTTGCAGCCAGTCCAGACCCCATACAATGTCAAACTTTGGAAAGTCAATGACAGGGCCTTGGATGGTGGAGTGCAGGTTCTCAAGCATGACAGAGAAGGTGGCGGTTTCTCTTATCACAGCAATGTGATGTTCATCAGCTAAAACCACGTTTTTAATCCTCAAAGGATTAGTGGTTAACTTGAACTTGTTCACAAAGATGCTGTTGACTAGGATTTGATCTGCGCCCAAGTTCAGGAGTGCCAAGCCTGTGTAACTGCAAAAGCAGAAATGATAAGACATCAGTTTATTAGGATCTCTGGCAATGGTGTAAAGTAATGGGTCCTCCAAGGGTACTTGGATCATTGGACACTGGTCCACGTCCTCAGGTCAGTATTCATCATTGGGCAAGTCAGGAGTTATGCGGGGAGAGCTTGGCTTGCTTAATGCTCTCCCCAGGCTTTTCCCTTGTCTTGGTTTCCTTGTGTGACAGTGATATGGAAATGGGTACAGTTTGACTTCCCACTGTTCCTATTTCCATATTCATTTGATCCTGTAGGCTTATGGTTTGCACTGCTGCCGTTGTTCCCAGGGGGTGGTCAATTGGAACACCCGGCTGGGTGAGAGTCTTTGGGTCTCTCTTGCTTTCCAGTTTGCGCCTTGTGAAGAGATTTGGGTGTTTTTTCTGCTTTCTCTGCT
Organism: Entomophthora muscae; assembly: GCA_014839935.2. Taxonomy (NCBI): domain Eukaryota; kingdom Fungi; phylum Entomophthoromycota; class Entomophthoromycetes; order Entomophthorales; family Entomophthoraceae; genus Entomophthora; species Entomophthora muscae. Next base: position 108,510 of record QTSX02005732.1, on the reverse strand, counting down.
TCACAACACAGACTTTGTGGATTGATCACTTGGTCCAGGTTCATGTGTCTCATTAAATGCGGCTTGAGTGCATTGTAGTACATGAGGTGTGTAGCTGGGGTGTCAAAGGCCATGTCAGAGGGGGAAGGTAGTTATAGTTTCTTGTAGGCGCAGGTGAGTTCCTTCACAGTGCCAGTCTGAGTTAGGTTCTTTACTTGGTGTATGATCATGAGTGTGGTGTCTTTAAGCACAAATCTTGCCAATAAGTCTTGTTTGAAGGTGTCCCAATCCTTCTTGGTGTGTTTTTCATACCACTTATTATATCAGGTGCCAGTGTCATGAATCAGTTAGATGGAAATCTCTGCAATCCAGAATTTCTGCAGGCATTCCATTTGGGCCTGTTTGCTTTGGGAAGATTGGATCCATACAGCGGCATTGTTGTTGGCCCCAGCAAAGGATTCCAGGGCAGCGCTTTGAAGTCTTTGGGCTACGTAGGCTGGCATAATGTTTTCATCAGTTGTATAAGGCATAGCAGAGGGAGCCTGGAAGAAACCTTGTGCTGAAAGGGCATTGAACTCAGAGAGTGGTATCACCATGTTCTGGTTGAGGATGAAACCATCAGGTATCTTGGCACCAGGTATGTATGATGTCCAGTCTGCTGGGAGGCCAGACTTTTTCTATCAAGGATTTGTTGGCCGCGGCAAGTATGGGCAACAGACAGAATTTTGGGGGGGCTAGTAGGACAGAAAACCTACTTCTGCTACCAATGTTGTAGCTATGCTGTTTTAGAAGAGTTAAAAGGGGAAAATATTTAGAAACTAGATAATATTCTTTATTGAGAGATAATGATTATATAGTTAGTGTGAGTCATGGGTAACAGGAACATGATTGTGTTGATCATACAGTGGGATGGTGAAGGAGATGGCTTGATCCTGGTAATGATTCAAGCACAAAAACAAGGTATCTACCATAAGTGATCATCATCTGTTCATGTTGTTGAATTTGGAAATTTGAGTCAACTTCCTAGTCTGGCTTCAAGTGACTGGATAATTGGATTGCAGGTCACAAACCTGCTTACTCAGAACCTTGCTGGCGGGTTGAGCCTGCTATTTTGACACATTTGATATGGTAACATATAATTATCTGCATGAATATTTTTCATTATCAATAATAAATCAAGGACCACAAATGTACATGTTATACAGTTGTTTTAAAAGCTATGGCAACAAGCAAAAACAATTCAGATTTTAAAAAAATGAACTCAGATTTAAACAAAATTGAAATGAATCCAAATCTACTGTAAACCAATATAAATTCAGCTATGTTTAATTTCGTTTAAATCTGAGTTCATTTTGTTTAAATCTGAATTGTTTTTGCTTGTCACCATACAGTAGTTTTAAAAGCTATGGAGACAACCAAAAATACCTCATTTTTAAACAAAATGATTTCAGATTTGAACAAAATCCAAGTTGCGCAAGATTCAGGATTCAATTAATTTATAAAATTTCAGTTAATAAGTGAACTGTCAAACAAAAAACGAAATTTCACTAGCCCATTATACAAAATCATATCAAACATCAAGCGGTGTAGTTCAAACCACAAAAAAAATGAACTGACACAACAAGTGAAATGGATGGATGCTGTTCTGGAGTATATTATAAGCCAATCAGGATTCATATGAGGCACCAACAGAAGGACTAAAGTGAAACAAAACTTGAGCAATCTAGAAGCAATATTACACAAGCACAAACAAAATAAACTACCACAAGATGTGTAGTATGAGCAGCCTAAAATAAAAATATAACAGTTTAACAGCCAATCAACAGCTATCCAATTTAGGAACAGAGGCATTTTATCCATTTTCATGGCTCCAGATTTGTATGGAATGGTTTTGAGAACCTTCCAAATATGGACTCAAGATTACAATAAAAATAAATCATTAAATTTTAAAATTTCTACTTTTAGTGATTTTATCCTAGGTTTTTTACAATGGTTTTTACAAGCAATATCTTTGACAGCGCCAGCAGCCAAGCCAGTTGCAGCCAAGCCAGCTTCAATGAAGACGAGGCTCAGAGCATGAAGGCACCTGTTTACACCCAAGCCTTTGAGGCAGGTAACAAGGAAGCTGACCTGTACCTGTCCCCTGACCCCTATGGCTTTGACTTGTTCAGTAGTCACATAGTGTCTAGCTCTGTCCCTGCTCCCGTACCCACCCCCACACAAGCTGCCCACCAACCAACCAATCAGGATGGCAACCTTGATTTGGAAAACCTTTCTGCCACCAACCAACCTGCCCCCCTACAACCAATCAGGCTTCAGCTCCCCCCGCCCAGCGCCCCAAACGCAGAATAATCACTGCCCAAATTATTCAGGAAATTGTGGCACTGAACCTGCAGGGTCTGTCCTGGGAACAGGTTGCTGCCCAGTTGCAATTTACACAAGCTACTGTCATGCGAGAATTCAACAACCTGATGGACAGGGGGAATCTGATTGGGACAACCAAGAAGCCCAAGAAGGCCCCCAAGTCACAAATATCTGAGGCATACCCAATCATGCTTGACCTCCTCCAGCGGGATCCCAAGCTTCCCTTGAACCAGGTCTGGAAGCAACTTGTGCACCATGGCATTTGGGTGTCTGAGTGCATGGTGCAGCTCTGGATGTATGGGAAGGTGGCTTCCATACGGGTTCTTATCAATTCTGCTGGCAACCAATGGGATGGTGCTGAAGATTCCCCATATGACACCGCCATTGAATCAACCCTGGTCCAATGTCTGACTAGTCTAACTGATGATGTCATGTTCATCTCCTATTACAAGCTATCAATAGCTTTTGATGATTTTGGCAAGCAAGGAAAAGCTGCTGCCAAGAATAGAAGGAAGAAGGTCAAGAAGGGGACGTTCATTGGTGCATTTCTGGCTGTTTCAGCCAAGGGTTTTGTCTACTATTGGACAAACCCAGATTTCATTGATGGGTACTCATACAGCCACATCCTTGGTGGATTGCTCGACTCCTGGGATGGCTCAAATTCCAAATACTGGGTTTTCTTGAGCCACCAGATGGAGGGTAGCTCCACTGCCCTCAAGGCCATCCAGAGACACGGGCACCAGGCCTCAGTCTACCCCACTGGCCATGCAGACGTCCATCTGGCTGATGTCGTCTTCTTCAACATGGGATCCACATTATGGGAGCGCCACCCTTGGGCTTTCAACAACCTCTATCTTGGGGTCCTTGACCACAATTTTCTCTTTGGCTGCCAGAGGATGGCTGACTTATTTGCGCAAATGGTTTTCTATGTAAACATGGGCAATCAATCACAGAAGGATAAGCACCTTCCACCTTGGGCCACTGCCACCTACTAGCCCATCCAGCCAATGACCAATGAGGAATATGACAAGCGTTATATGGTAGCCATCACGCAAAATCCTCCTGCCTCCACCCCTGCCATCAACACCCCTCACCCGCAAGCCCAACCCACCCAATCCCAGACCCCCCAGGCCAGCACCGCCTCTACGTCTTCCTTTCCACATTATTCTGCCTCCTAGGCATCACTCTCCCCTGCACCAATAAACCCCTGTCACTAAACATTTTCTATTTATACTATCTTTTTTTGAATTTCAATTGTTCATGTTCTCTTTGTTTATAGTTGGTTTTATTCTTAATGTTCAGCTTATTTCTATAAAATCATATAATTACTATGCCATGTATCTAGATCCAGAACACAGTTATTTTTAGCACTTAAACACACCCTTTGTGAAAATATTAACAACAATTTGGTGATCAGCTAAATTTGAATTAGAAAATTATAGTGTTAACTGTTTTTAGATAAAGTTGTTACTGATCCAAATTCAAAACCTTAATAATAAACGTTAAGCCAATTAGGAGCCAAGTGATAAAGTGATTGTTGTGACATAAAGGGTTATGCAATAATTCTTTGATGCATGTGCGCTAATTGATATGATTGGCTAGATGTTTTGCCATTGTACGCCATTGCTGCTGTGGCAAGTTGTTGGTGGACTAGTGCGCAATCAGCTACTGGGTTAGCACTAGTCCACCAACAACTTGCCACAGCAGCAATGGCGTACAATGATAAAACATCCAGCCAATCATATTAATTAGCGCACATGCATCAAAGAATTATTGAATGACCCTCTATATCACAACAATCACTTTATCACTTGGCACCTGATTGGCTTAAAGTTTATCATTAAGGTTTTGAATTGGATCAGTAACAACTTTATCTAAAAACAGTTAACACTATAATTTTCTAATTCAAATTTAGCTGGTCACCAAATTGTTGTTAATATTTTCACAGGGGGCTATGTCAAGCGCTAAAAATAATATGGTAATCAAGAAAACAATGCCAACACAAAGCAAACAACACATATTGAGATGAGCTAAAACATATACAAAATGGGTAAAAAGATGGGATAATGTAGTAAAGGGGAAAAAAAGGAATAAACAAAGAGGCAACAGTATCAAAATAATACAGACTTTATTGGGGCAAAAGCTATAAAAACATATGAAAATGTTAGTAAAAAATCAAATGAGAGAACTTGAAAAGCTACTCAAAGACCTTGACTTGGTGATTGCCAAAATCAAGGACATCAACCGCAAGGTCAAAGCCAAAGTTAAGTCTGTTGTCCTCACTGGGGACAAAATTGACAAGGTGTCTGCAAAGGCACTAATGACAAAAATGCCAGACACCCCAGAGAAGACCATCAAGTGTCTTCTCAACATCCAGAAGATGGTGGTTGAGGGCCTCCAGTTTAAGGCGTACAATCTTTCTGTGCTGTCTGTTTGGGTTGACAACCCAGAGATGTATGAACATCTCAAACCCGCCAAGCGTGCCAGGGCAGAGAATACTGAATTGCCAGCGCAATTGCTTGCGCCAAGAATGGCCAGGCCGGCTAAGGCTGCAGACAAGGAAGAAACACAAAAAGGTAACATAAAAAATAAAATTAATAAAAATTTGCAATTACTTACCTGTTTTTTAGAGAACATAGACAGTGAACTCCACCAATTCCTGGTCCCCTTTGTCCCGGCCACATTTTACACCAACTACGCCACTCATGTGGCCAAGCAGTTGTATATGTCCTCCCCCCTGTTGTGCAGGAGCTGGAGGACCACATACACGGGTCCTTTCCTATGTCCAGAGAGGCATTGGCTGGGCTGACGCATGGCAAGGGGGCATCCAAGTGGGCAGTTACTACCTACAAGGATGCCCAACTAGTCCGCCTGGACCCGGTTAGCCTCAGTAGAGTTTACTGTGTAAACTCCATTGAGCTTGTTTGGGATTCCTGGCAACACTCTCATTCAATAATGTACCAGAGATTGGCCAGGCTCATGAAGCTGCTTGCTTCTGCTTCCCGTTGGAGCATACCCTATCTTATCTTCTGGACAACTTTGGGTGTGTGGTGAGGAAATTGGCTGTTGCAGACGCAACAGCCGTCAAAAAAACCAAGATCCTCCTTGAAGACTTTGGGCTAGCCTGGAGTGCAGATGAGACAGGGCTCTCCTTGGCAATGGATCTTACCTTTGCAAAGACCAGACACAATAAGAAGACAGTGCAAATATAATAAATTATGTGAGTTTACGGAAGCCTTTGATGAGCAAAGGCTTCACTTGGTGGTTTACCTTGGGTATCTTTTCTTCTTTGGGATGAGCGCCAGCGTAGAGGATCTAGATGGGGTCCTTATGGGAATTGACAAGGCCCAGCTTGCACTTGACGGGAAGAAGGTCCCCCCGGATATGACTCAGTGGACCACGTGATACAAGACGCCCTGGTCCTGGCAGAGATTTACAGGTTTGCAGCCCCGCCCAAAAAGCTGTTCCTCAGTTCACACCTAACCCTACTCCCCTTCACCAGCAGGAGGGAGTTTTTTAATAAGGGTGTATCCACCGTCTACGGTTTGGCGGTGGAGGTTGTGCACCACCTCCATTGCAGGGTGGGTACATACCAAAGAACTCACTACAGGTGTTTGAAATAAATTCTCTCTTCTAATAAATTTCATTACAATTCATATTATTTTTATTTATAATAACTTTTATAATTTTTATTTCAGTAAACCAGTTTTGCAAAATATATTGCGGAAACAGGTTTCATAAAACCATAAAATAATATGTTTTTAAAATAAATTCCAATTTGTACATTTTATGTTTAATTTTTATAAGACTATTTTATATTTTTTTGACAAAAGTGGTATAAATCTATTTGCGTAATCCAGTATTGAGCGCTTGGGATTACCTCAGATGGCATAATAAAATAATAAAATAAATAAATTACTTATATCTATTGATGGTCCTTCTGAATGTGATTGCGGGCGTGGAAACATCTAAATATAAAATGATAATTAATAAATCTTGAATAGTAAATAAGAGAATATAGAAAATTGGACACACTAAGCCTTTAATTGATTGGCTGTTTGGCTAGGCACGCAGGGATGAACAAATCAGTGTGGCCATAGAATTTGGCCACAGTCTCAGCTGGGAGGGTGTGGATCCCGGCCTGCAGCAAATTAAAGAGGTCCTTGGTCCCAGTTGGGGTTCCTTGCCTGACAACTTGCTTGAGCCACCCAAAGACTTCCTCAATAGTATTTAGGAAGGGCAAATAGGCTGGGAGGAAGAAAAGGCGCAAATTTGCTGTGGCCAATTGCTGGGGCCCACAGCAATGCTGGTGTTAATTGATGGAAATTCTTCAAGAATGTAAGCCACTTTGTGGAGACCAACATTGTCTAACACAATGACATTGGTGAAGCCAGGGCTTGTGCGCCTCAGGTGCTCCTGGACCAATCAGAGAAATGATAGAAAGGTCCTGCTGTTATGTGATTCCAATATCATTTGGTAGAGCTTGACCCCCTTTGGATCAAGGAGAGCCACCATTGAGTAGGCTGTGGCGCAGACTGCAGCACGCCAAGCCATCCCATCATTGGAGCCTTTGGGGACATAGCCATATGCATTGCACATAGACAAGGCAAATACTGATTTGTCAATATAATAAAATTTGACTGTCTCCTTGGCTTTGAGGGCAGTGTACGCCTCTGCGTAGTTTTTCAGACATCAATATTGGCTGGGCTGTTTCTGTTGTAGGGAGATACCCCAAGCTTTTTCTAAGAAAATCATATTCCCTTCACCAGATGGTAGTAAAAGGAAATTGAGGCCTCAATCCCAAAAGTAGATTTGACCATGGCCTGTATATTTGCCAGTTCAAGATGGCAATCCCGGGTTATCCACTGGTGAATTGCCCATTTGTGCTCCTTGGTGAGCATGGTAGAAACACGCAAGGATTTCTCTGCAGCAAGGACACAACCAGTGTTGATGAACTTGTGGAAGGTCTTGCTGGCGTACTTGGGATCCACTCCACTAATGGCCGCAGCCGCCTTGTAGTCACCAGATTCACGCATTAGCTTGAGCAGGATGATGCAGTTGATATCTGGGATGCGCTTCTGAGCGGGCTTAGTAGGCTCAGATGAACTGGGATCCTTATAGGTGACAGGCTTGCAAGGTATAGGCACCTTGTTGTAGAACACAGCAACTTTCTTGAGCACCAAATGTCCCTCATTGGTTTGATAGAACTCAGGCTCCTTGTCATTCTCCTGATTGCCATCACTGACGTAGGGCTTGTGGCTAGTATCAAGTACAGGCTTCACCTTCTCCAGCATGGCTGACAGGACTGACTCTTGCTGGTACACAACGTCAAACACATACAAAGTAAGTTCTACCTCCTTGTTTCTAACTTTCTTTGGTGAACCTTGGTGGGCTTCCGGGTCAGCTTGGGGACCCAAGGGTTTATGCTCTGCACCCTAGCAGCTTGTGCTCCTTGAACCAGTTGTGTCAGTGCAGCGTGACAATGGAACTCTCCTCTCCTGTCTCCTCCTTGAGTAGGCACTTGGGTTGCACTAACTCTATTCTTTGATCCGCAGGGGCAACCGCAACCACAGCGCACAACGGGTGTATTGGTACTCTGGTATTGTGGTCCTTCCATTTCAAAATTTAATAAAATATTAAATAAATTTCAATTAAGTTACTCCCTAATTTTAATTTTTGCTTTTATCTGAATATGGATATTTAACTAATATTTTTACTCACCAGATATCCCAATTATAGATTTTTTATTTCTTAATTAGTTCTTTTTGGTTTTACAACGCCCATTTTAGAATACTCAAAAAAATCCACCCATTTCCCTAGATTTTACTGCCAAATTCAAACACTCAACACAATATTTTTAAAATTTATGTTTCAGATCTTGTGTCTTATTTTAGATACCTTGGTATCATTCATGATTACAATCCATTGCACACATTGCGTGAGTGATTTTGTTTACTTAGTGAGTTGCTATTGTGTTTTGTTTTTGGTTTAAGTTTTGACTCACCTTGCTTGAGTGTATTTTGTCACCAATTTACATAGTAAACATATGGGTCATTATTTTTCTTGTTATGCCTAGGCGCCAGATTTATCCTTTTATACACTTAATTGCATTATTCATATTCAAATTATTCAGAAAGCTTAAAATACAATCAACAAATTCCAAAACTTTAATTGATCTTGGGCTTAAATGATTTTTTTTAAAAAATAAGGCATCAATTTTAGAATTGAAAATTGCAACTTATAGTATTACTGAAAATATCTTAAGTGCTACTACAAACTACCAACCAAAAATATTTATGATGAGTTGCATGGGAGAGTAATAGCAGCCCCAAAGCTATAAATGCTATTACCCTATCTTTGGCTCATCATAAATATTCTTAGTTTGTTTCAGAAAAAAAGGTTGTTGTTTTTGAAAGACTGATAACTCTATTTAAAATACATCCTCTAGTAAGCTGCCCTACTTTATGAACTTGCCCTAGTGCACCACTAGCATCTTCTGATATTTTTATTTCTCTGGTATCATCACGTGATTTCAAATGATAAGTTATCTCAGAATATTCTGAGAAACTTTCAAATGTTAAAGGTGAAGTATACAACTTCCCATCTTTCATCAAATATGAAAGATTAATGCGCAGATTTTTAACTTTGAGCTCTTTCCTTATAGGCCTAACTTTTCTCTCATAAATATAAAAGAATGACTTTTGAGAAATATTTGAGCCTGATAGCGCTGATTTATATAATTCTTTTCTTTTTCCTTCTTGCTCAAAAATATTTTTTAGATCATTAATGTTGTTAATATAAAGTACATTTTCTTTTTCCTTTAAAATTTTGATATTACACCAAAGTGACCATTGACAATACTTTTCCCATGACATTCTACAAATCTATTGTATTTAATAGAACCTTTAATATATTTAGGTGCCTCTTTAAATAAGTAATATAAAAATTCATATGATCTAAAATGATTTCCATTATCAGTCCATACTTTTATATTTTTTATTTTTTTAAATCTATCTAATTTAAGAAGACTTATTAGACATTCACCTGAAAATAAAGAATCATGTGATAATATTTGAGACAAAAAATCATGATATTCATATTTAATTTTATTGTTTTCTTTAAAAACTAATGCAAACCCTAATAATGAGATTGGTTTTTTTGAATAAAAACAATTATTGGTCTCAATTGGACCACCTCCAACCTTTAAGTTTTCTTTATAATCTATAACTACAACACAAGACTCATCATCTAGTTCATTAATATCTTTTTTATATTCACAATTTTGATGAACATAAAAGTCTTGGTGCTGATTAATAGTCTTTAAGTCATTGTCTATAGATTCTGGTAATGGTAAGTTTTTACTTTCACATTCTTCCTTCTTTTTTTCTAGTGAATTTTTTAAATTACAAATATTGCACATATTGGTTTGTTTTTTACTTTTTATTATATTTTTAGTGATTAATTTATAGTAAGTGGAAATTGAAACTGAAACTTCATTTTTTATTTTCATATTTTCATATATTTCTTTTTTTGTTTTAAGTAGAGAGTATTTAATTTCAGTTGAGTAATTACTCATCTCTTTTTCTATATCTTTATAAATTTTTTCAGGCACTTTTTTTGTAAACTGGCTTGTTTCAAAAGAATTTTCCAGCAATTTTTTAATTATTTTTTTAGTTATTTCTTTTTTTTAATGAATAGTTATTATTTTTTTTGGCTTTTTTTGTTTAAACTTACATTTTTATTTTTATTTATTATACTTGAGTATTAAAACTCACTTTTGGTTATATTAAACCCCATATCATTAAGCTCTTTTAAAGAGTAACTGGAAGTAACCAGAGATCACAAGGCTGGGAGATGTTTTTGGGGAGAAGATTTCATGAGATTCTTTAAGTTTTCAATGAATTCATTGCCTTTTTGATTTTGAATAGTTGGCAGGAACTGAGCTTTCCCAAATTCAGTTTGAGTAAGGAAGTGCTTGATGAAATTATCAAGGTCATCACCAGCAATAAAGAGGAATGCCTTTTTTAAAATTGCAATTCTCTCTCTTTTTGTTAAAGCTCCCAAGGAAAAAAAGGGTAGCATGGCAGAAGTAAATTTAACTGAGGACATGGTAGTATTTTGAATCTGTAATTAGGTCAGATCTCTGAAATGTGCCTTAATGATGGAGTAGTTATGATCAGAATGTGGCCTTTGAATGGGGTCTTTTGGATTAGAAGCTTTGTGGTGTTTTAGTTCTTATAGACCAAGCTAAATGGCACCATTCTGAAAGAAATGGTGTGATAGCTTTTATTATAGTTTGAACTTGAATTTATGTTTGCAGAATTAATTAAATACCCAGTTTTCATGCACAAGTGATATATGTGAAGCAGCTAAGCATTATTATTACATCATATCCTCTTTGTAATCAATGCAAATCAATTAAATGATGTATTCAGTTAATTGTAACTCTTCCACATATTTTTAAAATGATAAAATATTAAAGAATTCCATTTAAAGAATGCTTAATTTGAGGTTCAAAGCTCACTTGAACCTTAAAATCAATCTAAACAGTGATAAAAACACCCTAACTTCAAACTATTATAAAATCCTAAAGAATTGAGCTTTTTAAATAAAATAAAATGCAAAAATAAAGCTCTCAATCTTATCTTTAATTTTGTTAAATAAAAAAACTGTTGTATATTAAAAAGAGTATTTACTAGCTTTGAAGTGATCTACTTTATATCATTAGATATAATCATATAATAAAATCTGGATTATACTCTTTTAAATTAATTTTGCTTTAATATTGAGTATAGTATATATATTAAATTTTTTAAAAAAATAGAAAGATAGGATTCTTAGCTTCATTTTGATAGTTTACAGTGTGAAAAATATTAATTTTTCATTGAGTTATTAATGTTTTAAATATAAAATGTCAATTAGTTACTTTTTCAAAATTGAACTGTGTTATGCTGCGACTTGAGCAGCATGTGTATTAGAAAATGGCCTAATCCCTAAAATAATGACCCATATGTACACCAAAAGTCAACTCACACCATTTTGTTTGTGAATCAATGTATTTTGGATTGTATTTTGAATGGTTTTGCTTTGTGTGTGAGCCCTTTGTTGCTGTGTTGACTCATTTTGCCCATTAACACCAATAAACCCTGTTAACAGAGCGTATATTTTAACCTGAGAGTTGAATTTTGTTTAAATCTGAAATCATTTTGTTTAAATATGAGGTATTTTTGGTTGTTGCCATAGCTTTTAAAACTACTGTATCAAATGAAAATCAAGAGGAAGAACAAGTAGCACAGAAAATAAAGAAGATCAAGCCCAGAAAAACAAATGAAGAGCAGCCAACGCTCATGAAGTTTGCTGAAGGGGTGCCGGTGGCTGAGGGGGGCGCAGGGGAAACAATAAGTAAGTTTTTTATGTTTCACTTAGATTTACTTTAGCTATAACTAGGAATGGGGACAAGGTTGCTGAAGTGGCAGCCTTTACGCCAAGTTGGTTTTACAGGGGTCATCAATCATTGGTAACCCCTGTAAAGAAAATAAATAAATAAATAAATAAATAAGAAGTAAATAATTAATTCAAATGAACATGAATCAATATGAAAATAGGGAAGCAATAAACAAGGAATATTTACCATCTGTGGGGTGCTTGCTGTTGATTAGGGAAGCATATGAAATAGGAGCAAATATCAATTTCAAAGAGATGAATGAAATTCAAAGGGATATCAAGATGAATTTTGATGAATATATTTATGAAAGTATTCAAAGATTTTCCTTTTCAAACATAAATAAATACAAAAAAATCTAATTAAAACTGATTTTCAAATAGGAACTGAATATCTTAAAGCTGAAATTATCAATGAAGTATTCAAAGCATTATCAAATAAAGTCAGGGATGTAGTCCATGTGAATAAGTTCAAGCCTTTATTATTTTTGTTTGACAAGGCATGGGGGGCAGATAAAAGCTGGGCTCCCCCCAGAACCATCTTCAAGTTCAGCCAAACGTCCTACATCAACAGATTAATTCAAATATATAAAAAATTATGCATGTTTCAGAAAAATATACCTCTCAAAGGATTCACGTCGCAACATACCTAGGAATCCTATTACACTGCATATTAAAAAAATTTTAAACAGTTGGAGGACATATTAATTCAAATAGACATATGCCAATTAGCACTAGAACAACAGAAGACACCACGGGGGTACAGGACAGTTGAGCACGTACTGTATGACTCCTTTGCACTGGCATTGCTTTATGGATCTTACATGCCTCCCAAAAAGAACCTGCTAAATGATTTGCTTACCCGACTCCCTTTTATTAAGTGTTTGGCAACCACCAGGGTGCAGGGCGCCACCCCTCTTACAATTGCATCCAGGGTTGTCCACCACGTACAGAAGAGTATGTGGTCCCATTTAGACACATTAGCAGAAATTTTAATTTTGGGGTATAATTCCCCGGAATAATCTCATTCCCCTTTGCAATTTGCATCCCCTTAATAAGTTATCTTCCCTTGCAATTTATCCTTTATTTTTATTTTTATTTTAAATTTTAATATAAAATTTTAACATTTAAATTTTAATATTTAAATTATAATATTATTATATCTAAATATGTTATAATACAATAGTTATAGTAAGCAAAAACGTGAAATAATAAAACATGATTTAAAAGTTTGTTTATTTATTTGCTTGTTGAGTATGGGTTCATATAGTATGTAATTAAACAATGCAAGCTCTATTTATCCTCATGAGCTGTCCACTCCACTTATGTTTTAGACAATTGTTTTTTAGAACTCAAATTACTTTTCCCTTGTAATATGATTTGATAAATAGATTTTCTATGCTTAACCCACAGCATATGTACTAATTAGTTTGATATACATGAAAATTATTGGTTTCATTTTGTGTGGCTGTAGTGGCACTGAAATAATAAGGATCAGGTGATGCCTCACACGGTCAAATCTGTGGCTTTAAAATAAAAGTCAATGGTACTAAAAAGGGTTTACAATTATTTAAATAGAATTAATCTATTTCTATCTTTTTTATTTTATTTATTTGTTAGCTCTACAGTAAATACACTATTTGGTGGATTATGATAAAAAATACAAATCTCTATATCTAGAATAATTAATTTTAATTATATTTTTTACTAATTATTATATGTTCATAATACAATTCAACATCACATCATTATATATAAATAATAATTTTTGCGTCCTAATAAAAACAAAACAAATAAAACTGAAAACAATTGATATCTGGAGAGCTCATTTATCTGATTGGCTCAGAGGCAAGGGTGTTAGGGAGGAAGGATTCAGAGGGCTTGTAAAAAGCTGTCACCACATCAGATGGCATTGCAAATTGACTGACCTCAAGGATATTAAAGAGATTGTTGGTGTCCTGTGGAAGATCTGCTTTGACCATATTCTTGATCTACCATTAAGACCTCCTCAATTGGGTTAAGGAATGGAGAATATGGGGGAGGAAGAGGAGTCTCATGGGCAGTCAGCCAGGCGGTGGCTGGCCAAATGGCTATTTTTATCAATTGTCAGGAACTCAGAAACAACCTGATCCACTTTGTGGAGCCCAACATTGTCAAGAACAACAATGTTGGTTGTACTGCGATAATTTATCTGAAGGTACTACTTGACAGTTTGGAGAAAATCAAAGAATGTCCTGCTATTATGGGAACCCTTGATCATCTGATACTGTTCCAACCTGTGAGGACCAAGAAGCGCTACCATTGAATAGGTCTGGGAACAGACAGCTGCACAATGGGCTACACCATCCTTGGACCCCTTCTTGACCCACCCATGCCTAGACCTGAGTGAGGAGGAAAGCAATAATTTGTTGATGTAAAAGAACTGAACATTTCTGGTCTTCTTAAGAGCCACATATGTCTTGGCATAAATGTGTCAATCCTTGATGGTCTTTTCACTGTTCCTATTGTACGGAGAAACTCTGAGCACCTTCCACAAGAAGCCCAAATCAACCATTGCTTTGTAAACAAGAGTTTTGAAGACAGAAAGCCCAAACTCTGTGTCAAGCATTGATTGTACAGAAAGCTGTCCAGGTGGAAATTCTTGGCAACTCACTGCTTGATTGCATTGATATGAACAGGCTGAAGGACTTTTGGCTGTTGCTTAGCCTTGGTGGATTTGCCAATTTTTCTGGTGTTGTCATATTTGGTGTTGAGGTTGCCAATATATCTGGCTGTGACACCAAATTGGGATGCAATATCCTAAAATGCCATTCCCCCATTCAAGCAGTTGAGGAGAGATTCACAATCATTATCTGTCAACTGAAGCCAGCCCTTGACAGGTACTGCAGCATCCTGGCTAGCAGGCTTGACACATGGGATGGGGACCTTTTTTTAGAAGGTGGGATCACGCTTGTTTGTGGTGGTGCCGTCAATGATGGCATACATCACAGGTGCAGATGGGTCCTCAGTTGTGGCCAATGGCTCATATGATGTATCAAAAACACAGGGCAGGAAGTGGCAACTCTTGGATCCAGAGTGCAGGGCCAGGTGACTACTGGGTACACAGTGGAGGTGTAAGTAACCTTATTATTTCCAATGGCATTTGTATGAGAGACTTTGGTGGCAGGCCTTAAGAGCGGCTTCTGTCTAGGATTCAAGCTGGTTGTTCTGGCTTGGGATGCGGGAGGTGGTTGACTGGCGCTAACACCTTGGGAGGCCTGTGTGTCAGCATGACTCCCCTTGAGTTGGGTTCTGGGTCTGTTCTTGGACCCTCTGGGAGGCCCTCATGGACAGGCTGCTCTACGGGCTGGTGCAGGAGCTGGTTAGGAATGTGATTTTTGGTCCATAAAAATAAAATAAAAAATATATTTTAGATTAAATATGTATTCATTTAGGTTTTTGGTTTAGTTGTGAGTAGTTATTTTCTCTTGACTTGGCCTTGAATAGTAACAGAATTTCTATATCTGTGATTTGAAGTGTATAATATTGTATACTTTCTGGGTTTGGATGATTTTAAAGTTTAATCACTTTTTATGTCTAAACATGGTTATTGAGATTGAATTTTTCATTTGATTTTAGTCATGGTGAAGCTTCTTGATTTGGGTTGGTGTTTCCTAGTGTGCTTACTGTATATTAAATTTGGATTCCAGTTTCTGCAATTATTATTTGAGTTTACTAGTGGCATTCAAAAGTGATTTAAAATTTGGTTCATGGATTTGACAATCCTGCAATTCCAAAAAATATAGTAAACCTAATGAAAATGGTTGATGGATTTGAACGCTTCAAATCAGATTCCAGTTAATTCATTTTGTCCATTGGAAATATGCAGTTTGACTTGAACTTTGCAAAGTGTCTATGAGTTCCCGCATTTTTAAAAATTCAAATAAAAATACAAAAAAATCAATTTAATTAAAAAAGGGCCATCCCACAAAAGTGATTCAAAATTTGGACCAAGGATTTGACAATCCTGCATTTTTACGCTTAGGTTCTGAATTTACAGTAATAAAATAAGCTTACACACTTACTTTCTCAAAAGCTTAAAGTATTGATTCACTATTCTATTGCTTATACTTTAAGCTTTTGGCTTTCAACCAATCATACTAATCAGGAAACAAGTCTTTAACTCAACCAACAATTGCAATATCCAAAACTTCATTTCTGAAGTTCCACCACAATCCAAATGGGAAATGAAGTTCCACCGCTCAAGTTGCTCAAATGTCAACACTTTGCACACCAAAGCATAAACTGGTTCCCTGTTCCAGCTTCAATATTTCCTGCCCTCTGGTCTATTATTTTAAATGAAACTTAGTTTATTTCATTAATTAATTTTTCTATTCATTTCCTTTATCTCTTTTAATATTTTTCTCCTAATCTTACTCCTTTATTCCTCAATCTCTCTCTTGTTCTTAGACCATCCTAGGTGACTTACCCCTGGGCTCCCTCTTCCTTCTCTCTAACAACCACTATAGATGACTTATACTTAGTCCTTCTCTCTTTCTAGCCACTATAATTGTCTTCTACTAAGGCCTTCAGAGGCAAGCATTTACTCTCTAAATGCTACACTCTCCTCTCTGCTCCCCAAGTAGTTAGCTTGGGTATTGGCAGAGTAACCAACTCTACTTCCTAGACATCACCCTATTCATTAAGTTCAGCATCTGCTCCTCTAGACAGCCACTTTAATGAAAGCTCTAGGCATACTATGATTTGCCCAGCAACTTTAAGTCTTCCTTAAAGCTGTCCATAAGTCATAGGCAGAGAAACGTCCATCCTCTTTTGGGGAAAAGTAACCCAACTGTATTCTCAGCCCCAGTTGGTATAAGGAGTCCAATGCTGCAACATTCCATCATCCCAGGGAAGCCCAGCTGTATTTTCACCCCAACTAGCCTAAGAAAGCCTATTACCTGTGGTATAACCCTCCCAGGGCACTCATCTCTACCCTTCCAAGGTACTCTTTAGGGAGCTACCCTATCAATACCTGAAGGCATAAAGATCAAACCCCAGCCACCAGGGCTGGGCAACATCAGCCCACGCCTGCAAGCCACTCCAAATGTGGATCATCACAGAAGGCACTTTGTTTTTGAGGCTATGATACTTTTGATAGGCTATATATATTAGTTGAAACATGAGATAAAAGTCATGCAGGCAGCACATTAGGTGACATAGCCAGGAAGTTTACAATGGTAAGAAAAGTTTTGGGTCAGCTAAAACTATAATACTATGGAGGTAGTACAGAAAATGTATGATGTGTTTATAGGTAGGCAATCATATAGTCTGCATAGATCCCGAAAGCTACCAGAGCACCAAACTGCTGATTTGATTTAAATTTATCCCAGCATGATTTGGAACAGTTATATTCAACCGTATTTAGCTGCCATGCAAGATGAGTTCCACCACCCAAGAGTGTAGCCAGGTAAAAAGGCAGTCCTTGGCCGTTGAAGAATCCACTTGTGCAAAGCAAACCTATGGTGGCCAAAGAAAATCCAGTGAGGTATTTTCTGGTATCAGAGGCCATAAAGAGGGCAGTTGATTTAACCCCAATTTTAATATCATCTTTCTTGTCCTATATCAGTTAAGTTTCAATTGAAATGTTAGGGCCATGTAGCTTACCTGATGAGCATAAATAGTATCATAAATCAGAGTCCAATTTACTCCAGCTAGATAGAGTGGAAGTGTGACTTTCCAGTCCAAGGAACCTGTCATTGCTGACCATCCAAGAAGTGCACCCCAGTTAAAAGCAAGGCCTATTTTATTTAGTATATAACTACACAGATACCTAAAACTACTTGAGGCCAATATGTGATTCTCTTCATAAAGGGATAGATAAAAACTAGTGAAAGTGATGCAGCACCAAGGGCAATGCTGTAATTGTTAAGCTGTGTAAGAATAGCTAAGCCCCCAGATAGTTGAATGGCAAGGAACCCAACTGCCTGTTTGGTAGTTAGAGTTCCAGCTGCCAGGGGACGTAGGCGAGTGCGCTCAACTTTTCTATCAAACTTAATATCCCATAAATCATTAATGGTGCAGCCTGCTCCGCGCATAATAAAAGCCCCAGTTGAAAAGAGTGATAATGTATAAAGTGTATCAAGAGGAGAAGAGGTTAGGTGGAAAGAGGCCATACCAATACTCCAGACTAGATTATAATAACTATGGTTAGCCAGAAAATAATAAAAGATGATCCAAGAACACCAGAAATATGAAATCACTAAAAAATAACTTTAAATAAATTTGGGTCTTTCTCCCTTTAATTTAAACCTACTACTATTTACGACCAGGCTGCTTGAAACAATAAATATTATAGATCCATTTATCTTACTATTATCTTGGCTTCTGGTTGCATCTAATTTCTTGTTATAACCCCAAGAAAAATAACTTTAAAATAGCCACCTACATCACAGAGAAGTTTTTCACTTAAAAATTTTGCTTAAAAAAGCCAAATCTGTGAAAAAGACACAGTTAAATCCAGACTTTTGCTGAATTCCTGTAAGTTAATTTACATTAAAAAGGAACTTTTCTTTTGAAACCTCAAAACTGGATCCTTTATAAGAACATTTTATATAAAGCCCCACAAGATTAGCCTACACAAGGAAAAAAATAAAAAGCTTGATTTCCATAAAATAGAAACCTAGTATAAATAGATAAAATACTCAAACATCATATCACAAGTTTGGTTGATTCATTAAAAAAATGACAAACCATCATGGTTGAAGCAAAGTAAAATATAAAGCCAAAAAGAAATCTGTAAGCAAAAACTTACCACAGGGCCACAGTAAAAGCATAGTTCCAATGGGTTTATCAACCCTAGCCAGTTGTAAATATGGGGCTATAAAGCTATCAGGCTTCTTTTTAGGCTCAAAGCTGAGCTTTTGCTGAGAAGGGACAGCTTTTTCCTTCAAATTATCATTGTCTATATAGTTTTTTGTTGAGGTAGAAAAACAAACAGCTGATTTAGAGTTATTAAGAGAAATATTGTGCAGGTTCTTTGTCTTCGATGGAGCCTTTATTTGGATAGGAGGGAATCTTGAGCCTACATCCTTTATTTGAGCTGGGGATGTATGCCTCAGAAGCAAACTATTCGAAAAGGTTTGGTTATGATATAACGACTCTACGGTTTTATGGTAAAGCACGGATTGTCTGTTATGTAAAAATCTATTCAAATACCGACAAGCCATCTTAACAAGGCTCAGCAGCTTTTTATATAAATTCAGAAATTGACCAAGGGATACACCCTATCTGAGACGTTCACCTCTTGAGTATAGGGGTTTACATTTTTTGGCTGGAGGTAGCGATTACGCAACAAAACTTATCTGCCTTTTTGATTTGATACAAGGACATGCTCTTAATGCAGGCTCCTATTTTCGCCAGATCAATCTAAATGCTAAACAACCCCACTTTTTGAATCGAATTAATTAAAATACGAGAGTTCCACTTTGTGCTATAAGCTGCATGCCGTAATTAGATTTTTTAATGGACAAGTAAATTTATTATGCTACTAGGTGGATGGCTCGTCCAAGGACAGGTATAAAATCAAATCTAATATATCAATTCACTGCATCTTATTGAATTTTTAGGTCAGGATTATTTATCGCCAAAAAAATTTTAAAATCTTATTTAAAACGGCTTTCTTAAAAAGTTAGTTCAATTTTTTTATTTAAAAAATTGCATATTCCAAGTATAAATAAAAATAGAATATAAATCTAAATAAGTGGAGTATTACTATTAAGTTTAGCAAAGCTAAAATAAAATTTTAAAATTTTTAATATTGTATTTTCTAAATTTTATCAAAACATAGAGCTGATCTGTAGCTTTAAAATAAGCTATTAAACATTAAGATTAGCTTAAGATTCATAGAGATATGTTGTTTTTAGTTTTCTTGATGTGTGATAAGTGTGAATTTGGATGGTAAATTAAGTCTGGGTGTTACAAAAGTAACAATTTCAAAGCCCTGGGCGGGAATTGAACCCGCTCCTAGCCACCAGGCGGGGCTAGTGGGCGGGGGAGATCCACCTGCACCTGGATTTTTGCTTTTTGAAGTGAATCCAGGTGCGGGAACCATTCCTGTCCTGGTGGTAGCTGAGAGGCCCGCTTTGGGCCCCAAAAGCAATGCCCAAGCCTTGGTGGGTTTGGCTGGGCCTGGGCAGGCTATTTTTAGCTGCCCAGTAAACCCAGATCAAGCCCACCCTCCATTAAGTAATTTGGGGTCCCCAATTGGGGACCCCTTTTTTAATAAAGTTCTTTGGCCTCAGGAAAGCCAGTCAAGCCAGTCCAAAATTGGTGATCAAATTGGGAAAACCCCCATAACCCCAGAAGCCAAACCTGCCAGAACCAATGGCCAGCCAAGCCAAGATGGACCACCAAAAAGCCAAATAACTGTTCCTGAAAACCCCAAGAATGATCATGAAGCAGCCAACCAAACAGCAGAACCTGAGATTCCAAGCCTTGCCACACAGATAGCACCAGAAGAATGCCCAGAGACACCTGCATGTGAGTAAGTATATAAATCAGAAGCACTTTAAAAAGTTCTGTATTGCCATCCTTACCAAATAAAGTTGTTATGAACCTTTGGTTCATCAATCTGTTTTCATACCTATTTTTAATACTCTTCCATCTGCATACACCCAAGTGTCAGTACCCATCTACTGGGATAGATAGTCAGACTCCTGTTAATAAAAATGAAGCCTTTGACTACTGCCGTCCACCCAACACTCCATTTGGCCCTGTGCATTTCACTGAGTATCCCACCAATCCTGACCACAAACCCTGGACCTTGGAAGACTTGCAGTGGTACACCTATCCAAACGCTCCCAAGGATCCCTACCAGATTGTCTGTGACGGCCAAGCAATCACCATCTCCCCTTTGATCTTCAACAGAAAGTACAACAATCCTGCTGCCTACTTGGTTCCCATGAAACTGCCCCCAACACCCAAACCAATCATTCCAACCCCCCCCACTTCTGATGCCACTGGCCAGAGTAATCAATTCCTGGGAGTGCTTTACCTGGCGCTCACAGCATTGATTGACTCTTCCTTGCCAGCAGCTGGACCTTGGGCTGTGGCTGGGAAGGCCTTTCCTACCTGGTAAAGTTAGGTCCCATCATCTGGTGGGCCATGCAAGTACCTGCTTTGACTCCTCCCTCACCTGCTGGAGCTTCACAGTACGCTTGGTATCCTGACACTGGGCCTTTGACTATGATGCAAGCCCAATTTAAGCACTCCACCATATATAATAGTTTTAAAGGCTATGACAACAAGCAAAATTACTTCAGATTTAAACAAAATGATTTCATATTTAAGCAAACCCCAAGTTGGGCAAGATTCAGGATTCAATTGATATAAGTATTTTTGGTGAACAGACAAAATGTCAAGCAATAAACAAAATATCACTTTCACAAAACATGAAATTATTTCAAACATCAAACAGTGTAGCTCAAACTATAAACAAAATGAACTGACACAGCAAGTGAGATGGATCAATGCTGTTCTGGAATATATTATAATCCTATCTGGATTCAGACGAGGCACCAATAGAAAGACTAAAATAAAACAAAAATAGAGCAACCTAGAAGCAAGATTTCACAAGCACAAAACAAAATGAAGTCACACAAGATATTTAGTATGAGCAGCCTAAAACAGAAAATTAACTTTTTAACAGCTGTCAGGAATTTATATTGACTCTGTTATACCTTGATAATCTTGGCAACCTGCCAAGCCATTAATTGTAGAAGCTTCCAATATATTACTAGCAGGCTTAATTGGTATAAGAAGCCTTCATAAAGTAGATTTGGATCACTATTTCAAGAACAACCAGGAATATCATAAGCCTCCAATTATGACTGATTCCCAATTGGCTAGAGTTATTCCAGAATACTCTAGCAAACCGCCAGGTTATTAATCATGGGTTTCTCCAAGGAACTGAAAAGTTTGTGATTGATTTGCACCGGCAACCCGTGGTGCCACTGCAAATTCCTGCTAGAAAGGTTGCTTAGGAATGACAAACTATGCACTAAAAATAGAGTCATTAATCAGCGCTGCCACCGCCAGCAGGCTAATAGATTTTGCATAGCTCTATTGCAACAAGTACTCAGTGCAGGGTACTAAGATATCAAATCCCATGTTATTGCATGGATGCCTGACTCTGGGGGTTGATGCTGGTGGTCTGGGGATGAAAAGACTGACCAAGCAAGAGTTAGAAGTGCCAGATGATATTATCCTGGCAAGAGAGCGCAAGCTCTATAAAGCCCCTTCCATTGGACTAATGGAAGGCAGACAAAAATAAGAAGATCCTACTGTAGAACGTTTCCACAGTAGAAGAAGAAATATGAGTTCAAAGACCTTAGCCAGTTCTCAAAGACCTTAGCAAGCCGCCAGCTTAGAGAGCCACTTGCTAGTTGCGTCCCTTGGACATTGCCAGCCGTTGCCCTGTCAAGGAATTCACAGACGTTGCAGTAACGCTTGTTGCTATACAAGCAATCTATCAACATAATGACCAAGATAACACAATCACTTAATAAAGAAAATTTTAATCAGACCGCCAGGTCTAATAGCAGAACCAAAAGTTCTGACAACAGCTATCCAGTTTAGGAACAAGGGCATTTTATTCATTTTCATGGCTCCTTATTTGGGTATAATGGGTTTGAGAACTTTCTAAATATGGACTCATGATTACAATAAAAACAAAGCTTCTACTTTTAGTGATTTTATCCTAGATTTTTTTACAATGCTTTTTACTGGCAACATTTTTGACAGCATCAGAAAACAAGCTAGCAGCAGCCAAGGCAGCTTCCTTGAAGATGAGGATCAGAACATGGAGACCCCTGTTTACACCCAGGTCTTTGAAATGGTAAAAAGGAAGCCAACCTGTACTTGACCCCCAGCCCCTATGGGTTTGACTTGTTTGAGAGTCACCTAGCGTCCAGCTCTGCCCCACCCTCTTACCCACCCCTGCACAAGCTGCCAACCAACCAGACAATCAGAATGGCAACTCTGGTTTGGAACAAATGCCTGCCAACACCTAACCTGCCCCCTACAGCCAATCATACTACAGCTCTTGCAGCTCAGCACTCCAAGCACCAAATCATTACTACCCAAATTCTCCAGAAATTGTGGCGCTCAATTGGCAACTGTGGTAAGTTTGACTCCCTGGTGCTTGACTCCCTGGTAGTTGACACTATAGTAAAGTGAGAATTTAGCTTTTTCCCTGATTGACAACTGGAAATTGACACTTTTTTAATTAACAGATCTTGATGTACTGAAAAATTTTAATATAAAAAATTAAGCCTTACAGCTATGGTATACTAAAGTAGCCCCAGAGAGCTCAAAATGCAACAAAAAGTGTACCTTAACTAATGAGAATAAGGAGAAATAAGCAACTATTTCTCATTTTACTATGTAATTTACACTCTTCATTATAAAATCATTTTGATTACCATAAAAATTAAAATTCCAATGAGACAGAAATAAGCACAAACACAACAATAAAAGTTATGCAAAATATGAATAAATATTAATATTTATTTGAAATAGTTAATTTAAGTATAAATGTGAATTTCCTTTGTTTTATTAGGAAATTAACAAAAATTAAGATATTTCATTCTCTTTGAACTATAACTATTAATCTCAAACTTACCATGTATACATAAAATAATCAGTGCTATCTAATTAAATCAAAAAATAGAAAAATTAAAACTAAAAACTAATTGATCAAAACTAAAAAGTAAAAAATTAAAACCATAGAAGCAAGACAGCAAGTTTATTCCTCCCCATTCTTCCCCTTCTTCATTTGGCCCCTTCTAGGAGGGCAGTTGCAATGAGCTCAAGCTGCTGCTTGATCTCTGAGGCCTTGTATTTATTTTTGGCCGCATTTTGAATGGCCTTGGTGAATAGGGCAGAACAGGTTGTGGGCTTGATGGGGGATGCAGTTTGCCAAGTCACACAGCTTGGATATGGCTTTCTCCTGCTTGTGCTACAGAAGGGAGAAAAACTTATTGAATTTTGGGTGAAGCCCAAAGTTGGTCTTGAGGTGTTTGTGATAAGCCTCTAGCGCTGAGGTGTTCTTGAGCTCACTAATCACTGCCACCCAGTACGCATTCCAGCTGGCCTTGGCATGGGCCTTGCCTTGCCTCTGTGTGATGACCTTCCCAATACACTGGGGCTCAGAGTACTCAAGGTAAGGCTTAAACTCCAAGTGCTTAACTACGTAAGGATCCTTTGAGAGAACCTCAAACCCCTGTGCAGTGTGCTCTGGCTTCAAAAAAGCCAAGGCACTAAATTGTGCCAGTTTAAATTTGCAGGTGTCCAAAGTATCCCTCTGGCTCAACCTATTTAGCTCAGCATGGGCCTGCACATTATGAGCAACTGCTTAGCGGTAGTGGAAGTGGCACCCCTGCACCTCTCTGCTGAACAGCTGCTCAAATGCAGTGAACTGAGCAGGCTCAAAGTCCATAATGCACATGGCAGGCCCAAGAGCTCTCAGCCTTACCTTTTCCTCAAAGTCCAGGGTGGCCTGGTCTTTGTCAGAGGCAGGAGAGTTGGCGCGGGTGTAGGGGGTCTTCTTGGCATTGTTGTTGTCAGGAAGGAGGGAAAGTGCTTGGCAGAGGATTTTAAAAGCACAGGTATAAATGGCCTTGGTGGCCCCAGGAAGAAGAAAGAACTCAAGTGGAATCACCCAGATGTCAATCTGGGCATGGATCATCCAGAGCTGCTTGAACATCCGGGGGCAAGTGGCAAAGGTATCATCAACTAGCCAGGTTGAAGCCCTTTCTAACTCCAGCAGGTTCTGCTTAGTGGCATAGCAGATTATGCGGTCTTTGGTGGAGGGCCCATTGTCATGGAGGAGGAAGCACTCCCCACTTGGAAGCTGCTTGAGCTCGTGGATGAGTGTAAGCTCCAAGAGGACGTCTGAAGCCTTGGGGGGGATTGGCAGCAATACACTTATTGCTTATGAACTTAACCAAATGCTCTTGAGTTGACACTAACTTGAGATTGTTGGGTTTTAAGTGCTACAGGGCTTTAATAGTCAGATCAGATGCCTGGAGGTGAGAGGATGTTGGGATCACCTGGACCAGGTACCATTTTAACATCCAGGTTATAAGATGATTGGGGGGCTCACAAGAGTGCTCCCCCTTCTTGGCAGTTACTTGCTCCCAGCCCTCAGTGTTTAGCCGGGCCCTGCAAGTCTTATGCTCACAGACAAAGTGCTTGCTCTTGGTTTGGCTCTTTTGATTGTTACAATTAAAAATGTAGTCATCAGCTACGTAGCCAGGGCCGCCCTTTATGGAAATAATTAGAAAGTAACAAGGGAAGCGCTTGGGAACTTTAAACTCTCCGTCCACGTTGCAGATGTTGTGGATGGCCAGTGGATCCCAAGCCACATGGCCAGAAGCTTTAAACTTCTTGGAGTAATCCTCTGGCTCATCTTGGGGGTCAGATGAAGAAGGAGGGGAAGAGCCATTGGGAGGGGGGGGGGAGGGGAAGGGTTCTTTGAGGCCTGCTTGGATGCCTCCTTTTTCTTACCAGAAGAAGAGGTGGGCTCCTTGGCAGCCTTTGACTTCTTGGTATGCCGCTCCTTGGTGGGCTCAGAGTTGGCCTCTGAGTGGTAAAATGAGTGGTTGGTAAGATCACCATCAGATTTATTAGGGGAGGATTTTTGTGGGGAAGGTGAAGGGGATGTAGAAGATGAGGGAGGAGGGGGAGGAGGAGATAGAGTGGGAGGAGATGGGGTTGGAGACTTTGCCTTTGCAGGCTTCTTGGCACGCTTGTGAGTGGAGGCAGTTTCTTTGGAGCCCTTGGAGGCTTGGCGCTTAGGCTGTTGGCTGTTCTTGTTTGATCTTGTCTAAAGAAAAGTTTAGTTTTGTAAAAAAATAGTGTGAAAAATATGAAACACAGAGGTAAAGCAAAGTAAAAGTTAAATTAAAAGTATGCAAATAAAGTTTTATTTATCAAGAAAAAACATGACAAAGCAAATAGAAGCAAAATAGAAACTCAAAGTATAGATATAAAGTTTAAAACATAGAAAATAAGTTAATTTATGATGAAGCATCAAAGATGTTAGATTCAGCATAACATCTCAGTGCTAAATCAATGTAAAAGTACAATTAGAAATAAAAAAATATATGAAAATTATATGAAGAGCAGCAGAAAAAGTAGTAGATTATAATTGCAAAAAAATAAAATATTATTATGTGGAATTTTTTTATTGTGAGTTGAAAAATCAAAACATAGTAAAGTGTCAAGTTCAGCACTGCCAATCAGCTGGGAAAAGCTGAATTCTCACTGTCAAGTATGCCGGAGTTGAGCAGAAATATCAAATTTACTTTGTTTTTTACATATAAAACTTGCTTAAATTTAAAACAGGTTTGAAAGTTAACCCAAAAGCAAGGCAGTTTCATATGCTCAAAAATAAAAAATACAAAATAAGTTAAAAAAGTAAATGAGTAGTAAGGTGTTTATTAGTGATAATATTATGCTGTGAGGAGCTGGGAGTGACTTGTTTGCCATAGTGTTGGTTAAAACTTTAAGAAGCTCTCTTCACTAATCCCCAAGTTAAAGTGTTGAGTGGGTGAGTGTTGAGTGGCGC
This sequence comes from Entomophthora muscae, assembly GCA_014839935.2. Lineage (NCBI taxonomy): Eukaryota > Fungi > Entomophthoromycota > Entomophthoromycetes > Entomophthorales > Entomophthoraceae > Entomophthora > Entomophthora muscae. The sequence continues at coordinate 82,115 of QTSX02005732.1, read as the reverse complement.
TCATAGTGCGTCACATATTAATTTAGCCTTAATTCTGAGCCTTTGATTAGTTAAATCCAAAACCAATTGGGTGTCAAGTGGATAGAGTCAAACAAAGAAGATGTTAAGTTTCAGTTGTTTATAAATTGCATATGAAATCTCTTAATAAATTGGGCTTAATTTATGTGGCACCACTTAATCCAAAAACCCAGGAATGAAATAATGTAAAACAATTGGGGTATTTGATTAATGTCTATGCCACTAAATCCAGTATAGTGGTTCTTGGGAGCTTAAACAACAACTATGGACACTAATAATAAAAATATAATATTAAATAACAAATTTTATAAAAAGCATATGTGTTTTATTAATAAAATTAGGATTTGGCTTAAAAAGTGTCAAACTGGTCACTTTTTGTTTTAGAGTGTCAAACACAGGTTTTTTCATTTCTATTGGTAAATTCACTTATAAATTGCCCCTTAAATTGGTATTTTAGCTAACCAAATTATTAAACAGAGTTGAGTTCAAGTAAATTCAACCTTGGTTTTCAGTTTTGAACCCCTAAATTACTGGTAAAAATTAGCTTAAAATTGGTTAAGCCAAAAATACTAATAGATTCACATATGCGGCACCCAACTCCCTGGTACTTGACAAAGTGTCAAGTACCAGGGAGTCAATCACCAGGGAGTCAAAGTTACCACAGTTTCTGCTCAATCAGCGTGGCCTGACCTGAGATCAGATTGCCAACCAATTAAAGTTTACACAAGCCACTATTATTTGGGAATTCAACAACCTCATGAACAAGGGGACCCTGATTGGAATAGCCAAGAAGCCAAAGAAGGCCTCAGAGCCCCAGATCAACAAGGCATACCTGACCATGCTCAATCTCCTGCAGTGGGACCCCAAGCTTCCCCTGACCCAGGTCTGGAAGCAACTTGCGCACCATGGCGTTTGGGCTTCTGAGCTCATGGTGCAGCTCTAGATGCACAGTAAAGTGGCTTTGATCAGGGTGTTGACCAATTTTGGTAGTAAACAATGAGACAATAGCAAGTATTCCCCATATAGTCCTGCCATGAAATCTACTTTGGTCTGATGCCTGAAAGGTTTTTCAGATAATGTCATGTTTTTCTTGTACTACAAGCTATCAATTGCTTTTGATAATTTTGGTGAGCAAGGGAAAGCCACCAAGAAAAATGGAAGGAAGAAGATCAAGAAGGGGGCTCTCATTGGTGCATCTCTGGCTGAACAGCAAATGGGTTTGTCTATTATCTGAAAACCCCTGATTACACCAATGGCTACAATTACAGCCATATCCTTGGTGGATTACTTGACTCCTGGGATATATCAAATTCCAAGCACCGGGTTTTCTTGAGCCACCAGATGGAGGGTAGCTCCACCGCCCTTGAGGCCATCCAGCAACGCGGGCACCAGGCCTCAGTCTACCCTGCCAGCCATGCAGACATCCATCTGGGTGATGTTGTCTTCTTCAACATTAGATCCACATTACGGGAGCGCCGCCCTCAGGCTTTCAACAACCTCTATCTTGGGGTCCTTGTTCACAATTTTCTCTTTGGTCACCAAATGGTGGCTGACTTGTTTGTGCAAATAGCTTTCCATGTGAACATGGGCAACCAATCAAGCAAGGATAAGCGCCTCCCACCCCGTGCCACAGCCACCTACCAGCCCATCCAGCCAATGACTGATGAGGAGTACAATGAGCGGTATATGGTGACCATCACGCGCAATCCTCCTGCCTCCACCCCCGCCATCAACACCCCTCCCCGCCCGCAAACCCAACCCATCCAATCCCAGACCCCCCAGCTAGCATTGCCTCTATGTCTTCCTTCCCGCGCAATTTTGCCTAGTAGGCATCAATCTCCCCATCCCAAAATAAACTCCCTCTTGCCAAACATTTTTGTATTTATAGTATTTTATCTTGAATTTGCAATTTTCTATTTTCTCATTGTTTATTGTTGGTTTTATTCTTTATGTTCAGCTTATTTCTATAAAATTATATATTTACTATGCCATGTATCTAGATCCAGAACACAGTTATTTTTAGTAGTCAAACACAGCCCCTTGTGAAAATATTAACAACAATTTGGTGATCAACTAAATTTAAATTAGAAAATAATACATTTATTGTGTTTAGATAAAGTTGTTGCTGATTTGAATTCAAAACCTTAATGATAAACTGTAGGCCAATCAGGAGCCAAGTGAGAAAGTGATTGTTGTAAAATAAAGGATCATTCAATAATTCTTTGATGCATGTGCACTAATTCATCTGATTGGCTGGATGTTTTACCATTGTGCAACATTGTTGCTGTGGCAAGTTGTTGGTGGACTAATGCTAACCCAGCAGCTGATTGGGCACTAGTCCACCAGCAACCTGCCACAGCAGTAATGGCGTACAGTGGCAAAATAACCAGCCAATCAGATTAATTATTGCACATGCATCAAAGAATTATGGAATGTTCCTTTATGTCACAACAATTACTTTCTTACTTGGTGTCTAATTGGCTTAAAGTTTATCATTAAGGTTTTGAAGTTGTATCAGCAACAACTTTCTCTAAACACAATAAACTTATAATTTTCTAATTTAAATTTAGCTTATCACCAAATTGTTGTTAATATTTTCACAAGGGCATGTGTGAAGAGCTAAAAATAATGTGGCAATTATGGGAGCAATGCAAACACAACGCAAACAACACATGTTGAGTTGAGCGTAAAACATATACATAATAGGTAAAAAGATGGAATATTGTATTAATTGGGAAAACAAACAGAAATAAACAACGAGGTAATAATATCATAATAACTTAGAGTTCATTGGGATGAAAGCTATAAAAACATATGTAAAAGTTAGTAAAAAATCAATGAGAGAATTAGAGAAGCTGCTTAAAGACCTGACTCTGCTAAATGCAGCTATTAAGGAAATTGACCACAAGGTCAACAAAAAAGTCAAGTTGGACATCTTAACAGAAAACAAAATCAATAAGGTGTCCACCAAGGCACTTATGGCCAAAATGCCTAACACATTGGAGAAGACAAATGAGCGTCTTTTAAACGTCCAGAAGACTGACATAGAAGGCCTCCAGTTCAAGTTCTTTGCCCTCTCTGTGCCGTCTGTCTGGATTGATGATCCTGAGATGCTTTTAAATCTAAAACCTGCAAAGCGTGCCAGAACAGAGGATACTGAATTGCTGGTGTAACTGATTGCGCCAAAGATGGCCAGGCCTGCCAAAGCCACTGACAAGGAGGACATCAAAGAGGTAATATAAAAATTATTTAATTATTACCCTTTTTTTAGAAATAATTGATGGCTTAATTTGCAGGTCCTGGTCCCTTTTGTCCCTGCCACATTTTATGGCAACTATGCTAATCACGTGGCTAGAAAGCTGGCCCTGTCACCTCCTGTGGTCTGCAAACTTGAGGACCAAACAAACGGTTTATTCCCAATGTTGCAAGATGCGCTCCTGGGGCTTACGCATGGGGAAGGGGCATCTGAGTGGGCAGTTACTTCTTACAAGGATACCCAATTGGTCTTCCTGGACCTGGTTTTCCTCAGTGGAGTTTATTGTGTAAACTCTATTGGGCTTGTTTGTGAGTCCTGGAGATGCTCCCATTTAAGAATATAACAGAGATGGGCTGGGGCCATGCAGCTGCTTGTGTGACAGAAATTAACAGATAATAATAAGCAATCTCCATTTAGTGTGGAATCACCACCCAAATCCAAATGGAGTTGATGATTAACCACAAAAAAAGCTTCAAGTACTGTTTTGTAAAATTTCCAAAGTATACACTGGGATTAAGAAAAACAATTAAGCCCAACCAGAAAAGTTCTAGGTAAATGGCCTGGGAGAGAATAAAGGTATCTTCTGTGTAAAACTTGGGACATTGAGAAGGGACAACTTTCTCATGTTCTGATTCTGCAGGAAATACACCAAGATTCTGGGCCTTGGGAGTAACATTGGGAGGTGCCAATGGCAAAGTACCAACAGCAGGTCCCCATCTTCCAGTAATGATTTGACTTAGGGTTGAATTATACAGGATGTAGCAGAGTAGGCTGACTACAAGATTCATGATAAATAAAGTTAGACCAGGAGAATATTTGGTTTATTTGAGGAAATTTTTAGGGAGGACTCAACTCTTAAGAGTTGAACAGTGAAAAATTTTCAATATGTACCAAATTTTAACTAAGCAATATCACCTGGATCCATGGCTCTTATACTGTCTGCATTATCTAAAGAGTACCTGGTTCAGTATGCAAAAAAATATCTGAATGACCAATTTCTGGTGTCTATTATTATAAATGAGATTGTATTGAGTAACTCTCAGATTACGTCTATTTATTAGGATCAACTTGCAAGGGGGAATCAAATCCAAATGGCAAACTGGAGCGGCAGTAACCCATTTCTGACCAACATTTTGATTCAAATGTTAAATTGGTTAACCTGGTTAACAGGTTTCCCAATTTACAAGCCTTGCGTCTAGCCCAATTAATTCCAGGAATTATGGAGCCTACTGTGATAGCTTGCTTCTGCTTTCTGTTAGAGCATATAATCTCTTACCTCCTAGAGAACTTTGGGTGTGTGATGGGCAAATTGGCTGCTGCCAACACACCGGCTGTCAAGAAAACTAGGATTCTCCTGGTGGACTTTGGAATGGACTGGAGTGCTTAAAAAAAGGGTCTCCCTTTGGCAATGGATCTCTCTTTTGCAAAGATAAAGTATGAGAAGAAGATTAGTGCTGTGTTTAATAAACTCTGAGTTTACAGAAGCCTTTTCTGGGAAAAGGTTTCATCTTGTTGCTTACCTGGGGTTCCTCTTTTACTTTAGGATGGGCGCCAGTGTAGAGGACCTGGACAGGGTCCTTCTTGGGATCAACAAAGCCAGGCTCTCCCTGGATGGAAAGAAGGTCCCTCTGAATATAACACATTCAACTATGTAATACAGGACGCACTGGTCCTGGCCAGCATCTATGGGTTTGCAGCCCCACCAGAAAAGCTGCTCCTGAACTCTCACCTTACAATACTCTCTTTTATAAGCTGCCAGAAATATTTTGACAAAAGGGTATCCACCATACATGGTGTGCCAATGGAGGTTGTGCACCACCTCCATTACCAGATGAGTAAATATCAGAGAACCCACTACAGATGTCACAGTAAGTTTCATAATTCCAGGGATTATTTAGCCAAGTAGGAAAGCGCAGATAGGCCAAAACCTTTTAACAAAACTGACTGATTTAACAGATTTGAATCAAACAGTTGATCAAAAATGGGTTACAGCTGCTCCAGTTTACCAGTTGAATCCAATCCCCCCTGTAAGTTGATGATGATAAATTGCTGTAATTTAAGTGTCACCTGATATGAACTTGTTAATCAGCATGGTTGTCAGAAGTTGATCACTTGAGGGTTCTTTGAAACCTGGATTAGATACTCACTTGACAATGTGGAAGGAATAGGATCCCAGGATCCAGGCGGTATTGCTTAGTTGATTTTTGATATATATTGAATAATTTTCACTGTTTCAACTCTTAAGAGTTGAGTCTTCCCAAAATTTACTCAATAAAAATCACATATTCCCTGGTCCAACTTTACTTTTGAAATTCATCCTGTAGTTGGATTGTTGTGCTACATTCCCTACAATTTAATCCTTAGCCAGATTATTACGATAGGATAGGGGCCTGCTGTCAGTACTCTGTTGTTGTTGTCACCACATATTAATTCAATGCCTGTCAATCTTGGAGCTGTTCCTACTCCTGTCAAAGCTTAAACTCACGTGCTATCTCAATGTCCTGAATTTTATGCTGAAGACACTCTGATTCTCTTGCAGGCCATTTATCTAGGGCTTTTCTGATTGGGGTTAGTTATTTTACTTAACCCTAGCATCTCATTTGTAAATTTCACAAAACAGTATTTGGAGCTGTGTTGGTGATTAATCATTAACTCTATGTGGATTTAGTGGGTGATTTCCCACCACATGGAGGCAGCTTCTTATTATCCCATGATTTCTGTCACAACAGGCGCCCACAATAAAAAACTATTTCCTCAATATAATTCTACACTTTTAATTTTTGATTTTTAAATTAATTAATTTTTTTAAAATAAATTTTATTTTAGTGGTCTATAGCTTGGGAAAAAAATCTTATAGAAGGTCTTTCTACATGTGTAATAATATCTGTTAATAAAAATCACAAATACCTTGGGAGCTTTATCTTTAACTTTTTTAATTTACTTTTTATATGTGTCAGGGCCCAGAATGCCCTGGATAACCAGCTGGCCTTCCTAGAGGCCAAACAACCCACAGCCTGGAAATCTTTACCAATTGTCTCCCAGAGCAAAAAAAAAGTCTCTTTCAAATAAAAAATGGCCTGGAATTTGAGAGGCACACAAGCCTCAAATCCCTGGCTTCAATTCTATTAATGAATTTGGACCACTTAATTATCAGGAAATGATACATTGGGAGCACAATTGTTTGATTGCGCAATTGTGCACTTGATTGCTTGTGGGTTCTATAAATAGCTGTGGCACTTTGGCATGTTGCAGCTCAAGAAAATTCCTGTTATGCTGACCAATAAACATTAATCCCTAAGCTCTAGTACACAACTCACGGGAAAATTTCCAGTTTGACTGAAAATGATGCTACCAGATCCCTGGTGGCACAAAAGGCTGCACTTTCACCAGTAAGTATAAGTAGTGAGGAAGAAAAGCCCTCCTCACTGTTGACATCATAAAATGAACAACTAATATGCCCAGGACCCATTATTTTATTGCAGGAATTATCTATTTTTGGTCTTTTATAATTATTATATTTGCATTTGTTTGTGAGTCTACTACACACTATAAACACTCCTATTCATTCCCTCCTGGTTCAGCTCCCATCACTTTGGTCAAACCACCTAGAGCTCTTGAATTGGAGTTCTTCTATCCACACCACCTGGATCTCTCTTCTGGACACCCAAGAGCGACTGTCCTGTCTAGCATGAAGGAGATTCCTAATACTCCCCTTCTGCCCAACACGCCTCCTGCTCAGGATTTCAGTAAGTTGGGGGATGTCTATATCACATTATTGGGGCTGGACAACTAGGCCTTTCCCCATATTGGGAGTTGGCGCCCCCTAGCTACTGCAGTAAACTACCTGGAAAGAATAGCACCAATTGTGTACATGGCCTTCTAGGCCTGGCTTGCCTCCCCTGTGGGAGTCCAGCCAGAATCTGCATGGGCTGTGACAATATTTATTTGAAAGAAGTGTGATGTCTGTATAATTAGCATATTTTATTTTAAATATATGAGATATTAGCCACAGAAAACAAAAGAAAATATGAATTGCAATACAAAAGTTAAGTATCTGCACATTGGTGCTGTTCTATATGATTGCAGGCTTGGAAGCTTCAAGATATAACATGATTATCCATACATCCAAAAGACTAAATTAAAGAATGTAAAAAATAGGTGGAATTGTTAAGCTTTAGTTGATTTGCTGTTTGCAAGGTACACAGGGAGAAATGAATCAGTGTGGCCATAAACTTTGGCCACTGTCTTGGCTGAAAGGGTGTGGATCCCGGCCTGCAGCAAATCAAGGAGGTCCTCAGTCCCAGCTGGTGTCCCCTGCTTGACAACTTGCTTGAGTCACCCAAAGACCTCCTCAATAGAGTTTAGGAATGGGGAATAGATAGAGAGGAATAAGTTTTTCAAATTTGTTGTGGCTAATTGTTGGGAACCAACTGAAATTCCTGTATCAATCATTGGAAATTCTTTGGGGATATCTGCCACCTTGTGGATTCTGAGGTTATCCAGCACAATGACATTTGTGAAGCCTGGGCTTGTGCGCCTCAGATGCTCCTGGACCAATGAGAGAAATGATAGGAAGGTACAGCTGTTGTGGGATCTTAATATTTGATAGAGATCAATCCCCTTTGGACTGAGGAGAGCCACCATCAAATATGCTGTGATTCAGACTGCAGCACACTGAGCTACCCCGTCATTGGAGCCTTTGGGGACATAGCCATATGCATTCTGCATAGACAAGGTGAATGCTGATTTGTCAATGTATTAAAACTCAACTGTCCTCTTGGCTTTGAGGACAGTGTATGCCTCTGTGTATTTTTTCCAGATCTCAATATTGTCAGGGCTGTTTTGGTTGTAGGGAGATACCTCAAGTTTTTTTCACAAAAACTGCAGACCCTTTACTAAATGATAATAAAAGGAAATTGAATCCTTGTCCCCAAAATTAGATTTAACCATGGCCTGTATATTTGCCAGTGCAAGATGGCAATCCCGGGTTATCCACTGGCGGATTGCCCATTTGTGCTCCTTGGTGAGCATGGTGGGCACATGCAGGGATTTCTCCGCGGCAAGGACATGGCCAGTATTGATTAATTTGCTTAATGTTTTAATGGCGTATTTGGATCCACCCCAACAAGGGCCCCAGCTGTCTTTTATTTATCTGATTCCTGCATAATCTTGAGAAGGCTGATGTGCTTTATTTCAGGAATGAGCTTCTGGGTGGCCTTAGTGGGAGTAGTTAAATCTGGATCCTGCTCAGGGATAGGTACGCAAGGCATGGTCACCATGTTGTAGAAGGCCACAACCTTCTTGAGCACCAGCTGCCCCTCATTAGTCCTATAGAACTTGGGCTTGTTGTTGTCTTCCTGGTTGTCATCACTGATATAGGGCTTGTAGCTAGTGTCAAGCATAGGATTTACCTTCTTCATCAGGGCTGGCAGGACTGCTTCCTTGCAGTAGAATGGATCAAACACAAAATAAGTAAGTTCTACCTCTTTACTGTTAACTTTCTTTGTAGTGGTGACTTTGGTAGGCTTCTGGATTAGCTTGGAGACCCAAGGGTTGATGCTCTGCACTCTTGCATGTTGTGCTCCTTGAACTGGTTGTGTCAGTACAACCTCACTATTAAACATTCCTCTCCTGTCTCCTTCCTGAGTAGGCACTTGCGTTGTACTGACTCATTTTTTTGACCCACAGGGGCAACCACAACCGCTGTCACAAGTGAAAAATTCCTGCTATCAATTAGCAAGGAAACCCCCCAATTACAAGATTCAAACCCTGGGACCCTGCAGGCTGCCAGCCTTCAGGCCTAGCTGACAGGAATATTCCTGACATAAACCATATTCTAATGGAAGAAAAAGACTGGAAACAAATAATAGAATGCCCAAATAAGGGGGCAAAATTTGATAAAGAATTTTCCCCATTATTGAGGGAAAAGAAAAATCAATTATTGGGAAAACCAAAATAATGTAGCATCCGGGCAGGCGCCTGCCCCACCCGCCAGCACCCACTTCCAGACTCCCTGCACCCAGCCAGCTGCCAGCAATCCCTCTTCCAACCCCCTGCTTGCCCGCCAAGCCCCAGCAACCCAGCCAGCCACCCGCCCACCCAGGCAGGCGCCAGCGGCCCCCAGCTGCCAGCCCAGGGCCTGCCACCCACCTGCTTGCCTGCCCAGCTGCCAGCGCACCCGCTTGCTCTCCGGGCCCCAGCCGGATGCCTGCCACCCACCCAGGTCCCAGGGCCCACCCTGCAACCAATAAAAAAATTTCTTGGGGTACAGCCAATCAAATAAGTCCCTGGCAACAGGGGAAACTGCAAGAGATAAAATTCTCCCTCCAGAAGAGGGCAGGAACAACATTTCAGATTTTAAAAATAAGTTTGCCACCAACCAATCAGGTGCTAGTTCACTGGTCACATGGACAAGGCCAAACTCCATTCAAAACAATGTTCTTGAACCTAAAATAACTTCTGAAGAGGATTTGACTCCCAACCTTCACCTAGCACCAGGACAACATGAAACTATTGGTTCATCCCAAGAATTTCTCAACCAGCCACAGATAGCAGGAGAACAGGAATTTGACCATCTTCCCAAGCCCCAATTGCCATTCCTACTTTCCAAACTTCTGGGATCTCCCATTCCCTGTTTTTCCCTCCCAATTGAAAATCTTTGCACAGGGAAGAGGATTATAAATAAAGGATCCCACCTCAGTAATAGCTTGTGCTATTATTGAGATTAATATCCTCAATAAAAGTGAAATTTAACTTACCTCTAAAGTTAAAACTAACATCAGCCCCTGCCAACCCTCTAATCCAAGGAAGATGAACCACCTCATCTTCACAGCTGTGCTCACAGCTTGCCTTGGGATTGGAGTTTACCAACCAGGTTCAGAGTTCTTTGGACCCTCCCCTGATGGACTTGTTCATGACCCCCACTATGACCCTGGTCAACTGAACTCATCTCAAACTGGACCCTGGCCCCCTTTGGTGTCTTCATATTCAACACTCTCTATTGCAATGTACACGTCCATGTACTACATCTTAACCTACTTTGCCAGGAGTTTTGAGAGATATAACATACATGTAAAGGTCTTCTGCTGGCTAATGACTGTGTATTCTATTGTTACCGCCTTGACTGGGTTCCAGTTCTCCAACCTGCTGCACTACATCCTGCAAGTGGTACCTACCGTAACTGGGTATTACACTAGCCACCTGTTTTTTTTGGGCTCAAATCAGAAATAGATTTGACTTTAGAGAAACCTCCAATACCCGCCAGTGTAGCACCTTCTATGATCAAACCATGCCCTCTGAAGAATCCTCTTAGCCTAGCCAATAGAAGCGCTAACCCATACAATATTCCTGTAATAACTTGGGCCACCACCAATGGAGTACTGAAGAAATTTCCTCAAGAACAAGGGCTGTATGATGGTCCACATGTTTGGTGGTTTGCAGGTGGGGCTAATGTTGGCCAAGTAAAAGTTTGGTTGTTTGTTGAAGGTAGAGGCCTAGTAGGGAATAATGGCTACTAGGGAAGGTAAGGACTAGCTAGTAGGTGTAGAGACTACTAGAGGCAGATATTGTCTCCGCCAAGCAGTAGATATTGGCTGCTGTGGGCTAGAGGTCCTCACCCAGCAGGGAACTGTGGCTGCTTGGAGTGAGGAACGAGATAGCCCAGCAGGGAACTTTAGCCGTTTGGGGTGGGGAGTGATCCAGCCTGATGGGTAGCGTTTGCTACTCAGGCTGGAAGATGTTTAGACCTTGGCAGGTAACACAGGCTGCCAGGGTAGAAGTGTATGTCAGCATGGTAGGGGACTTGCCTACCAGGGCTGTGAGTTTTGGACCCCTGGCAGGTAGCGCGGGCTTCCAGGGAGGGAAAGAGCTCTGAGGGCTCTGTGTACCCTGATACACTTACAGGAGGTCTGTGAGCAAGCATCTTACCTAACAGACTGGCAGCGTTTCCTTGTTTATGCCCCTATGAAAGCTTAGGGGAGAACCCAAAGTGAGCATCAGAGGGCATAGATTTTCTTGGGGAAGCAGCTGCAGAACTTGGTGTGATCAGGTCTCTGGGAAGTAAAGCTGATTACTTTGCAACTGAAAGCCCAGACTTAATCACCTGGGTGAGTAAAAACAATGGCACAGACTTTGATAATCTATGGTTGAATGGCCTAATTAGATTGCCACTTGCAAGGGCCCAGTCAAACACCAGTTCAATGTAGACTCATGTCTGGGTCTACAGGTTCTGGTAACGGGACTGAGATAAAGAACTGAAGTGGTTCACAGGATCAGCAGAGAAGACTTGTAAGAAGGACTGTTTGATCACAGTGAAGACTAGTTGAGGGACTGTTGATTCATATTGAAGTTTAGAACCAAAAATGATTCATTATGAAGGTGGAACCAAAGTGGTTCATAGTGAGGAGTAGTTGGAGGACTGATGATGGAAATAAGCTGTTTAAAGACTGGAATGAGCTGTTTGTTGTCTAAGATGGACTGTTGGCTGGTTCAGCTGAAAAGCTAGAAGATGTGGTTGAAGAACTGGTTTAAGAACCAGAAGATGTTAGTACAGGACTAGAAGATGCTGTGAAAGGACTAGCTAGATTGGGAAATAAGGCTGGAATGCTGATTTTGGTGTCTTAGGAGAGGAATTATTAAGAAGCAGTTAAATAAGAGTTCTAAGCTGCCAAAGATATGATATAAAAAAATTAAATATCATATAAAAGGAAAGAGATAGAAAGAAATTATTTACAGTGATTAAACTGTGAATTTATTGAGTTTGAATTGAGAAGAAAGGAGCCAGAAACAGGACAGAGAAACTGTGAGGGCAAATAAGCAAATTTTGCCAGGAACAACTAGGAGAGGCAAAAAGGTGAGAAACAGGCAAGTTTGAAGTTGCAAAACGTGGAAGAAAATACAGATAAACTCAGAGAAATGTTGAAGAATTGTGGGTTCAAAAATCCCCTATGTGAAACATAGGCAAAAGAGCTTGAGATTTTCCAGAGAAACGTGACAGGAATCACGGCAAAACTATTCAAAATGTGGAGCAGCTGTTTACCTGGAGCAGGACAGCTTTGGGTTTGAACTATAGTCAAGAGCAAGTAATTTGGGCAAACTGTTTGGCAAAACAGTTGAATCAAGGTTTATGATTGACTGCAAGCCAAAGTTTAGTTGATCAGTGTTTTGAGGGCTTTAGCTTAAGAGTTAAAGCCTAAAAAATGAGGTACAGAAGCAGAAAATTCAGGGCTTTTATTGGCTGAAGTAAGTTATTAAGTTTAATATATTGTAGAGAGAGAAAAACTAGATAGTTTAAGCCTTGGAAAAAAGAAGAGTTCTGAGAGAGATTTTGGACTGAAACAAGAAGCTATAAAAAGGAGAGCTATCTGAGGCTTGACAGGGACTAGATCAAGTGGATTGCAAAGGCCACTAGTACTACAGAAGGAGCTGAAGAACAAGCTGAAGGTGCAGAAGCCTAAGATACAGCCGCGCGGGCTAAGGATAAAAGGCTTGAGCTGGAACAGACTGCAGGAGCCCAAAATAAAGGTGCAGGAGCCCAAGACCAAAGCGCAGGAGCCCAAGACTAAGGTGCAGTAGTCCAAGACCAAGTACAATGAGTCCAAAATATTTTTGGAGGACTCCAAGTATTGGCAAACCTATATTGTTTCCTTGACCCCCCAGGCCATATACCAGAAGGTTTCTAAGGGGATCTTCCTTCTGAGAGTGAACAATAGCCCATTTTGACACCTATACATATTTCTGAGATACATTTTCCCTTAGTAGAGAATGACAACCCCTTCCAGCCGGTCCCTGGCTATGACCCAGGACACACTTTGGGGACTGTTGAACAGGAACCCCACAGGCTGCCAAATAATGATAAATCCCATGCCTCAAAGAAGGAAATTAAGATTCCCTGCCCCAGCCCAGCCAATGATGAACCAACTATGTTGGATGCCACTGAGGATTTTCAACCCCTGGTAAATGCTACCACCTGGCCCACAAGAATTTTCAAAAGTTTTTACAGGTTTGATGAGCATAATTATACCCATGAGATGACAGGAAGATGCTTATTATAATTCTTACAATAAAGTGTTATGAACCTTTGGTTCACATAGGGTTTACTCTACATCCTTTTAGCACTTTACCATTTTCAATTTTGATTTCCCTGGGTCTTTCCCCATTTCCTATCAAGCCCAAGAAAATGTGGACCAACCACCCAGATTATTCTGTCCTCCAGGAGCTCCCTATGGCCCGGTTTATTTTACATAGTATCCTCCAAACCCAGATTATTTGGAGTTTACCTTTGATAAGATTCTAATTTATAACCCAGAAGCCCGCACCAGAGAAACAGAGCTTATTGGTTGTGAAGAAACTTGGATTACTGTGCAACCTTTGCTATTTTGCAACAAATATGACTACCTGCTTATGTATTTGGTACCAATGACCCCTCCCTTGACCCCACAGCCCAACCACCCACAAGAATTCATTGCTACTAAAGAGTCTACCTCCACCTAGATATTTGGAGTCATGTACATCACCCTCACTGTCTTTATCAATTCTATGGTGCCCATCAGCAGACCCTGGGCCATCCTTGGGAAATCACTATCCTACATTTTAAGATTAGTCCTCATCCTGTGGTGGGCCCTTCCTTCTGGGCCTGCAGGCTGTCCGCTTGCAAGTTCTCAGGAACCTACCACAGGATGGATCCCTAACAACTACAGCGCAAAATAGGTGCATTGTTACTCTGCTGTTGTGTTTGCTCCATTTTAAAATCTAATAAAATAATAAATAAATTTATATTAAGTTACACACTGGTTTTTAGTTTTTGTTTTTTATCTAAATATGGATATTCAATTAGATTTTCCCCACCCAATATCCCAATTATACCCTTTTTATCTCTTAATTAGTTGTTTTTGGGCTTGTAACGCCCATTTTAGAATACCCAAAAAAATTCCACCCATTTTCCTAGATTTTACTGCCAAATTAAGCACCCAAAAACAATATTTTTAAAATTTATGTTTCAGATCTTGTGTCTTATTTTAGATACCTTGTTATCATTCTTGATTACAATCCATTGTACACAACATCTGAGTGGTTTTGTTCACATGGTGAGTTGCTATCAAGTTTTGTTTTTGGTTTGAGTTTTGACTCACCGTGCTTGAGTGTATTTTTTCACCAATTTACATAGTAAACATATTTACACCAAAAGTCAACTCACACCATTTTGTTTGTGAATCAATTTATTTTGGATTGTATTTTGAATTTTTTTGCTTTGCGTGTGAGCACCTTGTTGCTGTGTTGACCCATTTTGTCAATTAACACCAAAAATTCCTGTTAAAAGAGTATATATTTTACACTGATAGTTGAAATTTGTTTAAATCTGAGGTATTTTTGGTTGTTGACATAGCTTTTCAAACTACTGTAAGAAATATGCTTTTAAATAAAAACAAGCATTGTTTTTAATTAGACCACCACCAAATTTTAAATTCTCCTTATAATCTATGACTATAAAAGTAGATTCCTCATCTAATTTATTAATATATTTTTCATATTCCCTATTTTGATGAACATAAAAGTCTTTATGTTAATTAATAGATTTTAAGTCATCATTTATAGATTCCCAAAGTGGTAAATTTTTGCTTTCACATTCTTCTTTTCTTTTTTCTAAAGATATTTTTAAATTGCAAATATAACACATGTCAGTTTGGTTTTTACTTTTTATTATATTTTTTGGTATTGGTTTATAAAAAGTTGAAAGTGATATTTTAATCTCATTTTTTATTTTCATACAGTCATATATTTCTTTTTTTGTTTTTTTGAGAGAAGTTTTATTACAGTTGGGTATTCAAACATTTTTTTCATTATCTTTATAACTTTTTTGCTGGTTTTTTTTGTAAACTGGCTTGTGTCAGGGTACCCTGCCCCAGGGGAAGGTCTGTTAGCCTCAGATGCCAACTTGCTCTGTTGGGAGGAGGGTAGAGCCCAGCATAGGAGGGATTCTAACTTGACAAGATAAGATGCTGATCAGCCTACTAAGGCCCAGGGTCCAGCAGCTGGAACCATAGTGTCAACTAACCCAGCCAAGGTGATGCACGCAATGCCTGCATATTTACTGGCTGTGATAGGAGACAGGTCTGGGATGGGGGTAGGCAGTCAGGTTTGAGTGTTGGGGGTGCTTCCATATTTGTCTGATAGGCAGCCAAATAATTGTACTTCTCACAGAATATGGCAGCTGGGTGCTTTTACCAGACTCTTTTGTGAAAGACTGTTCATGGAGTTCTTTGTTGGGCCAGGCGGTCAAAGTGGGGGATATTTTCCAAGGTAAACTCCTTGTATTACAGCTTAAGTGGGTAGTCAGATAAATTTAGCAATCCAAAGGGTGCTCTGGGCAGACAATAAAACACAGGCCAGGTTTTGGGAACTTCCTCAGGGACATGGGCTGTCAGGCCAAGATTTTCTGTTTAAACAGTAGTGAAGTGGGAAACAACCAATATTAAATAAGGAACATTATGGTAGAACCAAGTTCTAATAGTCTTATTTATTTCAGAATGGCAATATCATTTTAACAAGACTTCAAAGAGTTTAAATGTCATTCAAAAATGCTAAGTTTGTATTAAACCATCACCTAATAGCTGAGTTGCTCAGTTTTTTCTTGCCTGAGAGTTCTGGGCCCATTCTGAACCTTCTGGCCCGTCATTTCCTCTGTTGAAATGGCCTCTATCTGACAGTCTAAATATAAAGTCTTCATGGCTTCATCATTGCTACTAGTGTTTCTGTCATCCTGGATCATGAGACCTTCAGAAACTATAAGATGAGTCAACTTTTGCCCATGAATTGTGCATCTTCTGAAGTGACTTCTGGATCACTGTTTGGCCAGAGATCACATGGCCAGGTGGCCCAAACTTCTAGCCAATCATCTGAAAATACTTTGGACTTTGACTCTTCATGCTGAGCAGCAATCCCCCTTTTGGACAGCCTGTCAGTTATGACAGGAGTAATGCCATGTTGGTTCAGTGCTTTCAGCAATCTAGATTGGGCTGGATTAATCACCAGCCTATGGTGCTCTTCAGAACTCTGCAAATTTGTGACCAGGAAGGCCTTCAAATTTCCCTGATTAACCAGGTTTGAATCACAGCTTGTTCCAGCTCTTTCATTGGCTAGCCACAAAAAAACACAGGCATATGGCCCGAGGGTCCACAGGGTCCTCACAACCATCAGAGTCAGGTCCCAAGTTCAATTCTCCTAGTTGGAGTTTTCCACTTATTTTGGGAGAAATGTCATTCATGACAGCTTGTTTCAAAAGAATTTTTAAGCAATTTTTAATTATTTTTAGTTGTTTCTTTTTTAATGAGAGCTGTTATTTTTGGCTTTTTAAATTTATCTTTCTTTAGTATTCAAACTTACTTTTAGCTATTTTAAATACTATGTCAGTGGGTTCTTTTAGGGAGTAGCTGGATGTGACCAGGGATCATAGGGCTGAAAGATGCCTTTAAGGGGAAGTCTTCATTAGGCCTTTCAGGTTTTCAATGAACTCATTGCTGTTTTGATTTTGAATAATTGGCAGGAACTGGGATCTCCCAAATGCAGTTTGAGTGAGGAAGTGATTGATAAAAGTATCAAGATCATCACCAGTAATGAAGAGGAATGCTTTTTTAACATTGCAATTATTTCTCTTTTGGCGAAGCTCCCAAGAAAAAAGAATAGCATGGCAGAAGTAAAGTTAACCAAAGACATGGTAGTATTTTGAAGTTTTAATTAGGTCAGATCTCTTGAATGTGTTTTAATGAGGGAGTAGTTCTTATCAGGGTGTGGTCTTTGAATAGGGTCTTTTGGATTATAAGCTTTGTGGTGCTCTAGTTCTTTTATACTAATCTAAATGACACAATGCTAGATAAAAAGGGGTGATAGGTTTTACTATAGTTTTGAAATACTAGATCTGTTCAAGTGAGCATCTTATAAATATACACTTGAAATAACAAGACAGCAAAATCATAATCGAATTGCATTGGTCAGATTTGGTATGCCAGATAAAAATATTTTTGGGACTGAGCCAGCCATGGTCAATGAGTAGATTTAGTTATCGTGAGTAGATTGATTATTCTTTTTCAACACTATAAGGATAATTAAAATATTAACCAGACTAATCCATACTAGTTAATCAAAATGTCTGCTTCAACAGACTCTACAGCTATAAAAGAAATCAAGAATGTTAAAAGCCGTATAGAATATATATCTGCTCTGCGTGGGTGCTACCAATTCCTTGAAGATAAACCAGCAATGGCGAAAAACTTTATAGCACAAGCGAATCAAAGCTCTGGAGGTTTTGGTTACGTTACATTTCGAGGTCAGGATGAGGACGAGGCAACTTTTGATAGAGAGTTAAAAGCTAGGGATACTATGCAAGAACTTGAATTCACCCTCGAAAGTAGAGGAAAGGCGTGGACTGTCAAGGAAATGAAAGCGCTCTATCCCAGAGCTGCTACTGAATTTAGAATTTAAATTGAATTAGCAAAGAACAGTCTCGCTTCTCAAATAACCCGTCAGCTAAAGCCCTATGAGCACCCTGGCTTTGACATTGGCTTTGTCAGAAATGTAGATAAATTTTAGGTGGTTTATTAATCGTAACTAGGTTTTGAAGAAAAAAAACGCCATTTACTGGAAAGGCGGAAAAAATGATTCCACAGGTCATAAAGGCTTCCCTAAAGGAACTCATAGGAGATATAGAGGATAGATATGTTCAACATGACTATAGTGTAAGCAGATAAACTTTAATTGTTAATCTTCAGGAAATCCTTGACTTGGAGGATATTGAAAAAATATCTCACCACTCTTACGTGGATTTTTGGATTGTAAGACTGCTATTGAAGGAGCCGATTTTATTGAAGACCATCCGGAACTGCTAAATGTGAAATATCTTCGCGATATATATGAGCAGTGCTATAGATACCATTTTAAAGGCATGGTGCAAGAGGCAAAGTCACTATCATTCTCCTTCTATGTTTTAAAATATACAGGTTTCTTAAAGGAGCATGCACTTGATTTTTTTTGGTAAGCAAGTATTATTTCCAAACTAATTTTAAAGCAACCCAGAAAATGCATCGCCAACATCCGAAGATGCACAGCAATTATATGAAACTGTTAAATTACAGGGCGTCAACATCAAGAAAAAATACATTTCAAACTTCCAATATGAGTTTAGAGCCATCCCCTCGTACGATTTCGTTGCCGTTGTTCCTATTGAAGCTGAAAAGAATTACTTCCGTTTTTTGCAACTGGGAGACGATCTACGCAATGCGCTTATCAAAGGGACTTTTGATGCAGTTGACAAGGCCTTGAGACAGATGAGCCCTTCTGAACGTAAAACATCACTTACTGCCTGTGCTATTGGTGGTTATTTTTACTTTAAACGTACAATCAAGCCTACCCAGTTTGGAGTTATGTCACAAGCAGTGAAAAGAGCTCTTGATAAGTTAGCTTAGGCTATGTAATTTTGCAATAAACCATTGCCTACTATTTTTATGGGGTTCTTGCTTTTGAACTTCATTGAATACATACGTAACCTGTGGCACTTGATTTATTTACAACTCTTGTCTCGCCTACTGTTTAGTATTTGAACTATTAGTATTTTTAAAAGTGCCATTATTTTAATCTTAATGATCAATCATTCCTGTCTTTACTGGAATTTAGTTTATTCATCTCACTCAGTTAATTCCAGATACTTAAAATCATTGACAGAAGAATAAAATAAAACAGTTTAAATTGTTTTCTGGATTGAACTTGTGGGTAATATTCACCTTGATAGGTAAAGGTGTAAACATAGATAAACCTCCAACCCCTTAAATAAAAGGTAACCACCAATATCGATAGGAAGTCACTGCTAGTAATTATCCTTAATTCACATGGCATATACAATTATTTCATGTCAGAGGATACTGAATTAGTCTGTGAAAGTGTACCCCAGGCATAAAATATACAACTTTACTATTCTTTTGCAGCTTCAGGGACTTGTTACCAGCTAACCGATCCTCAGCCCACCAATTGGGAGCTCAAGCAACTGAAAGCTAATAACATAACCCAATTTTCTATTTTTGCTGTATTAAAGATGTTTTATCAGAGTTACAAAGGGGGATATATGTCAGGGATCCAGTCTTGGGCGGCCAGCCCATCATTTTCAGGGGTAACTCGGGCCAGTGATTTAGCGGGCAGGGCCCACCACAAGAGAGGAGCTAACTTAAAAAGGTAGGAAATGGACTTCCCCACCCAAGACCACAGGCCGGCGGCCGGTATGATAGTGTCGATCACCCCTGTGAGGGTGATGTACACAATTCCAAAGAGCTTGCCAGTATGGTCAGTTGGGAGGTCAGGCAAGGAAGCAGGCATAGGTTTAGGTGTCACGGGTGGTTCCATATGGATGTTGTAAGCAGGAAGATAGTTGAATTTCCCTCTAAATAATTTTAGTGTTGAGAATATCCACGGGCCTTGACAATTGTATCTAACAGCAGATTGTATGCGGGCCAAAGGATTGAGTTCGTGTATCTTTTCTGGGGTATAGTCCTTATATTCAGGCTTCAAGGGGTAATTGGTGAAGTGAACGGGCCCAAAGGGTACACCTGGTGGACAGAAGACTGCAGGTGGTGGGGCAGGAGGGCTGTGAGATCTTGTACTGATTTGGTAGAAGGTAAATACAAAATAGGGCAGTAGCTGTATAAGCCAAAATAACATAACCTTTATTCAAAAATGGCAAGAAGTTTGGAGTGTGGGGTCCTTTGGTCTGTATAGCACTCCACCTCCAAACTTAATATTGTCCATGGGGGGTTCATCAAGGCATTGGAAAAGCAGGCCCAGGGGGACTGGGTGCTCAGGTCCAAAGGCAGCAAAATGGCACCCGGCCCAGGAGTTCTTTCATTGGTCAAGAATCTAAAATTGGCTACCTGATTAACTTGCTTTAGAGTCGTGGTCATGGGGTTGGGCCGTGGGCCCGTGCCTCTTCCTGGGGACGGCTCTTGATTGACCACTGGTGTAGACTTCAAATTCATGAAGCTAATAGTTGCCGCTTCAGTACCTCTATTAGGCGCTGTGATTAGTCTTCCATTTGGTGCAATAACTTCCTTGGTTTAGTCAGTTTCACTGCACAGGCCAACATTCTCGGTATCAGCTTGTGGGGGCTCAATTCCAACAAAACACAGGCAGGCGGTCCTTCAGTCCACAGGCCTGGCAGCCCGACAGGGTCTAGGGTTGGGGCTCAATTCCTGCCCCGGGCCTGGGTTTTCAGAGAGGAAGAATTGTCAATCCTGTCAATATAGTTAAGACTATATAAGAACTTTATTCTAGAGAATCAATCTCATATAGTTGTACACTGCCTTTCAGGAAGAGAACTTCCCCAGTATCTGAGGCCCTGATCTAGTTTGTAAATTGGTTGCATTAAGGATTTGGTAATTACTTGATACACTTTTTTTAAATAAACAGATAAAAGCCTGTTAAAAGCAATGATAAGTTATGCACAAGAAAAATCATCAATGCCATTGATTTTTTATTCAATATTTGGCAGGGATTCACTCATTAGGGAGCCTTTCTCCAATTAAATGGAGAAGAGCTCCCAAGTTAAGCTTAACTAGAGTGGACCCTACTGGAGTTCCTATCATTAGCATATGTAGAAGGTGACCAAATAATCAGAATCTTCCCACAAAGAGAGTAAAGTGGTTTAATAAGTAGTAGATACTGGTGTATCCCAACACCAACCAGGGGGCCTTAGGATGAATTATTGGAGGGAATTGAGCGGTTTCAATGTAGGGGGCATGGCGGCAGTGTGGACCAAATTGATATCAAATGGACTCTTCAGTCTTATCAGCAGGTGTGGGCTTGGGAGTTTTGAAGCTCACATTTTCCTGGTCATATCCAATTAACACACAGAAAGCCTATACCAGAAGAATGAGCTCCATGTTGTTGGGTGGGGACTTAATTTATCTACTATTTAATTTTAGAAGTTGAAAATATAGATTTATTGAATTTGTTGAGAGGAATAAAAATTGTTGGAGCAATTGCTCAAACAGGGGAAGATCAGTTTAAATATTGAGTGAATATGGGGATAGGCAAGGTGGTTACCAGAGGATTCTGCAAGAGTTATTGGAAGAGTATTGCCTTTCAGGACTGCAGCAGGCTTCAGCCTGCAATGCAAGAAGCAGCAAGGTTATTTTTGGCATGTGTCTTGCAATTTGGATCCTTGCATTAGTCTGGGCTTGGATGAGAATTTTTTCTTTGGCTTGATTGCATTTTAGGTTCTGATTGGCTCTTTGGAGTCTTTGGGTGCTTGTGTGGTTCTGTGGTACATTTTTCTTGATTCTGATTGATTGTTACTCTTATTTGGATGTGATTGGAGATGTTATTAATTAATGTGATATACTTTATGTTGTTGTCAAGTCTGGTTATATGTTGGATTTTTGTTTTAAAGTGGGATTCATATTATAATTTAATATTCTGTGTTTGCTTTTGTTTGTACCTTTTCTTTTCTTGATAAAACTGTGTTCATTTAACAATTTTGAACACATTGACGTGTTGTTGTTGAATGTATTAATAAAACTTGTGTATCCAGTTTCACCATTTAAAAATTCAGTTTTGGTGTTGATTTTCTTGGTGACCATGATTGCAGTGAGCTGTTTTTGTGATTTTTCCTTTGTGAAAGAAATGTAATTCCTTACAATATCTGAGGTAATTTTCCATTGATTAGTATAAATTAATTCATCAAATAATTCATACATTGTTTTTTCATCTATGATGCTAATCAAAATCAACTCATATGTAAGCAAAATAAACTCAGATGCAAAAAATTAACTCAGGTAAGTCCTGGACTGTAAACAATTTAAATACTTTTGGTAAACTGAAAAAAGGCTAAACAAAAACACAATTAAGATCACATGCAATAATACTATATTAACATAAGGAATTTAATATTTTGGAAGCTGCTCTCTAATTGAGTGAAGTAAGGCTCTCAAATTAAATTTCATCAGTGAGGATCTAACTGGGATTTCTATCATCAGCATGTTTAAAAGGTATCAAAACAGATAAAACTCCAGAAATGGAGAGGAAATTTTAATGAAGTAGTATACACTGGTGTAATTGAGGATGTACCAGGGAGAATTTGGATGAATAATTGGAGGAATACATGTGTGTTAAATATAAGAAGAGTGTAGACAGTGGGACCAAAACAATACATGCAGAATCAGTAGACAGTTCAATAGGAATAGATTAAGGTTGATTAAGCTTATATGGGTGTTAGCCAAGAGAAACAAAAAGTAGAGTATTTAAATCCAAAGAAAATTGGGTGGTTTTGTTGAAGGGGTGCACTCATAATAAATAGGGATCTGCTAATATTAAGTGAAAATATAGAATTTATTTTCAAATTGAAAGAAAGATATTCTGGAGCATTGGCTCTCAGAAAAAAGTAATATATTAAATACTGATCAAGGTATTGGGAGTGCATGTGCAATTTATCATGTCAGGCTGCAAGGTTTTCTTAATACTTAATGTATCTTGCCAGGATCTTAACAAGCTTCAGCCTGCAATCAGGCAGAAACAAAAGGCTTGTTTATTAGAGATTATGAAATTCATTGCTTGAATTGAAGGGCATGAAATTCAAGATTGGTTTGATGAGGTGACTATCCTTGAGTTTGGCTTGTTTTTCTGATTGCTTAATTAAATGCACTACTGGCTCTAGGGGATTCAATATGCATTTAATATGATTTCTATTGCTTCATATTGCTGTTTGAGTATATCTGAAGTTTGAAAATGTTGCCACTGACTCTCTAATTGGTTGATTTTCTTGCTTTTAGTCTTGATCATGGCTCTTATCAATTTTAAAGTGGAAATTATATAGTTACATGTGGGCTTACATATATTTTTACTTTTGAAAATGAAATTTGGATGAAAAACATTAGTTGGACTTAAACAAGGTGATTAAAATTTTCACATTGTTAACTGCAATTTAGGGCCAATTTTTTGCATTTAGTAATGCTGAATTTATGTCAGGTTCTGTGTTTCATTTGGCATTGATTTTATTATCAGGAGACTCCACATTGTTATTAGCATTACATTTTTCATTGGCTTTATATTAATGTGATCAATAGCGGGAGAGGAATAAGTGGAGTTCCTTATAATTAAAATTTAAATTGCACATTCCAAACTATAAACAAAATGACTCAATACAACAAGAAAAATAAGTTGGGTTTGTTCTGAAACATATTATAATATAATTGAAATTCTGATGAGGTACCAACAGAAGTGCAAAAACAGGAAAGAAAAATTAGACCAAGTTATAAACAAAGCTCAACAATCACAAAGCAAAAAAAGCCATACAAGATGTATGATTTTTGCATCCTAAAATAGAAAAATAATATTTTAACATACAATCAATGACTATTTAATTTGGGAATAGAGGCAGTTTATTGAGTTTTAAGGCTATTAATTTTTATATATAAGTTTAAGAAACTATCTAAATTAGGACTCATGATCATAATAAAATCCAGACCATAAAATTTTAAACTTCCTCTTTTAGTGAATTTTTGCTTGGTTTATTTTACAGTGGTATTTACTAGCAATAATAATTTTTATGGCCTCAGCAAGTAAGCAAGCAAGGCAACAACCAAGATAGTGTCAGCAGAGGGATGGCTCAGAATGAATAGGCCCCCATTTACACTCAGATCTTTGATGTGAATAACAAGCAAGCCAACCTATAGATGACTCCTGACCCATATGAGTTTGACTTGGCTGACAGTCACCAAGAGGTTAGCTCTGCTTGTGCTCCTTTTCTTAACCCCACACATGACATCAGCTAATCAGAATGGCAACCCTGGTTTGGAAAAACTGTCCACCAATAGCCAACTTGCTCCTCCTACTGCCAATCAGGCTACAGCTCCTGTGATCCAGTGCCCTAAGCGCCAAATTATTACCGCACAAATTCTACACAAAATTGTGGCACTAAACCAGTGTAGTCTGACCTGGGAAAATTGTCAGCCAATTAAAGTTTTTTGAAGCCACTGCCATGAGAAATTTGACAACTTCATGAACAAGGGAAATAGAATTTGGATATCCAAGAAGCAGAAGAAGACACCCAAGTCCTTAATAACTGAAGCATACCTAATTATGCCTAATATCCTGCAACAGGACCCCAATCTTCCCCTGATCCAGGTCCAGAAACAACTTTTGCACCATGGCATATGGGTTTCCAAGTGCATGGTGCAGCTCTGGATATACAGCAAAGTGGCCTTAGTCTTAATGTTGATCTATTTCTTTGGGGACCAATGGGATGGTAGCAAGGATTCTCCATATGATCCTGCCATCAAATCCACTCTTAGCTAATGCTTGACAAGTTTGTCTTATTATGTCATGTTCATCTCCTACTACAAATTGTCCATTACTTTTGAAAATTTTGGGGAACAAAGAAAATCAAGTAAACCAACGAAAGGAAGAAGGTCAAGAAGGTGACTTTCATTGATGCATTTCTGGCTGTTTTGGACAAGGGTTTTGTCTATTATCAGACAGCCCCTGATTACACCAATGATTATGAGTATAGCCATATCCTCAGTGGATTACTCAACTCCTGGGACAGCTTGGATTCCTCCTATTGGGTTTTATTGAGTCATCAGATGAAGAGTAGTTCCACCACTATCAAGACCATCCAAGGACGTGAGCACCAGGCCTCAATCTACCCAGTTGGTCACACAAACATCCACCAGGTCAATGATGTGTTCTTTAATATTGGGGACAAATTCTGGGAGTGCTGCTCACAGGCTTTTAATGATCTTTATCTTGGTGTTCTTGACCACAACTCTCTCTTTGGTCAGAAGATAATGGCTGACCTTTTTGTCCTACTTGTTTTTCATGTGAATATAAGCAGTCAATAACAAAAGAAGAGTTTTTGTCACTGCAGTACATGGCTTTTTATCAACCAATCAAACTAATGATCAATGAGGAATATCACAGATTATATCTGCTAGCCTTCTGGAAAAATTCACTTGGTTTATCTCCTGCCACTACCAACTCCCTCCACATTTCAACTTCTCCCACTCAATACCAGGACCAAAGCTCCCAACTCAACACTGCCTTCACCCCTTCTTTTACTCACTACTCTTCCTCATAAGCGCCCCTCTTCCTTCTTCAAATAAAAATCCTCTGCTATCAAACATTTATTTTTTTATTAATTTATTTCACTACCCAAAATTAAAAATTATGATTATATCTCTTAATTTTTATTTTTTTATATTTTCTTGTTTAAATCTTATATTTATTATGCCATGTACTGGATCTAGAACAGATTTTAATTTTAAATTTTTAGAAATTTGAATCCCATACATGATGAAGAAATTTGATAACAATAGTCTGAATATCTGTATTAATTATAAGCCTGTTGGTGGGAAGGTTATTGGTCATAATATCATCATAAGTCAGGTGAACTTGATAATATGATTGAATCTTCCAAAATAACCCCCATTTAGCGCAAGAGATAGTATACTGCAGTGAAGAACAGCAGTGCTGTCTTGGAATAAGGGTTCATACATGTGTTTCAATATCTACATTTACGCCCTATCAGGAAAATAATTCCCAGAGAAGCATTCTGATTAATGAAAATTTCTGTCACTCTTATCAGACGTGCATGTTGTATGGGGATCAAAAATTAAAAATCCTAAGCACAACATTACTGTAAGGATTTTCATTTCTTTTTCTTACATAAAAACAGTTTTCAATTGAAAAGATGGACATAAATGACAACAAAGATCAATACAATCCACCAAACAATAAAACTTCATTTTTTAAATGCATAAACAGAGCCATTGAATTGTTTAAACAATTTAATTAACAGAAAATTAAAGAATCTTCATTTAAATCTTAAAAATTCAAAACCAAAACCAAAAATAAAGATAAACAATATAAAATCTACTTTAAACCACCAGAGAGCTCCTATTGTCATCAATTTAGATTCAATAAATTAATTCAAACTGCATTTAATTAGCAGTGGCTCCAAAACTACTCACATATATCAAGAAACAGCCAATTAATCTAATTTTAAATTCACAACAGACTCAAAAAGATTAGATTGTGCTCCTAAAAAGTAATATCCAGGATAACAACCAAGCCAAAGTAACAATTTACATCCAAGCCAGTGGTGCATAACAGCCAAACCCAACTAAGAATCACCTAACCTGCCCATCAATCAAACGTTCATCTCTTTCAATTTTATAGGCTGCATATTTCTGCATGCCTGTAAATAATTGTTTCAACACTAAATGAAAGTGCAGGATAAATGGGTAAACTCTTCATTCCTTCCCCAAATTCTCATCAGTATTTAAGCTGATAACTCTCTTCAGAGCAGATTTATCTGACAGCATTTCTTCCCTTATCTAATTAACAATAAATTCTATATTTTCTAAAAAGCATATTAGTACTGTAAATTCAGAACCTAAACATAAAAATGCGGGATTGTCAAATCCTTGGTCCAAATTTTGAATTTCTTGAGCAGATAACTCAACCAACAAAAGACAAAACTCAGCAAACAAATGTGGGATACATGAATCAGAAATGCAGGATTCTAATGTACAGTTTGAGATTTCCTGTATTTCAAACTAATCATAGACATCATGTAAAACTTAACAAATATGAAATTGCGGGATTGTCAAATCCAAGAACAAAATTCAAATCAAAATGAGGTGAATTTAAAAATAAATATAATTTATGGGTGTCTCAAAAAGGAAGTCAAAGGATCTAGAGTGGATTTGTGCTGATTCTTTTAGAAAGCACAGTCATTCTCAAAATTCACCCTATTCCAGTTTAGGACGGCTAAAATTTAGATCATAATATTCACCAACTTACCACACTTAACAATAAAATTGACTAAAATATACACTCCTCTTTTTAAGATTATTTTTTAATAAAAATTTATTATGCTTTCTTTTAATAACAACCAAATAAACAAGATGTTCCCTGGCCTTGACAAAATCATGCAGGGCTACACTGGGTCTCTTAACAGTGAAGCCTCTGTCTATGGCCACTCCCAACCTGCAGGCCCCTCTGCAAGCACCACCCAGGAGTGTGTTCTTTCTCCTGCAACTTCCAGCATGGCCCTGTTTGCCCATCATGCACAGGCAGCTGCTAACCCAGATTGTGTATCAATACTAGCATTTGGAATTGGCCAATTGTACCAAGGGGTCACCCAGAGAACCCAGAATCCAGAAACAGCCAATAAAATGGCACTGTCTGGTTTCCAAGTCAGACACACCCCACCTCTAGCCAAACAGCCTGCAAGACTCATAAGAAAATTGATAACTCTGGAGATTGTTCTCAAAATGGTTGAAAAGCAAGGGATGCTTATGTCCCTTGGGGAAATTGCAGCCGTGATGGGTTTTGCAAAGTCCACTGTGGCTGCAACCCTGCAGGCCCACACCAACTGTGCCCCCTGCCAAGAAGACCCCAACTGTGGTGATCCAAATGTGTACTGTTTTGCAGGTGAGGGTTGATTTGGCTTCAAATAAAGACAATATGCTGAAGAGTGACAATGTGTGGTTAGCTGGCAACGCTTTAAACTAGTAGGTAACATAGGGCTGCTAGGGGTAAGTAAAGGGAGCCTAGTAGGTAACCTGGTATACTAGAAGTGAGGTAAGCCTAGTAGGTAACATGGTATACTAGGGTAAGTAAGGCCTGGCTGGTAGGTAACAAAGGACTACCAGAGGCAGATGTTGTCTCCACCCAGAAGAAGATGTTGGCTGCTTTGGGCTATAGTGCTTCACCTAGCAGTGAACTGTGGCTGCAGGAAGGTGAAGACTGAAATAGCAAGCAGGGAACTTTGTCTGTCTGGGGGGAGTAGGTTTGGACCCCTGGCAGGTAACACGGGCTGCCAGGGAGGGGAAGAGCTCTGAGGGCTCAACGTACCCTGATACGCTTACAGAAGGTCTGTGAGCAAGCACCCTACCTAATGAACTGGTAGGATGTCCTTGTTTATGCCCCTATGAGAGCTTTGGGGAAACCCCAGGGTGAGCATTGGAGGGTATATATTTGCTCAGAGGTGTCACCAAGGTGGCTTGCTTGGGGAAGCAAGCTGCAGAACTTGGTGTGATCAGGCCTCTGGGAAGTAGAGCAGATTACTCTGCAACTAAAAGCCCAGACTTAATCACCTGGGTGAGTAAAGACAACACATAGGCATTGATCTATGGTTGAATGGCCTAAGTGGACTGCCACTTGCAAGGGCCCAGTCAAACACCAGTTCAATATAGACTCATGCCTGGGTCTACAAGTTCTGGTAATGGGGGCTGAGATAAAAAACCAAGGTGGTTCACAGAATTAGCAGAGAAAACTAGCAAGAGGGACTGTTTGGTCACAGTGAAGGCTAGTTGATGAACTGTTAATTCATATTGAATGGAATGGACCAATATGGTTCAGTGTGTTAAAGGAACAAAGGAGGTTCCTAGTGAAGATTTGGCAAGGAACTGGTTAAGGATAAGCAGAAGGACAAGAAGACATGATGAAGGACTAGCAGATCATAGTGTAGGATGGCCAAAGGACCAGAAGTTGGTGCTGAAGAACTGAGAGAATGACCTAGCTGAACTGGATGCAGAGGCTGGAAGAGCTGATTTAGTGACTTTTGAGAATAAATTTGGATATAAAGAAGCAGTTAAAGAATAATTAAATACTGCCTGTTTATGATTAAAAAAAGGTTTAAAAAGCATATAATTAAAAAGAAAGGGAAGAAAAAATATCCTATAGTTTGTTAGAACTATATGTGATTTTTAGAAAAGGGATTAAAGAGGAAATGGACCAGAAAGAAGCTGGAAGAAGAACAGAGAAACTGTGAGGGCAAAAGAGCAAATTTTGCTGAGAACAACTAGGAAAGACAAAAGGACAAGCAACAGGCAGGTTTGAAAGTGCAAAACGTTGAAAAAAACACTGAGAAACGCAGAGAAACGTTGAAAAATCAAAGGGTCAAAAATCGCCTAAGTAAAACATATGTGGAAGCGCTCAAGATTTGCTGGGGAAACGTGACAGGAATTACGGAGAACTGTTTGAAATGCAGAGCAGTTGTTTACCCAGAGCAAGACAGCTTTGGGTTTAAACCAGGGTCAGGGACAGGTCATCTGGGTAAACTGTTTTGGCAAAACCATTAAGGCAAGGCATTTGATTGGCTGCAAACTGGAGTCTACTTAATCAGTTTTTTAAGGGCTTTAACTTAAGAGTTAAAGCCTAAAAAATGAGGAGCAGAAGCAGAAAATTCAGAGCTTTCATTGGCTGAAGTAAGTTTTGAAGTTTAATATATTATATAAGAAGAAAAACAGGATAGTTTAAGCTTTGAAGAACCAGAGTTCTAAGAGAGGTTTTTGGTCTGGAACAAGGGGATATAAAAGGGAGAGCTATCTGAGATTCTTCAGGGACTGGATCAAGTGGATTACAAAGGCCACCAAAGCTAAAGAATGAGCAGAAGAACAAGGATAGGAAGCCAGAGCTGGGTTAGACCACAGGAGCTTAAGATTAAGATGCCGGAGCCCACAACTAAAGTGCAGGAGCCCGAGACCAAAGCGCAGGAGTCAAAGACCAAGTACAAGGACTCCAAGTATTTGCACAGACCCTTTCTTATTCTCTACCCCAAGGCTATATCTCAGAAGGTCTTTAAGGGGATCTTCCTTCTAACAGAGAATAAAGCACCTATTACAACCCCTATCTGAATTTCCTGTGTGAAAAGAGTATATAAGTCTCATGAGTCAATTGCCCCATTTTTTCTATCCTAGCCCAGAGGATGAGGAATCCTATCACCTAGGGTGCAGAAAGTTTGCCTCTAGTAAATTGGCCCAGGAGGAGTGGGAGAAGATGACAAGGCATTTGGAGATGAAAAATAGAGGAAGAGAGTTCATCAGAGAAGAGTTTGCAAGACTATTACAGGATTGGTATTGGCCTACAGAAGGGCTGGCCCCTGCTGAAGTCAAGGTATACAGTGAAGACGCTTGCTTGGTGATTGGGAAGGTACTGGAGAAGTTTGCCCTTATGCAAGCCAAGTATAAGCTTCTCATCAACCCTTCACCCCTGTTGGAGAATGACAACTCCTCCAAGCCGGTCCCTGGCTACAACCCAGGACACACTATGGGGACTGGTGACCAGGAACCCAACACCAACTGATGCCTGTTCTTTGAATGAAGGTGAAAAAGCCCACCCCTCATGATGGTATTATGGAGCGTGACCCATGGATGCCCCTGGTCCTGGTACGTCTCTAGTTGGGACTCCACAGCATCTTCACCAACAAAAGAACGGTGAATTTGTGGATGCACGGAGTTGTGGTTACTGCTAGAATCTTGTCCAATCAAGTTCTCAGTGGCCCCATTTTGGTGGATACCAATCCCTACAATGCAAAAATCATTAATTTTATCAAAGGAAAGGCAATGATAGCCTGTAATGACGTTGTTTTTTTGTCATATGCCAAGATTTTGGCAAGTATTCAAGACTTTGGGGGAAAGCATATCCAATCTGATGTATACAAGCGCGGCCCAATACTGTATCAATTTTTTGGGGTTTTGTTGGCAGTTTCCCTATTGGGTGTCAATCATTACTCCGCTTTTTCAAACACAGCAGATGGGTATGCCTTCCAGATGGAGCTCAAGGTTATGCTGGAGGAGTGGGCTATACAAAACACTGCATATACAGTTGTACTAAGTGCTGAGATAGAGCAGCAGGAATGGGCAACCCATGAAAACAGGGCTGCGGGGCATACCTGTTGGTCCTACCCCAACAATCACGCTGACATGCATCTTGCAGATGTATGTATCTACAATTTTGGTTCTGCTCTCAGACGCTTAAAGCCTGCCACATACAATGAACTGTGCACCTGAATTGATAAGGGTTATGAGCTTTTCCTTTCCATATTTGTCCAGGATTTATCTGATCTTTTCATATTCTATGCAAGTGATTATGATAAGTCCAGTAAGGACTCCTGCCTGCCCTCACACCAATCCATTTGTTTCATCAAGCCTGCATATGTGACAGAAGACAAATTTGAGCAATTGAAGCAATCAGCTCTTACTGCCCCTTCCCAGTCAACAAACCCTGCCTCCCCAACCCCCCATCAAGACACCCGCCTTCCAACCCTGACTCCCAAACAACCGCCCATTCCCTCCCCACCATCTCTGATGCCACCCCTCTCACAGGCGCAGATGAAGGCAACATTCATTCTGCCCATTCCCTTCCCTTCCTGTCCTTTGATTAGTAAATAAATCTTTTCTTTGTGACAACTCATTAAAATTGATTTTGTTCTTTCAGTTCATAATTAACAATATTTTCTTTTTACATTATCAACATTTCCCATAATTAGTACAATGTTGTACATTTTACGCATAGCTTAAAATTATGAGCATACATATTTTTGATCATCATTAATAAATTAAAGACAATAAACGTAAATATTGCATTAGAATATTGCAATTAGACGTCAACTCTTGATATTTTGATATTATGTGTATAACTCAATGCATATTGTTTAATAAAATCCATTGTAAACTTGGCCTTTTCCATTATAATTTAATGAAATGTACTGTTTTTATATTAGGGAGTCATTAACGCTTAGTACAAATATTGATACATAGTGCATTTTAAAGCCTTTATATTTACCTATTGGTAATAATTCTATAAACTTTTTAGTTGGATTTTGCAAGGTGATAATAATGTAATGTGTTAATAAATTACTGTTTTGTTAAAACCGCAGGCTCAACCCGCCAGCAAGGTTTCAATCAAGCGGGTTTTTGACCCGCAATCTGATTATCCAGTCACCCAAAGCCAGAATAGGAAGTCAACTTGAATTACCAAATTCAACAACATCACAGATGATGATCCTTCACAGTGGATACTTTGATTTGGCGCTTGACTCATTATCAGGATCACACCACCCCCTTCTTCCATCCAGCCATGTGATCACCAATCTTGTTCCTGTTATCCTTGATTCACATGAACTATATAATCACTATCTCTCAATAAAGATTATCATCTATCTTCTAAATATTTCCCCCTTGTAACTCTGCTAAAACAGCACAGCTACAACATTGGTAGCACAAGTAGTTTCTCCATCCTACCTTATCTTGAATAATTCTGCCTGTTACCCGCACACGCCGCAGCCAACAAATCCTTGACAGAATCATGTCTGGCCTCCTGCCCAACTAGACTCTGTATACTCCTGGTACCAAGATACCCGATGGTTTTGTCCTGTACTAAAACATGGTAATCCTGCTACCTGCCTTCAACACCATGTCTGTGCAAGGTTTTTTCAGGCTCCTTCATTGATGCCGTAACCAGCCGATGAAACCATAATGCCCACCTATGTAGCGCAAAGACTACAAAGTGCCGCCTTGGAACCCTTCGCCAGGGCCAATGACAACAACACCGCCGCATGGATCCAGTCTGCCCAGAGCAAGCTGGCCCAGATGGAATGCCTGCAGCAATTTTGGATTGTGGAAATCTCCATCTGCCTGACCCATGACACTGGCACCTGGTGTGACAAGTGGCACAAAGAACGCACCAACAAGAACTGGGATACCTTCAAGCAAGACTTCTTGGCAAGGTTTGTGCTTAAGGAAACAGCACTCATAATCATACGCCAAGTAAAGAACCTAACCCAGACAGGCACCGTGAAGGAACTCACCCACACTTACAAGGAACTCCAACTTTGTGCACCATCTGACATGACCTTTGACACCCCAGCTACACACCTCATGTACTATGACGCCCTTAAGTTGCATGTAATGAGACACATGAACCTGGACCAAGTGAACAACCTACAAAGCCTGTACCACAAAGCAGAGAAAGCAGAATAAACATCCAACGCCCTTCATAAAGCACAAACTGGAAAACAAGAGAGACCCAAAGAATCCCACACAGGCAGGTGCTCCACTTGACCACTCCCTGAAAACAATGGGAATATCACCAACCATAAACCCACAAGCTCAAACAGACATGGGAATGGAAACAATGGCCAGTCAATCCGTACACATTTCTGTGTCACTGTCACACAAGGCAACCAAGATGAGGGAAAAGCCCGGGGAGAGCACTAAGTGAGCCAAGCTCTCCCCATGGAACTCCTGACTTGCCCAATGATGTTTACCAAATCAAGGACGTGGACTAATGTCTAATGATCCAAGTACCCTCAGAGGACCTGGTACTGTACACCATTTCCAGACATCCCAATAAGCTGATGTCCATTCCTTTCCGTTTTCACAGTTACACAGGCTCAGCACTCCTGGATTTGGGCGCAGACCAAACCCTAGTCAACAGTAGCTTTGTGGATAAGTTCAAGCTGGCCAATAATCCTTTGCGGATTAAAAATGTGGTCCTGGCTGATGAGCACCACATTGCGGTGACAAGGGAAACTGCCCCCTTCTCTGTCATGCTTGAGAACCTCCACTCCACCATCCAAGGTCCCATCATTGACTTCCCAAAATTTGACATTGTACTGGGGTTAGACTGGTTACAAAAGAACAACCCTCACGTAGACTGGGTGACCTCAGTCTTGACCATCAAGCGTGAAGGTGTCAACCACCAGATCTACCCTGACTCAGTGGACCAACTCCTACACAACCACATCTTTGTGCGCATCACAGAGACCCTGGACAAAAAGGAAAACCCAAAGGCAATTGACTGGGACTTCTGCCAGTACAATATCATAAGCTTCAAAGATCACCAGGATACCTCCACGCCTCAGGATTGCAAAATTGTGGCCCGCCATCCAGAGATCTTCAAGGAAGCGCTACCTGGGCTGCCCCCTGAGAAACACATCCAACACTCCATTTAACTCAAAGGACCTGTCCCCAAAACACACCCTATCTACAGACTGACCCCAAACAAAGACAACGCCCTACACGCCTATCTCAAGGAGGCATTGGAGAAAGAACTTATCCACCACTCACAGTCTCCTTTTGGGGCTGCCATGTTCTTTGTGGCCAATAAAGACGGTACCTTACAGCTGGTCATAGACTACCAAGCCTTAAACAAAGTTAGCACCAAGAATCATTATTCACTACCACTGATTGACAATCTCTTTGACGCCTTGGGAGGAGCCACAGTCTTATTCAAGATTGATTTGACTACAGGCTACAACCAGATTTTTATTAAGGAGGAAGATATCCCCAAAACAGCCTTCCACACTAAATTCGGCTCATAAAAATGTGTGGTGCTCAACTTTGGCATGACAAACGCCCCTTCCACCTTTGTGACCTTCATGAACAAAGTGTTTGCTCTACACGTAGGAAAGCATGCCCTAGTCTATCTAGGCAACATTATTGTCTACAAGCCCTTGGTGGAACAGCACCACAAGGACCTAGAGGCATTCTTTGCTACCCTGGCATGACACAAACTGTTGGCCAAACCCTCCAAGTGCCAGTTCTTCTGCAAGCAACTACCCTTCCTGGGACACATAGTCTCAAAAGACGGCATCAAACCCAACAGTCAAAAGATACAGGCCATATGCAAGATGCCACCACCCAAGGATAAGCCGGAACTCTGCACCTTCTTGGGGATGGTGGCCTATGTACACTGCTTCATACCCAACTGTGGTGTTTTGACTACCCCCTTATCTGCCATAACAGGCGCCAAATCCAAGTTTGTGTGAACCCCCCAATGTGACCTCTGTTTTAGACACCTCAAGGAGAAGCCCATGACAGCTCCTATCCTGCAATACCCCAAATGTGACAGGGAATACCAAATGGAAACCAACGCCTCAGATGCATCCATTGGGGGAGTACTACAAATCAAAAATAATGATGTTGAATTCCTGCCCATAGCCTATGAATCACAAAAGTTGAAGGATGGCAAGTGTTGATACCCTATCCACAACAAGGAACTGCTGACCATTGTGCACTGTCTAGTCAAATGGCGTTGTTATCTGGAACGGCAGGAAGAGTTCACAGCATTAACCAGCCACAAGTTGCTCATATATTTCAAAACCCAAGTAATTCTATCTTGCCGCCAAGCCTGCTGGATGGAGCTCTTGGAGAAATTCAATATGCTCATACAGTACAAACCTGGTCCCAAGCTTGCCATGGCAGACACCCTCTCACGCATATATGTCCGTGCCACAAGAGGGGAAAATGGGCTTGACCCAGACTGGCCTCTCTTGGTACTACAAACAAAGGACAAGGGCTTCCCCCTGGTACAACTGACATAACAAAGGGAACAGTTATCAAAAAAACACCTATTTGCTGATGTGTACAGGACCCTGCACAGAAAAATGTCCAATGGTAAAACCATTCCTTACATCCCTACACATCAGCAAGTAGACACCATCCTACAATATCACAGAGACCTCGGACACACCAAGAGTCAAAAACTATATGAGTTCCTTAAGCACAAGGCCTGGTGGCCAACCCTATATTGTGACATTCAGGAAGTCCTAGAGCAATGTGAGGTATGCAAAAAAATTTCCAAAAGAAAAACTCCTCCAAAGTCAGTACTACCCATCCTCACACAACTGCCCTTCAAGGTGTGGGCCCTTGACATTGTTGGCCCCATGCCAGGGAAACACAATTTATTAAATACATTATCACTGCCATAGACTTTGCTAAAAGATGGCCAGTAGCCCAAGCAGTAAAGGCGCACACTGAAAATGATGTATTACAATTCATTAGAAAGGAGATAGTCAGCAAGTTTGGAAAGCCAGAACTCCTGATAACCAATGGAGGGAAAGAATTGACCTCCAAAAACACCAACATATACCTCACTAAAAATGATGTCAAACATACCGTGACAACACCATACCACCCACAGGCCAATGGACGTGTAGAGCAGCTTAATGACAGCCTTGTGCAAGCCTTAGCCAAGCTCACCGCCGGGAGACCTTAAGACTGGTATAAGCAGCTATTGACTGCACTACTTGTGTGCCAAACCCAAGTGAACAGATCCACCGGAAAAAGCCTGTTTGAACTGGTATACAGCACACAGCCAAATATCATTCAAGCATTGACAGGACCTAAGTTAGAAATTCAAAGTCAAGTCCCCTTTGTTCAGACCCTCAAGTAGTAGAGGCCAACAGCAAACAAGCAGCCAAAGAAAATGAACGTTTACAAAAGACCTTTGTTCCCATCTGCAAAAGACATGAAGTCAGGGACAAAGTCTGGGTTATGAATGTTGACAAAAGCAAACTACAACCCAAGAATGTAGAGCCAGAAATCATTCTAAAGGTAAACAACAATAACACTTACCTTGTACAAGGGCTTGGAAAATGTAAGCAAGACAAGACTCTACACCATGATTGCCTACAACCTTGCAAAGCAAGACAGAAACAACAAGAAACCGCCCTGCCTGCCACCAAATAACAACTAGTTCAATATGGCGCCTGGGCTCCTGACAACCTCCCTGACAACCTGCCCCCAGAGGAGGCCAACCTTCAGTTGGGGGGGGGTGTCAAAACCACATGCTTGACCCGCCAGCAAGGTTCCAAACAAGAGGGTTTGTGACCCACAATCCAATTATCCGGTCACTTGAAGCCAGACTAGGAAGTCAACTTGAATTACCAAATCCAACAACATGAACAGATGATGATCCCCTATGGTGGATACCTTGTTTTGGTGCTTGACTCATTACTAGGATTAAGCCACCCCCTTCTTCTATCCAACCATGTGATCAACAATCATGTTCCTGATATCCATTGATTCACTATGACTATATAATGACTATCTCACAATAAAGATTATTATCTAGCTTCTAAATATTTTTTCCCCTTGTAACTCTGCTAAAACAGCACAGTTACAACAAAAATATAAGAGTTGACATCTAATTGCAATATTCTAATACAATATTTACATTTATAGGTCTTTGATTTATTATTGATAATGAAAAATATCATGCGTTGAAGGTAGTACAGTAGTTTTAAAATCTATGGCAACAAACAAAATGAACTCAGATTTAAACAAAATGAATTCATATTTAAGCAAAATTGAAATAAACCCAAATTTATTGTAAATCAATATAAATTCATTTTTTTATTTTTTTTTAAAAAATCTGAGTTCATTTCATTTAAATATGGATTGTTTTTGCTTGTTGCCATAGCTTTTAAAACTACTGTACTATAAAAACCAGTTTTTTGATGTAATTCAAACAAAACGGCAAATATCTACAGTCTTATCAACAAATTAGAGTCAGCCCTCCAAAAGGTTGTTGAGCTTGAACATAACATACAGTAGTTTTAAAATCTATGGCAACAAGCAAAAATACTTCAGATTTAAACAAAGAAACTCAGACGTAAACAAAATTAAAACTAAATAAATCTATTGTAAATCAATATAAATTTATTACTTTTAATTTTGTTTACATCTGAGTTTCTTTGTTTAAATCTGAAGTATTTTTTCTTGTTGCCATAGCTTCAAATCTAATGTAAGGGAAATTGTGGTAAATCAACTGGGAAATGAGGGAAGAGCCTTGGTCCAGCAAAAAAAACCCGCAAAAAATAGCCAGGGAACAATAGTCAACAAAGAACACAAGGAAATAGTTTTAAATCTTCAAAAGGAAATACTTCAGTGGTTATATTTTAAAAATGAAAGTTACAATTTGTGGAAATTTGGAAAACCGACAGAAAGAATACTCAAAAAATAAAATTTATTGAAGGAAATGAAAGCTCAAAGGAAATTAACACAAATGAAGAGGAAACCAATCAAATGGAAACAGATGAAAATGAAGCACAATAAAGAAGGTACAACACGCCATTTTGAAAACAGCATCTCAAAAAACGGCATCTCAAATTTAATTTGAGATGGTGTTTTTTGCATTAGTGATTTTGAATCACAAAAAATAAAATAAACAATAAAATAGTTAAAATTTACATATACTTTTATAATACAGCATCTCAAATTTACGCCATCTTGATTCTGTCACTTTGAGTCAGATTAATTAAATCTTATTTTGCTAACTTTATTTACATATGAAAACACTTAGTGTGGGGCATGTTTACGCCATCTCTACTTTACGTCATTTTGAATTACACCATCTATCTTAAACTAAAATAAGCTTACACCTGAACTAAAATAAAGCCTGTGGTATAGTGCCAGAAGATGTTCCTATAGTATTAATCTAAGACACTTATAAAAGGAACAACCTAAAAAGATGCCACTATGATAGTCCTTCTAGTGATTGTCATTGCTGGGTAAAAAAACAGTTTTGTTATATGTAATTTATAACTTTATTATACATGGATACATTGATAAGGGTTTCATCAATAAAATATTCTAATAGTGATTTTAATATGGAAGAGGGTGATTACGCCATTTTGATTTACGTCACTTCAAATTCCACCAAGTTTCACATCACCCAATTGA
The DNA here is from genome assembly GCA_014839935.2 of Entomophthora muscae. NCBI lineage: Eukaryota > Fungi > Entomophthoromycota > Entomophthoromycetes > Entomophthorales > Entomophthoraceae > Entomophthora > Entomophthora muscae. The sequence continues at coordinate 43,553 of QTSX02005732.1, read as the reverse complement.
TTTGATGAGCAAAATGGATAGGGGAAAATAAGGGGAAATTACACATGACGCCAGGCTATGCTATATCAATTCCCCCACTGCAATTCTTGCTTTCCACTTTTCAAAGTATAGTTTCACGTCAAAACCAACATTAATAAAAAATGTAAGAAAACATATGAAAATTTGCGAATATATATTTTTTCATCTCCTCAAAACAACTGGGTATTTTTTAAACCCAGTTGTATAAGCTAGTTTTTGAGAAATTCAAGTTTTACTCTTTGGCCTGTTTGAGGTTCCACTGTAAATTTGTTAATTTAATATGAAAAATGGTCAAAAACACTATGTTTTTGAGCTACAGCACCTCAATTACGTCACTTCAAAAACGCCATCTCAAGAGCAAGTTTTCAGTCAAAACTCAAAGTTTTGCCTACTTGCGTTACTAGTAAAAAAATTATTTTTTCAAAAAAAACATTGAAATTTTGATAGTATATATTATTTGATCTCCTCTACAATTCTATGTAAAAAATTGATACTTTTATATTAAAAACATTCTTGTTTTTCTCTTTAAAAACAACCTCCAAATTGCTCATATTTTGATACTAATTCACTTTTAGATGCCTCCCAAGTCCATCAACAAAGCTGCGTCCAAGGCCTTCAAGGCCTCAAAGTCCAAGACCACTCCTCCAAAGGCCAAAAAGACAAAATCTACCCCTAAAAAGCAGCCTGCTAAGGGTAAAGCTCCCCCCAAGACCCCTACACCCTCACCAGAGCCTGAGGAAACAAGCCCAACCCCTCCCCATTCTCCTTTTGTTTACTCCCTGTCAGACCCTCAAGAGAAGTTATTCAACTTTAACCGCCACTCTGACCTCACTTCAGAGCCTGAGAATGAAGAAGAGCAGGAGCCTGAGCCTGGTGCTCCTGCAGATGAGCCAATTGAGCTCTGGGATCTTAATACCATCCATAATGTATGCAACAGAAATGGCACATTTGCTGTGCCCTCCACATACCCTATCAGCTATCCAATTATGACAAAGAAGGGGGGTGCTGGCTTTGTCCACAAGGGCTACAGCTTCAGCTGTAACAGCAAGAAGAAGCCCATCTGTCAGCATCACTTCAAATGTGATAACGTTGGCTGTCCAGCTAGACTCAACACCTATGGGTTCACTCATTTTAAAGCCCTGACCATTGGGCATGACTGTGCCAAGCCCTTTGATCCACTGTATCAACTGATTTGCTGGTTTCTTTGCTAGGTCATACCAACCACCAAAGACCAAACTGCAACTGAGGTTGTAAACAATGCACTCATTAATCTAAATGATACCCAACTGGCAATTGTTGGTGGCGCCTCAAAACTTCATAGATATCTCACTGACCAGAGATATGCTCTGAGCACTGAAGGCGTTAGTGCTACATCAATTGACCACTTGATTTTAACTGAAGAGCAAAAGCTTTCACGGCATGAAGAGAGATTTCTCCTTCACAATGATGGGCAACATGCCCCAGAGCGGATCATCTGCTTTGCTACCTCCAAGGATCTTTGCAACCTTTTAAAATACAAAACCTGGCTTGCAGATGGAACATTCTCAACCTGCCCAAAGCTCTTTAGCCAGCTTTGAAATATCCATGGGCAGGTTGGCAATCTTGTTCTTCCCCTGGTCTTCTTTTTCCTCCCAAATAAGAAGCAGGAAACTTATGTCCAGGCTCTAACAATATTAAAGGCCAAGTTGGATGAGATCCTCCCAACTATTGAAGAGGATCCAAAGGAGACTAGAGGGCGCAAGAAAAAGGCCCAGTCAGAGGAAGCCACCCCAATCAAGAAAAAGCCCAAAAGCCTTCCATACCATGAATACCTGGCAGTAAATTTTGAGCAGGCTCAGGCCAATGCTTTTATTAGAGTCTTCAAGAGCTCCCCTCAGGGATGCTACTTTCATTTTTGGCAGGCACTCTGCCGCTGCCTCCAAAAGTGCTCTGACCTCCATGAGCTGGTCTACAATGAAGGAATCAAAGAAGCAAAGGACGTTTTTAATTGCTTTGCTGCCCTTGCCCTTGTGCAGAAGGAGGAGACAAATGCCTTCTACGACGCCCTCCTCCACCATCCCTACATTATTGCCAACCAGGCAGCCTTTGCTCCATTCATAGAGTATTTTGAAACTCAATGGGTTGGAGTGTTTCAAGGAGCATGCCACATCAAAAAGGGTGGTGACTCAATCCAGTGGAACTGCTTTAAGCAGGTAAAGAATGGCCTAATTAAGACCACCTCTTCTTTTGAAGGGTGGCATAGTCAATTTGCCACAAGGGTCCAGGTTCAGAAGCCCAAGTCCAACAAAATTATGGTGCATCTCAAACCCCAGCAGGCCATCTCTGCCTGTCTCTTTAAAACAGGCATCAAGACCAAGGATGATCCCCCAAGCAAACCAAAGCGGTGAAAAAGTATACAGAGATTAGCAAGGTGGTCCTTGCCTACTATCCCAAGGATAGCAAGCTTGAACATCTACAAGCTATCTCAGTTGCTCTTTCAACCAATGTATGATCCTTCCTCAATAAACACCACTCTATCTTCTCTATTATTTCCTTTACTTTTATCATTATTTTAATTTTATTTGGTATTTGGTACAAATATATGTTTATTTTAAAGCATAGTTTTTAGTTAAAATATATGAAAATGGTTGTTTTTGGGATTATTTTAACTTTTGGGCTTTACGCAACTATGTTGCTACTAATTGACCCCATTTTTTATTGCAGATTTGGAATTCTGAGGCTTTTTTAAGCCTAGAAATGTTTTTTGAATTTTTATTTTTGGGAATTTTTTGGGTAGTTTTTGGAGTTCAAAAAATCTAAAATTTTAAACCCGTTTTTTCTTAGTCAAAATGCTGTAAATCAAAATGGCATTTTTACTAGTAAATCAAGATAGCAGAAATTTTAGATGCTGTATTTTGAAATGGCGTTTTTTGAGATGCTGTTTTCAAAATGGCGTATCCTACCATCAAGAAGCAGAAGAGCTACAATAAACAATGAAAATGTATCAAATGAAAATCAAGAGGAAGAACAAGTAGCACAGAAAATAAAGAAGATTAAGCCCAGAAAAACAAATGAAGAGCAGCTAATACTCATGAAGTTTGCTGAAGGGGCGCCTGTGGCTGAGGGGGCGGCAGGGGAAACAATCAGTAAGTCTTTTTATGTTTTACTTATATTTACTTTATTTATAACTTGGAATGGGGACAAGGTTGCAGAAGTGGCGGCTTTCACACTGAGTTGGTTTTATGGGGGTTACCAATCACTGGTAGCCCCTGTAAAGAAAATAAATAAAAATGAAATAAATAAAATAATTCAAATGAATATGAATAATTTTGCAAATATAGAAACAAAAGCCAGGGAATATTTACCACCCGCAGGGTGCTTGCTGTGGATTAGGGAAGCATACAAAATAGGAGCAAATATCAACTTCAAAGAGATGAATGAAATTTGTGGGGATATCAAACTAAACTTAGATGAATATATTTATGAAAGTATACAACAATTTCCCTTTAATAACAATGAATATGAAAAAACCTAATAAAAACTGACTTTCAAATAAGAAATGAAAATTTTAAAGCTGAAAATTTTAATTAATTATTCAAAGCATTATCAAATAAAGGTGGGGACACAGTCCTCTTGAATATGTTTAAATCTTTATTCATTTTGTTTGCAGAGGCACGGGGGCAGATACAAGCTGGGCGCCCCCTGGAACCATCTTCAAGTTCAGCCAAACGTCTTACATCAACAGATTAATTCAAATATATAAAAAATTATGCATATTTTTCAGAAAAATATACCTTGCAAAGGATTCATGTCATAGTATACTAAGAATTCTACTAAATTTCATATTAAAAACTAACATCAAAAAGTTGGAGGATGTACCTATACAACTCAATATATGCCAATTAGCACTAGAACGCCAGAAGACACTGCAGGGTATAGGACATTCAAGCACGTCCTGTACAACTCCTTTGCATTGGCATTGTTGTATGGGTACTATGTGCCTCCCAAAAAGAATCTGCTGATCAATTTGCTTACCTGCCTCCCTTTTATTAAGCGTTTGGCAACCACCAGGGTGCAGGGCGCCACCCCTCTAGCAATTGCATCCAGGGTTGTCCACCACGTACAGAAGAGTACATGGATCCAATTAGACGCTCTAGCTGAAAATTTGATTTTGGAGTATAATTTCCTGGAATAATTGCATTCCATTTGAAATTTTCATCTCCCTAATAAATTATATTCCCTTGCAATTTAACTTTAAAAGTTTTACTTTTTTATTTTAAATATTAAAATTTAAATATTATAATTTTAATATTTATATTTTAATATTTAAATTATAATAGTAATATATCTAAATATATTATAAGACATTAGTTATAGTTGCAACCACGTCAAATGATAAAAAATAAGTTAAAAATGTTTTTATTTACTAGCTCATCAAGTACAGGTTCATTTATTACAGATACAAACAACAGAAATTGAATTTATCCGCATCATGCGGCCCTCTCCACTTATATTCTAAACAAGTGTTTGTTTAGAACTCAAATTACTTTCCCCTTGTAATATGATTTGATAAATAGATTTGCTATGCTTAACCTGCGTCATAAGTACTAATTAGTAAGAGATACATGAAAATCATTGGTTTTTGTGTTGTGTGGCTATAGTGGCACTGAAATATTAAGGATCAGGTGATGGCTCACAAGGTCAACTCTGTGGCTTTTAAAATAAAAGTGAATGGTACTAAAAAGGTTTCACAATTATTTAAAATAAAATTAATCTATTTCTATCAGTTTTTAATTTTTTTATTTGTTAACTCTACAGTCAATACACTATTTGGTGGATTATAATAAAAATACATATCTCTATATCTAGAATAATTAATTTTAATTATATTTTTTACTAATTCTTATATGTCTATAATACAATTCAATGTCACGTCATTATATATAAATAATAATTTTTGAGTCCTAAAAAAACAAAATATATAACAATAAAAACAAATAAACCCCAGAGCGCCCATTTATCTGATTGGCTCAGAGGCAAGGGCTTTGGGGAGGAAGGATTCTGAGTGCTCATAGAAAGTTGCCACCACATCAGGTGAAATTGCAAATTGGCTAATCTCAAGAATATTGAAGAGATCCTTGGTGTCCTGAGGAGGTCTTTCTTCACCTTATTTTTTATCCACCCAAAGACCTTCTCAATTGGCTTCAGGAATGGGAAATATGACAGGAGGAAGAGGAGTCTCATTGGACAATCAGTAAGCCAGTGGTTGGAGGTGTGGCTGTTTTTGTCAATGGGTGGAAACTCGGACACAACCAGATCCACTTTGTGGAGTTTGTCATTATCCAACACAACAATGTTGGTTGTGCGGCTGTAATTGATCTGGAGGTATTCTTTCACAGCCCAGAGAAAATCAAGGAATGCCTTGCTATTATGGGAACCCTTGATCATCTGGTATTGATCCAACCTTCAAGGACCAAGAAGCGCTACCATGGAATAGGTCTGGGAACAGACAGCTGCACAATGGGCTATGCCGTCCTTGAAACCCTTCTTGACCCACCCATGCCTAGACCTGAGTGAGGAGGAAAACAGCAATTTGTCAATATAAAAGAATTGTACATTTCCTGTCTTCTTGAGAGCCACATAGGTCTCAGCATAAACATGTTGATCCTCAATTGTTTTTTTGCTGTTCCTATTGTACAGAGAAACTCCAAGGACCTTCCACAAGAAGCCCAAATCAACCATTGTTTTGTAGACAAGGGTTTTGGAAACAGAAAGCCCAAACTCCATGGCTAGCATTGATTGGACAGCAAGCATGTCCAGGTGGCAATCCTTGTTAACCCACTGCTTGATTGCATTGATATGAATGGGCTGAAGGAGTGTGGGCTACTGCTTAGCCTTGGCAGATTTGCCAATTTTCCTGGTGTTGTCATATTTGGTGTTGATGTTGCCAATATATCTGTCTGTGACACCAAATTAGGACGCAGAATCCCAAACTGTCATTCCCCCAATCAAGCAGTTGTGGAGAGCTTCACGCTCACTATCTGTCAACCAATGCCAGCCCTTGACAGGTACCACAGCATCCTGGCTGGCAGGATCAACACAGGGGATGTGAACCTTTGTGTAGAAGGTGGGATCACGCTTGGTTACGCTGGCGCCGTCAATGGTGGTTTATGTCACAGGTGCAGATGGCTCAACAGTGGCTGCCAATGGCTTGTAGGTGGTGTCAAAGACGCGGGGGCAGGAAGTAGCAACTCTTGGGTCAAGAGTGCGGGGCCAGGTGACGGCTGGATACACAGTGGAGGTGTAAGCAACCTCAGTGTTCCTGGTGACCCTGGTATAGGAGACTTTGGTGGTAGGTATTAAGAGTGGCTTCTGTCTGGGATTCAGGCTGTGTGATCTGGATTGGGGTTCAGGGGGTGATTGACTGGTGCTGACGCCTTGGGAGGCCTGTGTGTCAATATTACTCCCCTTGATTTGTGTTATGGGTTTGTTCTTGGACCCTCTGGGACACCCTTGTGGATGGACTGCCCTGTGGGCTGGTGCAGGAGCAGGTTAGGAATACAATTGTCTGTCCATAAAAATAAAATAAAGAATATCTTTTAGATTAAATATGTATTTATTTGGATTTATTGGTTTAGTTGTGAGTAGTTGTTTTCTCTTGATTTAGCCTTGAATAGTAACAGAATTTTTATATCTGTGATTTGAAGTGTATAATATTGTATACTTTCCAGGGTTGGGTAATTTTACATTTCACTTAATTTCATGTCTAAACATGGTTGTTGAGATTGAATTTTTCATTTGATTTTATCTATAGTGGAGCTTCTTTATCTGGGTTGGTGTTTCCTTTTGTGCTTACTTTACATTAAATTTGGATTCCAGTTCCTGCAATTAATATCTGGGTTTACTAGTGGCATTCAAAAGTGATTTGAAATTTGGTTCTTGGATTTGACAATCCCGCAATTTCCAAAAACATAGTAAACTTAATGAAAATGGCAGATGGATTTGAAAACTTCAAATCTGATTCCAGTTAATTCATTTTGTCCATTGGAAATGTGCAGTTTGGCTTGAAATTTGAAAAGTGTCTACAAGTTCCCGCATTTTTAAAAATTCAAATAAAAATATAACAAAATCAATTTAATTAAAAAGGCCATCCCACAAAAGTGATTTGAAACTTGGACCAAGGATTTAACAATCCCGCATTTTTACGTTCAGGTTCTGAATCTACAGTACTTTTCAGAAGTGTATACTCAACAGTGGTAGCACAGGTAGTTTATCTACACCTAAGCAACTTAAAAAAATAATTTCTTTAATGAAAATAATACTTTAGATGGCTCTCTTTACTGACTAGTGGATAACATGAAGAAGTTCAGGATGCCCCCCACAGGATACAATGTCTTTAACAACATCCTTTTACCCAGTAAACATAATTTTTTTCTAATCACTCAAGGAGTCCTAAATCTGCCCCCAACTCAAGACACCCCCAAAATACCTAACTGTGATGATTCACATGAGGAGCTATTTGGCAGGCAATAGCTTATTATTGATCAAATAAAGATTGGATGCCTAAGACAGGTAATTATTGGTTGGTTTATTGGTATGTTAGCCTTGAAGATTAAGATCAGTGGTCTATGCCTTTGGATGGTAGTAAGGTGACCCCTCACTAGTGATATAGAAAGATTAAGAAGAAGATTATCCTGGGATGGTTATATCAAGGGGTATAAGCATTATTAGACTATCTGGGATGATAAAAAATCTTGTTCTTCCCTGGGATGGATGTTCTGGGGTGGCATTAAAATTATAATACCAACTATGGTGATAATACAGTTTGTTTACTTTATCTATAAAGAGGGTAAAGTTTATCTTTATATGACTTAATTGTAGTTTTAAAGAGGTCTTAAGGGTTCTGGATAAGCATAGTTATCTCAGAACTATTATCAGGGCGGCTTTCCAGATATGTAGCTACATAACTTAATGATTTGAAGGTTTCTGGGAAGTGAAGTTGATTACTTTGCATCTAAAAGCTCAAGCTAACCACTTGGTGGAGTGAAAATAGTGAGGGTCATGAAGAATTCCTGCTTCTGATGACCTAGGTGTAGGTCACTGATGGTAGTCAAGTCTATATATAACTAACTTTTGGAGACTTATTTCCTGAGTCTGAGCTGTTTACTGATAGGGATTACCAGGATAGAGAAGCCCAGATGGAGGACATATGTTGAGACTTTTGCAACATCTTTGATTACTCCCTCTTGGGGAATTAATGCCCTAAGTAGATCACCAAATGGCTCACCAGCCAGTCAGTAAACTGGTGGCACCATTATCAGTCAACCATCTATGACAGGGATCACTCAATCCAGGTCCTAAATGGAACACACCTTGATTAAGCCTCTTGACTCAAGAGGAACATTACTCAGATAAGCCCCATTTCTCCCATGACGTACATTGGCAGTATGTGGCTTGTCATGATACTATATATTATTCTATATTCATATCCAATAAAGTATCATTCTCTTCTTAAATCTTCCCCTTTTTCTGTTTATTATACTTCCCAGAAGTATAAACTCGACAAGACCAGAAGAGAGAAGGAGTAGAAGGGCTAGGTGGAGGTCATCTAAAGTGCTGAAAAGAGAGAAGGAGAAATATTTAGAGGAAAAGTACTTAAAAGGATAAAGTAAACAAGAGATAAATATTAAAGTAAAAACAGAGTAATATAATGTAAAAATAAATAAAGAAAAGAATAAGCCATAAAGAGATAAATGAATTAAAAAGAAAGTAACTAAAAATAAGATAATTAAAAAGAAAAATAAATAATAAAATAAGAGTAAAGATTTATTAGGTCAAGTGAATAGAGAAGGAGAGCAGAACCAGTCAGGAACAGGACAGAGAAACATCAAGGGCAGGGAAAACCATTTTGCTGTTCACTATAGTGCAGCACAAGAGCAAAACAACAACACTTTTGAGTTTTGCTGACAGGAAAATCATGAAGAAACGTTGGGCAAAAGACAGGTGAACAGATTTATTATGCTTTATATAAGAAAAACAAGAAAACTGACACACAGAGAAACATAACAGTAAAACAGGGAAATTGTTTAAAATGCAGTTTTGGGATCATCCAAGTTTTGCTACTAATTGACAGTGCCTTATTTGAGCAAGAAGAAACACCAGGTAGATTGGCAAATCAGTGAAGGTAATTGGGGGATCCAGAAATTTTATTGGCTGCAGGTTAAGGCTTGTTTTATCAATGTTTTTTAATGATAAAACAAGGAGAAAAGCTAAATAAATCAGGGGGTTAAAAAGAAAAAGTCTTACCTGATTTGCTAGATTAAGTATTAAGGCTTAAAATATTATAGAGAAGAAGAAAACAATGGTTTAGGCTCTAATGAAATAAACAAATCAGAAAGGAATCAGACTGAAACAAGGGGTGATATAAGGGTTGATAGATTGAACTAAGGAGGCATCAACTTCAGGAAGTTAAGGAAGGAGTCTAAGACCAAGCGCAAGGAATCCCAGGACAAGGAGTCTAATACCAAGAAGCCCAAGACCAATGAGACTAAGATCAAACCCAGAGCGGGCTATAATACAGAAGGTTTCTAAAGGGATCCTCCTTCTGCTTCAAATAAGTGCCACTCACAGCCCCTAAACTCATCCTTGACTTTTTCCTTGTTTTTCATGGATGATACTCACCACATCCACTATCCTAGCATAGGATAGGAAGAGGATCTGACAGGAATTTCTGTATGAAGTTTGCCATTAGCCAATATTCTGAAGATGAATGAGATTGACAACTGAATGACTCAAGATGTCAGGGATTTTTTCCCTGACTACATTAATTATATGGGAGGCCCCTCACAACACACACAGGCACAAAAACTGACACAAAGTCCTAGTCATTCACCAGTTATCAAATTTTGATCCACACAGGGATCAAACTCAGAACCCTAAGAAAGAGCCTAGTGTTAATCCAACATCAAATTTTGGACATACATTACATATTTATGTTTATTTAATTCATTCAATTGCTGCACTTGCTTTTGCTCCTGTTTTTTCAAATGTTAGTATAATACCAGGAGACATTACTTACCACTTAGATTCTGATTGGCTGCCTGGGCAGCTGTTGGTGCTCTTTAAACTTCTTGTTATATGCCAGAGTACAGCTCCCACTATTCCTTTTTTTGTCAATAACCAGAACCACTGGTTATTAATGCTACAACATGTGGCATGTTTTTGATCCTTTTCTTCTACTCCTTTTCTTATTTTATGGGGTATTATCTCCAGCCTAATTGTAAAAAACCTCTCTTCACCCATAAGTTTGAAGAAACTTAGTTTATTTCCTCTCCTTATCATTTATCCCCATAAGTGTCTGTAAATGACCAATTTGGTATTTAAGTGAGCTCAATTTACTCTCCTTACTTGTTCTAGCAATAAATCTCATTTTTAACACTATCTTCTTGCACTCATTCTTATTCTGACACTCCTTTAGAACCATGAAAGGAATTTTATTCCTGTTCTGGTGTCTAAAATTAATTCTGTTTCTAGTTTTAGCCTTGGAAGGACCTACACATACTAACAGTTGGCAAAAATCTTCACCTGATGAGTCCAACCAAGAGGAATCTCTAGCCCATGATTGGTTCAAGTATTTCTCAGGGTATTGTGGGAGAAAGTTCAGTTATGGTTGTACTACTCCTCTACCTCCCAATACTGACATTACCTTGATCAGACTTAATGATTCCTTCTACTTGCTGGTATACTTGATAGGATTATTTCTCTTAGGAAGATTTAGCTCCTTAATGGGGAGATTTTTCTTCCTAGGACAGTTTGGTCACCTGGCAATGATTACAGTTCCCATTGGATCTGTAATAGCAGGACTAAATCTAGGGGCCCTTGCCCACATTATTGGGAATGTATTTCCCTTCAAGTGGGATCCTGACACAAGATGACCACCAGAGGCAAAGAATTATTGGGAAGTGGGTTCAAGAGAATGTTCCAGAAATGATATCAACCCAAGGAGAGAAGCACACCAGCTGAGGTGATGTTCTATTTAAGAGATGCTAGAATATTCATAAGAAAGGTGTTAGAGGAATTTGTTATTCTCCAAGCAAAGTACAACCCCTTCCAGCCAGCACCTGGAATAAACCCAGGACATGTTTTGGTGTCTGAAGAGCAAGAGCACCATAAGGAACCCATAAGTCAACAATTTTTTCAAGAACTCCTATTTGTCTTCTAGGAGAATTTTCCAGGATTAACACCTAACAGAGGTATCCAATACAAAATTGACCTAGAAAGAAGTGCTCTTAAAGTCTGACTCATCTATTACCTAACGCCACAAGAATATGATGCACTAAAGAATTGACTAAAATAAGCATTATAAATGGACTCATAAGACCATCTGAATCTCCCTTTATAGCAGACATTTTTAACTAAGAAAGATAGATGACTACATCTTATTACCAACTACTTAGCACTTAATAAGGTTACAATTAAGAATACTTATCCCTTGTCTCTGATTGATAAACTCTTTAGTGCCTAAGGGAATCACAATTCTTTACTAAGATTGATCTGAATGCAGGTTATCATTAAATCTGAGTCAATCCTGAGGCCATTCCAAATATAGCTTTCAGGAATAAGTACAGGTCATTTGAATGTGCTATCATAAACTTTGACTTGGCACTTTTCTTTCACAGCTCAGCTCCACTTTTTTGAATCTAAGCATTAAAAAATCACTCAAAGTGCATAATAGTCAGTGTTTACTATAGGCTTTTATCAAAAAGAAGTAAGGTATGTCACAAACAATCAGTAGATCATGGGCCAAGGTAGTCCAGGGCCAGAAACTTCCTGTCAAAGGCCACCTGGAGAACCCTACAAGAATCACCAAGAAAGGACTATTTGTTCCATCAGAAGGATGAATGAAATTTGTAACTTCAGAAAGATGGTTTCAGGACATCAATAGTGCTCTCCTCAAGTCCTCTGTTCCCCATGAGATCTGGGTTAACTTTGGAGGAGATCCACTTCAGTTCCAAGAGGAAGCCAAGGAAATAGCCAAGGTATACCCGAAGGCTATCTCCTTGTAGAAAAGCCCAGCCAAAGACTTCTTTGACCTGAGCTTCCTCTGCAAATAAGACACAGCCAGGAAGAAAAAGTAATCTTCACTGTGGATATCACAGACACCAAATTAAAGCCAGTTAAGACAGTCTTATCAACTACCTGCACCAAAAATAACCAGGAAAATACCCACTTTGTGTCCTTTGAATACCTCCTGCTTGACATGAAAAGGGATGATGTTGAGAGCCAGCTTAAGGAGGAACTGGCCAACTACAAGTATATTGTGCAGTTTTGACTACTCAAGAACTCTGAAATAGACCACCTCACCACAGCCAATGAAATGGCTATGATCAAACCCTTAAACCTAAAAAAACTTGGCATTCATTCCCAGATGAGCAACCATACTAAAGCAGTATGGGACAGCAAGTGATGAGTTCATGATATATCTTGAACAAACTCCCCTATTTGCTCTAAGTGCTCAGCAATAGGCCACAGAGAGGTGTGGTGTCCCTTAACAGCAGAAAAAACCCATCAGGACCAGTCTGAAGCTAAAAAATGGGGTTCAAGATAATGCTCTTGTAGCCTTACCCTGGGGCATTAAAGCTGAGTACAATTTGATTGTACCAATCAAATCACACCAGAAAAGAGTCCAGACCAAGTCCAAGAAGAAACCAGCCTAACCAATTACACACAGAACCCTGATCTAATGGAGACACAGGATGAATTATTACACCTAAATTGCAACAGCCAAGAGAATATGGGCATGCATCAAAAGGATCCATTGGAAGCATCAGGTGATATTGATGCAACCACAATACAGGCACTGGAAAAAATTATAACACAGTTCAATCAGAAGCAAGGATAGATTCATAATTCTGCACAAGAGTAACACAAAAAATTGAGATGCAAGTCAATCACAAGAGCTGCTCTGATTCTCAAGCCTGTACCTTATTCTAAATATAAGGCAAGAAAGGCACAGCCTTCCAAGAAAGGAAACTCCAATGGTACTACTGAGACTTTTTGTCCCTCAATAAGAGGGTTCACTAGGTCATAATAGCTACTGGAACCTCAATCATAATAGGAACCCTAAATTGTAGGATTCTAAAGCTCACAGTCCCAGGAAAAAGAAAAAGACAATCATGCTCTCCCTAAAAGATATCTGATTGAACTCACTGAGTTCAACTGCTTCTATGAGGATGAGCACAAATCCAAAAGACTACTGATACCTCACACCACCTTCTGATCTATGAAATGTTGTAACTTAACAAGGAAAAGTGTCCACATCACAGCAACCAAAAGAAGAAAATATCTAGAGAGAATGAGCTTGATAGCTGAAATTTAATGAAATGGGGTCAACTTCTCCTTTGAAGTATTTTATGGCCCAGAAGACTCCCAAAAAAGCCCTCTTTTTTCCCAGCTCAAAACCATTGAATTTTCCCAAACACCATTTTTGTTGGTGAATTTAACTCTTGGACACTTCCAGCAGATAAAGCACCAGAAATGCCCTTATCATAACATGGCATTTTATTCAGTGAATGGCAGCAGGAAAACTTCTTAAAAGAAATAAAAGACTTTGAAGCAGGGTATCTTACTATAACAACACACAGAATAACTCAGAAAATCTCAAGGATTTCTTATTCATGCACCTCAATTACATATTTTATGGCACAGAATTGCCACTTTCTGTGACACCTATTTTTCCAAGCAGCATAATGGGCTTTGACCACATATATGTGTGCAAAAAATTCAGGATTTACAGTCAAATATCCCACAATAAACCTGTGTGCCTCCTCTCAAAAGATGTTGATTGTAAATGAATAGCCAAGGAAATTTGCCAATCAATGTACAGTACTTTTAAAAGCTATGGCAACAACCAAAAATACCTCTGATTTAAACAAAATGATTTCAGATTTGAACAAAATCCAAGTTGCGCAAGATTCAGGATTCAATTAATTTAAATATTTTTGGTTAATAAATGAACTGTCAAACAAAAAACAAAATTTCACTAGCCCATTATACAAAATTATATCAAATATCAAGCAGTGTAGTTTAAACCACAAACAAAATGAACTGACGCAACAAGTGAGATGAATGGATGCTGTTCTGGAGTATATTATAATCCAATCAGGATTCATACAAGGCACCAACAGAAGGACTAAAATGAAACAAAATTTGAGCAATCTAGAAGCAAGATTCCACAAGCACAAAACAAAATGAACTCACACAAAATGTGTAGTATGAGCAGCCTAAAATAGAAAAATAACAGTATAACAGCCAATCAACAGCCATCCAATTTAGGAAAAGAGGCATTTTATTCATTTTCATGGCTCCAGATTTGTATGGAATGGTTTTGAGAACCTTCCAAATATGCAATGGTGATTACAATAAAAATAAATCATAAAATTTTAAGCTTCTACTCTTAGCAATTTTATCCTAGGTTTTTTAAAATAGTTTTTACTATCAACATTTTTGACAGCACCAGCAACCAAGCCAGCAGCAGCCAAGCCAGCTTCAACAGAGACAAGGCGCAGAACGTGGAGGCACCTATTTACACCCAAGCCTTTGAGGCAGGTAAAAAGGAAGCTGACCTGTACCTGACCCCTGAACCATATGGCTTTGACTTGTTCAGTAGTCACTTAGTGTCTAGCTCTGCCCCTGCTCTTGTACCCACCCCAGCACAAGCTGCCCACAAACCAATCAATCAGGATGGCAACCTTGATTTGGAACAACTTCCTGCCACAAGCCAACCTGCCCCCCTACAGCCAATCAGGATTCAGCTCCCGCAGCCCAGCGCCCCAAGCAACAAATCATCACTGCCCAAATTCTTCAGGAAATTGTGGCACTGAACCTAAAGGGTCTGTCCTGGGATCAGATAGCTAGCCAATTAAAATTTGCACGGGCTACAATAATGCAAGAATTTAATAACTTAATGAATAAGGGGAATCTGATTGGGACAGCCAAGAAGCCCAAAGAGGCCCCCAAGTCCCAAATCAGCAAGGCCTACCCAACCATGCTTGATCTCTTGCAGCGGGACCCCAAGCTTCCCTTGACCCAGGTCCAGAAGCAACTTGCGCACCATGGCATTTGGGTGTCTGAGCGCATGGTGTAGCTCTGGATGCATGGAAAGGTGGCTTCAATACAGATTCTTAACAACGTTGCTGACAACCAATGGGATGGCACTGAGGATTCCCCATATGATTATGCCATTGAATCCACCCTGGTACAATGCTTGACCAGTCTAACAGATGACATCATGTTTGTATCTTACTATAAGCTATCCATAGATTTTGACAATTTTGGTGAGCAAGGAAAAGCCGCAGCTAAGAATAGAAGGAAGAAGGTCAAGAAGGGGATGTTCATTGGTGCATTTCAGGCTGTTTCAGACAAGGGTTTTTCTACTATTGGACAAACCCAGATTTCACTGATGTCTACAAGTACAGCACCATCCTTGGTGGATTACTCAACTCTTGGGATGGCTTGAATTCCAAGTACTGGGGTTTCTTGAGCCATCAGATGGAAGGTAACTCCACTGCCCTTGAGGCCATCCAGCAGCATGGGCACCAGGCCTCTGTGTACCCAGCCAGTCACACAGACATCCATCTGGCTGATTTTATGTTCTTTAATATTGGAGATACACTCCGGGAGTGCCGCCCTCAGGCTTTCAACAACCTTTATCTTGGGGTCCTTGACCACAATTCTCTCTTTGGTCACCAAATGGTGGCTGACTTGTTTGCGCAAATAGTTTTCCATGTGAACATGGGCAACCAATCACACAAGGATAAGCACTCTCCCACCCCGTGCCACAGCCATCTACCAGCCAATCAAGGCAATGACAGACAAGGAATATGATAAGCGGTATATGGCAGCCATCACAAAAAATACTCCTACCCCTACCCCTACCACCAACACCCCTCACCTGCAAGCCCCACTCACCCAATCCCAGACCCCCCAGACCAGTACTGCCTCTTTTCTTCCTTCCTGCGCCATTCTGCCTACTAGGCATCACTCTTCCCTGCCCCAAAAACCTCCTGTTGCCAAACATTTTCTATTTATATTATCTTTATTTTGAATTTCAATTGTTCATGTTCTCTTTGTTTATAGTTGGTTTTATTCTTCATGCTCAGCTTATTTCTATAATATCATATATTTCCTATACCATGTATCTAGATCCAGAACACAGTTTTTTTAACACCCAGACACTGCCCATTGTAGAAATATTAACAATAATTTAGCTGATCACCAAATCATTGTTAATATTTTCACATGGGGCTGTGTAAAGTGGCAAAAATAATATGGCAATTAAGGAACAATGCTGTCACAGTAGGTTCCATCATGCTGGGAATTATCTGCCCAAGCAAGAAGGCTCAAAAAGCCGGGAAACTTTTATCAAAATTGACCAAGTTAACAGATTTAAATCAAACAGTTGAACAGAAATGGGTTAAAACTGTTCCAGTATGTCAGCTGAAACCAGTTCCTCCTTGCAAATTGACGTTGATAAATCAGCGCAATTTGAGGGTCACCCAATACAAGCTTGTTAATCAGCATGGTTGTCAGAAATTGGTCACGCAAGGGTTCTTTGCAACCTGGACCAGATACTTAATTGACAATGTGGAAGAAATAGGAGGCCAGGATCCAGGTGGTATTGCTTAGTCAATTTTCTGATATATATTGAGTATTTCCACTGCTTCAACTCTAAGAGTTGAGTCCTCCCAAAATTTTACTCAATAAAAATCATCTATCCCTTGTTCTAATTTACTTTTCAAAATGCATCCTGTGGTTGGGTTGTTACGCTATATTTTGTACAATCTGATTCTCAACCAAATCATTTCTGAAAGATGGGGCCCAGCAGTTGAAACTTTGTTGTTGGTGCTGCACAATGTTAATTTTGCACCAGCCAATCTTGAAGCCCCTCCCCCATTCTGTAAACTGAAAATTGTGTTGCCTCCCAATGTCCATAATTTTATTCTGAAGATTCATTGATGTTGTCTCAGGCCATTTATCTTGGGCTACTTTGGTTAGGATTAATTGTTCTGCTTAATCCTGGTATTAAAATTGGAAATTTTATAAAAAGATATTTGAAGCCAAGTTGGTGGTTAATCATTAATTCTATGTGGATTTGGGTGGTAATTCCCCATCACTTAGAAACGGCTTCATACTATCCTGCAATTTCTGTCACATTACTCAACTCTTCTATGTCTGAGTTTTTGTGCAGTTTGTCATGAATTTGTGTTTCTTTTCTCCTGCTCCGTTTAGATATCTGCATTTACCATGTTTATTTGTATCAGTTCTTTTCTGAGCTTTCAGTTTGGGCTTTTATTTAATTTGTGGTTTCCATCTCTGGTTGCAGTTGTTGAATTGGATCTTCTGTTTCCTATTTCTGCTGCACTATGTCAATTTGGCATCCAGATTATTTTCCTGCTCCACCCACTGATGAAATTTTGCGTGAAGTTTTGTCAGCTTTATCATTCTATTCTGGTTCAAGCCTTAGTCACAAATCCCAAGTTTACCATGTGATGACAAAGGTTTCTGAAGATGCTTGTGAATGGTTGTTGTCTGCAGTGGAGCGCAATCCAGGCGTTTTAACTGAAAGCGCATCTCTATACCCTTTGTTAAAAAATTTGTGTGTATCTATTGAGGAGCTCAAAGTATATTGTAAGCTGTAAACCTTTCATCAGGGTGCTACTCCGCTTTTGATATTCTTTCCTCAGTTTCTTGCCTACTGCCATACAATTGATGTTCCCAAGGTAAATAAACTCTCAGTGTTATGGTTAGCAGTTGACCAGACTGCCCAGGATTTGGAGGTTTGGGATTCCCTGTTAACCACAACTGAGGCCCTGGTAAGCCAAATTCTTTCACTGGTCTCAAATCCGTCCACTTTTAAGCAAGGTACATTGGTAATTGAGGACAAACCCACTGCGTGCTCCTGGTTTTCTGGTCCTTGCTCCGCGGTAGTTCCTTTCAACCAAAGTCAGGATTGTTCTCCCCATGGTTCTTCTCAGTTGTAATTGGTGGTGGTGAATAAACCTGTTGATGTAAATGAGGCCCCAGTGGTGTCTGGTCCTGATAGTTCCTTGGCAATGCTTCAGCATGTCATACCTGCAAAGCCTTCCGTGGTTATGTCTGAAGAGTTGCCCCTTGTTCCCATTGATTGTGACCATCCTGTTCTTCCAGCTGCTCTCCAAGAAATGATTGAGCGTTACTTTCAGGAGCATCCTGCCTTATTAGCTGCCGTCCATACCGCCAAAGAGAAGCAGGACCCTGCCAAGATTGCCAACTTTGCTGCAAATAAATCTACTTCTGGTTACTTCTTGTTTTATGGTAGCATTGAAACTGGTCAAACCATCTATTGGCCAGCCATTCTGTTAGATACAGGTGCTTCTGAGAACTTCATGAGTGTGGAGACTGCAGACTTGCTACAACTCAAGTACCACCCTGGAATGCTTATTAGGGGTGGAAAATGTCAAAAAAATTTCTCTTTCCAGCTGAAAAAGCCAGTAACATTTGTAGTTATGGGTCAGTCTTTTACCACAAGGTTCTCTGTTTTCTCTTCCCTGATATATCCTATTATTTTGGGGCTAGTTTGGTGGGGAGATCATAATGTATTCACCTTGCTGAAGGAAAATGCGCTACAGGTGGAACACTCTTTGGGTATATCTTTTTGTATTCCGCTGTTAGGTATGTCCAAAACGGTGCAATCCTCTTGAACTATTCAATTGGTTCCTGTCCCTGTCACTGCAAGTTCAGATTTACCAGCATGTTTGCAACCCTGGTCCACGGCGTTTGATGCCAACATAGGCAAGGTCCTTCCTAAGCACACTCAGTTTGACTTTGACTTTAAAGTTACTGTTGATCTGATTTGAATTGCCTCCTCTATTTACCCTTTAACCTTGAAGGAAGACGCATGTTTGGAATAGTGGACCCGTGAAATGTTGGCAAAGGGCTATATTTTTTAAAAGGCTTTGTCAATTTGCTCTCTGTTGTTGTTTGTTCAAAAGGCTGATGGGTCTCTTTGTACTTGTGTTGACTACAGGAATTTGAATAACATCACAATCCCTGATCCCTACCCTTTACCTCTCAAAGAACAGATCTCTAGGTGTGTTGAGAAGGCTAAGGTATTCTCAAAACTTGATCTTTTAAATGCTTTCAATCAAATCAGGATTGCAGAAGGAATGAAATGGTTAACAGCATTCTGAACCAAGAAGGATATCTTTCAGTTCTGTGTAATGCCTTTTGGATTGAAGAATGCTCCAGCTTTCTTTCAGCAACTAATTGATTCTGTCTTGGGGGATCTACTGGGTGTATGTGCCATTGTGTATATGGATGATATCTTGGTGTTCTCTCCAGATGAGGAGTCACATAGGGCCCACCTGTCGGCAGTTGTAGAGCACATTCTCCAGGCAAACTTGATCATTAAAATGAGTAAGTGTGAATTCTTTAAATGTAAGGTTACCTTTATGGGTAATATTATCTTTGAGGATGGCCACACCATTGCCCCTGACAAGGAAGCTGCAGTTTGAGAGTATGCTACGCCTGTGACAGTATCCCAACTCTTTAGTTTCTTGGTTACCTGCACGTTCTTGAAGAAATTCACTTCACACCTGTCTGAAGTGGCCGCCCCTTTATATTTGACTAATGGAAAGACAACTTTGGTCTGGACGCCTGAGTGCGCAAATGCGTTCACGCAGTCAAGGATCTTTTGTTGTTGTCATCTGTGTTGATAAATGTGGATCCTGAGCTTCCTTTTGTGGTTTCCACATATGCATCTAAATACGCTATGGCTGTTGTGTTGCTGCATACTGCTGGTGATGGGATTGAGAGACCTGTAGGGTATTTCTCCCAGAAGATGGAGGCTTGTGAATGCAATTACATGATTTACAACAAGGAATTGTTGGCTGTTGTGGAATTTTTAAAGCATTGGCATCACCATCTCATGTCAGCACGGCATCCATTTGTAGTAAGAACTGACTACAAAGCTCTTCTGTATTATTAACAATCCAGGGTTTTTTCAGGTTGTCCATCCAGATGGCATGGTAAACTGACGAGATACAAGTTCTGCTATAAGTTTATTAAGGGATCTGACAATCACTTGATTGATGCACTAAGCAGGAATCTTTCCATCTCCCAGATGCTAGTATGTACGCCAAGTTTAACACACATACTATGATTCCAGATGAGGCTGTGGTTCTTTTTGTATTGCCTCCACCTGCTACGCCGGCCACCATGTCCTTAACTGAGGAGGCAGACCTGGACTTATATTCCAAAGTTAAGTTCCTGCAACCTTTGTCCAAAGGCTATGATAGGCTATTGGAGCTAGCATGTGCAAAACCAGTGGGTCAGCCTCAGGGTTATCATAAGATAGGTCCAGTCCTATATCATCAAGGTTGCTTGTGGGTTCCAGAATGTCAGGGATCTAGTCTTGGGAGGCCGGCCTGTTGTTTTCAGGGGTAACTTGGTCCAGGTTTTTTGCGGGTAATGCCCATCACAAGAGGGGTGCTAACTTTAAAAGGTAGGAGGCAGACTTCCTCAACCAAGACCACGGGCCTGCAGCCGGGATTATAGTGTCAATCACCCCTGTGAGGGTGATGTACACAATCCCAAACAGCTTGCCAGAATGGTTGGTTGGGAGGTTGGACAAGGAAGTGAGCATAGATTTTGGGGTCACAGGCAGTTCCATGGACAGGTTGTAAGCAGGGAGATAGTTGAATTTCCCTCTGAACAACTTAGGTGTTGAAAATATCCATGGGCCTTGTTGGTTGTATTTAACTGCAGATTGTATGCAGGCCAGGGGATCAAGTTTGAGTATCTTTTCCGGGGTGTATTCCTTGTATTCAGAATTCAGAGGGTAGTCGGTAAAGTGGACGGGTCCAAAGGGTACACCAGGAGGACAGAAAACAGCGGGCAGTGGGGCAGGCAAGCCAGGAGATCTCAAACTGAATTGCTAGACAGCAAATACAAAATAAGGCAATAGCTGTGTGAGCCAAATTAACATATCCTTTATTCAAAAATGGCAATAAGTTTGGAGCGCAGGGTCCTTGGGTCTATATAGTACCCCCCTTCAAACTTAACATTTTCCATGGGGGGTTCATCAGGACATTGGAAAGGCAAGGGCCAGGGAACTGGGTGTTTGGGTCCAAAGGCAGCAAAATAGCACTTGGCCCAGGAGCTCTTTCATTGGTCAAGAATCTCAATTTGGCTGCCTGATTATCTTGCTTTAGTGTTGAGGTCATGGGACTGGGTTGTGGGCCTGTGCCTCTTTTCTGGGTTGGCTCTTGATTGGTTGTGGGTGTAGACTTCAAGTTTATGAAGCTAATAGTTGCCAAATCAGTACTGTCAAGATTGACAATTCTTCCCCTCTGGAAACCCAGGCCTGGGATTGGGATTTGAACCCCGGCCCTGGATCCCTACGGGCCGCTGGGCCTATGGACTGCTGGGCCGCCCGCCTGTGTTTTTTGGGATCAAACTCTGCAAGCTGAGGCTCCTGTGAATTCCTAAAGTCAGAATAACGACACCAGTCCAACCATAGTGGCGCCCAAAGAGGAGCCTCTCAAATTGCCTATTGAAGGCAGAGATGGCGCCTATGTAAACTTTATGAGTTTGAAGTCCTCTCAAGCAACCAATCAGGAGCCAACCCAGGAAAGAGGCACAGGCCCGCGGCCTGGTCCCATGACCTTGACACTAAAGCAAGATAATCAGGTAGCCAAATCAAGATTTTTGACCAATGAAAGAACTCCCGGGCTGAGCACCATTTTGCTGCCTTCAGACCTGAGTACCCAATTCCCCCAGCCCAGCTTTCCCCAATGCCCTGATGAACCCATGGAAAATGTTAAGTTTGGAGGTGGGGTGCTATATAGACCAAAGAACCCCACGCTCCAAACTTATTGCCATTTTTGAATAAAGGTTATGTTACTTTGGCTCATACAGCTATTACCATATTTTGTATTTGCTGCCTATAAGTTAAGTCCAAGATCCCCCGGCCCTCCTGCCCCTCTGCCTGCAGCTTTCTGTCCACCTGGTGCTCCCTTTGGGCCTGTTCATTTTACTGGTTACCCATTAAAGCCCAAATACAAGGTTTCTACACCAGAGAAAATCATTGAACTTGACTCATTAGCCCGCATCCAATCCGCCATCAGATACAACCGCCAAGGCCTGTGGATATTCTCTACCCCCAAGTTATTTAGAGGAAAATTCAACTACCTCCCAGCCTACAACGTTTATATGGAACACCTGTAACACCAAACCCGATGCCAGCCTCTTCCCCCAACCTGCCAGCCAACCATACCAGCAAGCTTTTTGGTATAGTGTACATCACCCTCACTGGGGTGGTGGACACCATTGTACCAGCCGCCAGCCCATGGTCTTGGTTAGTAAAGTCTGCTTCTTACCTCTTAAAGTTAGCCCCTTTCTTGTGGTGGGCCCTGCCTGCAAAAAACCCGGCCCAAGTTACCTCAAAACTGGTGGGCTGGCCGCCCGAGAGTGGTTCTCTGACAAGTACCTCCATTAGGTGCTGTGATTAATCCTCCATTTGGCGCAATGATTTATTTGGTTTGGCTCTTTTTACCGCATGGGTCAATATGCTTGATATCAGCTTGTTGGGGCTCAATCCCAGAAAAACACGGGTGGGCGGTCCCGCAGTCCACAGGCCTGGAATCCCAAAGGAATCCAGGTTTGGGGTTCAATTCCTCCTCCCGGCCTGGGTTTCTAGAGAGAAAGAATTGTCAATCCTGACACAGAAGGAACTATTTGGGA
This sequence comes from Entomophthora muscae, assembly GCA_014839935.2. Lineage (NCBI taxonomy): Eukaryota > Fungi > Entomophthoromycota > Entomophthoromycetes > Entomophthorales > Entomophthoraceae > Entomophthora > Entomophthora muscae. The sequence continues at coordinate 20,774 of QTSX02005732.1, read as the reverse complement.
CAAAATCATATTGGCTCATCTCACCTGTCCAACAGCAGGCCACCCAGGAAAAAACAAAACAGTGGAACTAATCTGCTACCAGTTTTCCTGGAAAGGTTTGATAGTGAAGGTAGCAGCTTTTGTTTGTGATTGTCTGGTATGTGTTTGACCTAAGGCAAGCCAGAACAAGACTACTGGTTTACTGGTTCCACTGCAGCCAACTGCAGGACCCTGGACGTCTGTGTCAGTGGATTTTATTGGTGAACCTCCCAATTCCAATGGGCTTAACGCAATCATGGTGGTGGTAGATTGTTTCACAAAATGGCGCACTTTGTACCTTGTTCAACCACAATTACTTTGGTGGAAACAGCTAGGTTGTTTGTGAATAGAATCTTCTCCCTACATGGCATTCCAATGGAGATTGTGAGTGACTGCGGGCCCCAATTCATTGCTCAGTTCTGGGAAGCTTTCACTGGGATTCTAGGTATCAGATTGTGCCGTTCCACGGCTTTTCACCCCCAATCTGATGGACAAACAGAGAGGGTAAACCAAAGTTTAGAGGTCTACCTACATTGCTACACTAATGTGCAATAAGATGACTGATGTGATAATCTACCCATGACAGAGTTCACATATAATAACGCCCCTCACACGTCAACTCAAGTATCATCCTTCTATGCCAATATGGGTTACAACCCTTCTTCAAATATGGGTCCCCGTTTGGTTAGCAACGTGGAAGCTGCAACTGATCAGGCTGCTGCATTGAAGCAGGTTCATCAGGAGCTCCAGATTACTCTTGCTGCCGCTGTGACAACTTACAAGGAATACACAGATTGCAAGCGCCAGGAAGGTCCAACTTACAGGCCAGGTGATCTAGTCATGGTTGATGCTCGCAATATGAAACTGAAGGTTCCCTGTTGTAAGTTAGGGCCTAAGCAAGCTGGCCCTTTCAAAGTTGAATGTCAAATTGGCCCCTCCGCCTATTGGCTGTATTTTTCTCCTGCTTTCAAGCTTTTCCACATTTTTCATGAATGTCTTCTTACTCCCTTTAAAGGATCAGAGACTTCTTCTTCCCAACCCATTCTTGTGGAAGGAGAACCTGAGTATGAGTTAAATTGTATTCTGGCTTTCTGCAAGAATTGATAACGCTTGGAATATTTGGTGTCTTGGAAGGGTTATTCTGATTCTGAAAACTCTTGGGTTCCCCAATGAAATTGTTCCAATTCCCCAGATCTGATTCATGAGTTCTACAAGCGCAATCCCACTGCTATTGGATACCCTGAACTTACCTTAGACGCAATGAAGCTCCCACCTGCCCACAAGAATTTCTCCTTATCCCATCTCCCGGATGGTGGCATTGTGCCCAGGGCTAAAGCAGAGGGTAATGTCACAGTAGGTTCCATCATGCCAGGAATTACCCGCCCAAGCAAGAAGGCTCAAAAAGCTGGGAAACTTTTATCAAAATTGACCAAGTTAACAGATTTAAATCAAACAGTTGAACAGAAATGGGTTAAAACTGTTCCAGTCTGTCAGCTGAAATCAGTTCCTCCTTGCAAATTGACGTTGATAAATCAGCGCAATTTGAGGGTCACCCAATACAAGCGTGTTAATCAGCATGGTTGTCAGAAATTGGTCACACAAGGGTTCTTTGCAACCTCAACCAGATAATTAATTGACAATGTGGAAGGAATAGGAGGCCAGGATCCAGGTGGTATTGCTTAGTCAATTTTCTGATATATATTGAATAATTTTCACTGTTTCAACTCTAAGAGTTGAGTCCTCCCAAAATTTTACTCAATAAAAATCATTTATCCCAAGTTCTAATTTTAAATTTTAAAAATGCATCCTGTGGTTGGGTTGTTACAATATATTCCATACAATCTAATTCTCAACCAAATCATTTCTGGAAGATGGGGTCCCGCAGTTGGAACTTTGTTGTCGGTGCTGCCTAATATTAATTTTGCGCCAGCCAATCTTGAAGCCCCTCCCCCATTCTGTAAACTGAAAATTGTGTTGCCTCCCAATGTCCAGAATTTTATTCTGAAGATTCATTGATATTGTCTCAGGCCATTTATCTTGGGCTACTTTGGTTAGGATTAATTGTTCTGCTTAATCCTGGTATTAAAATTGGAAATTTCACAAAAAGATATTTGAAGCCACGTTGGTGGTTAATCATTAATTCTATGTGGATTTGGGTGGTAATTCCCCATCACTTAGAAACAGCTTCATACTATCCCACAATTTCCGTCACAAATTCCAACACAAAGCAAACAAGACATATTGAGTTGAGCGTAAAAATTACACAATGGGTAAAAAATGGGATATTGGAGTAATGTGAAAACAAACAGGGATAAACAAAGAGGCAATATTATCAGAATAATACAGATTTTATTGGGGTAAAAGCTATAAAAACATAAGGAAATGTTAGTAAAAAATCAATGAGAGAATTAGAGAAGCTTTTGAAGGACCTTGACTCTGCAATTGCAAAAATCAAAGAAATTGACTGCAAGGTCAAAGCAAGAGTTAAGTCTGCCGTCCTTGAAGGAGACAAAATATACAAGGTGTCTGCAAAGGCCCTTATGACCAAAATACCAGACACCCCTGAGAAGACAATTGAGTGCTTACTAAACATTCAGAAGACAGTGGTTGAGGGATTCCAGTTTAAGGTGTACAATCTTTCTGCACTGTCTTTCTGGGTTGATAACCCTGAGATGTATGCCCACCTCAAACCAGCCATAAAAAGCCAGAACTGAGGACACAGAATTGCTGGCGCAATTGCTTGCATCAAGAATGGCTAAGCCTGCCAAAGCCGCTGGCAAGGAGGAAACACACAAAGGTAACATAAAAAATAAAATTAATAAAATTTTGTAAATGCTTACCTTTTTTTGAAACCATAGACGGTAAAATCTGCTGTGTTCTGGTTCTGTTTGTCCCTGCCAGATTTTATGCCAACTACACCAATCATGTGGCTAGGCAGCTGTTTCTGTCCCCCCTGTCTTGCAGGAGCTTGAAGACAGAATCCACGGTTCCTTCCTAATGTCCAGGGAGGCGTTGGCTGAGCTTACGCATGCTGAGGGGGCATCTGAGTGGGCAGTTACTGCCTAAAAAGGTGCACAACTGGTCCTCCTGGATCTGGTATCCCTTAATGGAGTTTACTGTGTAAACTCCATTGAGCTTGTTTGGGACATCCTGGCAATGCTCCCATTTAAGAATATACTGGAGATGGGCCAGGCCCATGTGGCTGCTTGCTTCTGCTACCCCTTGGAGCACACCCTGTCTTACCTGTTGGAGAACTTTGGGTGCAAAGTGTTGAAATTAGCTGTTGCATACATAACAGCCATAAAAAAGACAAAAATCCTCCTTGCCAACTTTGGGTTGGCCTGGAGCGCCAATGAGACAGGGCTCCCTGAAGTCATGGAGCTGTACTTTTGCAAAGACCAAGCACAAGAAAAAGATCAGCACAGTATACAACAAACTTTGTGAGTTTACAGAAGCCATTGCTGAACAAAGGCTTCATCTTGTTGGTTACCTTGGGTATCTTTTCTACTTTGTAATGGGCGCCAGCGTGGAGGACTTAGACAGGGTCCTTCTCAGGATTGACAAGCCCTGGCTCTCATTGGACAGAAAGAAGGTCCTCCCCCCGGGTACAACTTGTTCAACCATGTAATCCAAGATGCCCTGGTCCTGGCAGGAATATATGGGTTTGCAGCCCCACTAGAGAAGCTGATCCTGAACTCCCACCTCACCATACTCCCTTTTACTAGCCGCCAAGAATATTTTAATCAGGGTGTATCCACACTTTCTACTGTGTGGCGTTGGAGGTTGTGCGCCACCTCCATCACCAGGTGAGTACATACCAAAGAACTCACTACAGGTGCTCTTAATAAATCCTATCTTTCAATAAATTTCATTAAAATTTATATTATTTTTATTATAATAAATTTTTATAATTTTTATTTCTCAAACAAGTTTTTCAAAATATATACCAGAAATGGCTTTCATAAAAGCATAAATATATATGTTAATAAAATATAATTCTAATTTATACATTTTGAATTTAATTTTTTTAATCCCATGTTTATATTTATTTGATAAGAGTTATATAAATATATTCACACAATCAAGTATCAAGTGTCTGGGATAGCCTCAGATGCCATAACAAAAAATTGATACAGTAGTTTTAAAAGCTATGGAGATGTCAGGGATTCTTTCCCTGACTACATAAATTTTATTGACAATCTGGACCTGAAATCCTTCACCAAACAACATCACAACAATTTTCAAAAAACCAGTTTTTTCTCAGGAAAGAAGATTAACGGGGATTGAACCCATAACCCTAGAGAAGGGTACAACGTTAATATGGAATCAATGGTTCAACTTAGTTTACCTAATTATAATGATTGTATTCATTCAACTTTTGCTCTGACATTTGAACTGGTTTTTGAAAATGTTAATAAGTTACTTAACAACGTCACTTACCACTTGCGCTCTGATTGGCTGCATCTGTTGTCCCGTTTGCTCTGTAATCAATTGAGTCTATATTTGAGCCAAGCTCCGTACTTAGTTTCAAGCAACTATCTAAACACATCCCGCTTAATTAAGTACAGCCTGATGGCTTATACCTTTATCCGCTGGTTTAACAGGTTAACAATCTATATTATTAAGTTTCTTTTGTACCATCATTTAAGAAAAGGTATCAATTTGATTTCCCAGCCATGAAAGTCCCTCTTATTCTTAAATATGCCTCTAAAATGCCCCAGCCTTCATTGTGAGGGTATTTAAGTGAGTTACTTTTATCATTTCTCTTTGTTCCAACAATAAAGACTATCCTATTTTTGATACTTCCATCTTTTCTGATAAACTCCATTTCTGAAGCCATGAAAGGAATTCTATTCCTATCCTGGTTTCTAGTTTACTTCTTGTCAGTGGTTTTGGCCTTGGAAAATCCAACTTCCACAACTGACTGCTACAACTCCTCTCCGAATGATGCTCACCAAAAGGAATCCCTTGCCAATGGATGGTTCAAATACCCGTCTGGACATTGGGCACACAAGTTCCACTATGGTTGCTTGTTCACTTCCCCTCCTGCTGAACCAACCCTTGTTAGACCTTACGCTTCCTTTTACCTCTTAGTGTATTTGTTGGGCTACTATCTACTAGGTTGTTTCAGTTCTATGTTTAGAAGATTTGCCTACCTAGGGCATCTTGCACATCTTGCAATGGTCACGCTTTCTATTGGCTTGATAATTGCAGGTCTGAATGTGGGGGCCTTGGCCCATCAGCTAGGGAGCTTATTCCCTGCCAAGTGGGTCCCTGACAGGCGACAAGCAAAAATTCTTTAGATTTAAACAAAATAATTTCAGATTTAAACAAAATCCAAGTTGCGCGAGATTCAGGATTCAATTAATTTAAATATCTTTGGTTAATAAATGAACTGTCAAACAAAAAACAAAATTTCACTAACCCATCATACAAAATTATATCAAACATCAAGAGGTGTAGTTCAAACCACAAACAAAATGAACTGACACAACAAGTGAAATGGATGGATGTTATTCTGGAGTATATTATAATCCAATCAGGATTCATATGAGGCACCAACAGAAGGACTAAAATGAAACAAAATTTGAGTAATCTAGAAGCGAGATTCCATAAGCACAAAACAAAATGAACTCACACAAGATGTGTAGTATGAGCAGCCTAAAATAGAAAAATAACAGTTTAATAGCCAATTAACAGCTATCCAATTTAGGACCAGAGGCATTTTATCTATTTTCATGGCTCCAGATTTGTATGAAAAGGTTTTGAGAACCTTCCAAATATGGACTTGAGATTACAATAAAAATAATTCATTAAATTTTAAAATTTCTACTTTTAGTGATTTTATCCTAGGTTTTTTTACAATGGTTTTTACAAGCAATATCTTCAACCGCGCCAGCAGCCAAGCCAGCTGCAATGAGGCAAGGCTCAGAACGTGGAGGCACCCGTTTACACCCAAGCCTTTGAGGCGGGTAACAAGGAAGCAGACCTGTTACTGTCCCCCAACCCATATGGCTTTGACTTATTTGAGAGTCACTTAGTGTCTAGCTCTGCCCCTGCTTCCGTACCCAACCCAGCACAAGCTGCCCACCAACCAATCAATCAGGATGGCAACCTTGATTTGGAACAACTTCCTGCCACAAGCCAACCTGCCCTCCTACAGCCAATCAGGATTCAGCTCCCGCAGCCCAGCGCCCCAAGCAACAAATCATCACTGCCCAAATTCTTCAGGAAATTGTGGCACTGAACCTAAAGGGTCTGTCCTGGGACCAGATTGCCGCCCAGTTGCAATTTACCCAAGCCATCATAATGCCGGAGTTCAACAACCTAATGAATAAGAGAAATCTGATTGGGACAGCCAAGAAGCCAAAGAAGGCCACAGAGTCCCAGATAACTGAGGCCTACCCAATAATGCTTGATCTCCTCCAGCGGGACCCCAAGCTTCCCTTGACCCAGGTCCACAAGCAACTTGCACACCATGTCATTTGGATGTCTGAGTGCATGGTGCAGCTCTGGATGCATGGAAAGGTGGCTTCCATATGGGTTCTTACCTATTTTGCTTGCAACCAATGGGATGGCGCTGAGGATTCCCCGTATGATCCCGCCATTGAATCCACCCTGGTCCAATGCCTGACTAGTCTGTCAGATGATGTCATGTTCATCTCTTACTATAAGCTATCCATAGCTTTTGATGATTTTGGCACCCAAGGAAAAGCCACCACCAAGAATGGAAGGAAGAAGGTCAAGAAAGGGACTTTCATTGGTGCATTTCTGGCTGTTTCAGCCAAGGATTTTGTCTACTATAGGACAAACCCTGATTTCATCAATGGGTACTCATACGGCCACATCCTTGGTGGATTTCTCAACTCCTGGGATGGCTCAAATTCCAAATACTGGGTTTTCTTGAGCCAACAGATGGAGGGAAGCTCCACCGCCCTCGAGGCCATCCAGGGACGCGGGCACCAGGCCTCAGTCTACCCCACTGGCCATGCCAACGTCCATCTGGCTGATGTTGTCTTTTTCAACATTGGAGATACACTACGGGAGCGCCGCCCAGAGGCTTTCAACAACCTCTATCTTGGGGTCCTTGTTCACAATTTTCTCTTTGGTCACCAAATGATGGCTGACTTGTTTGCGCAAATGGTTTTCCATGTGAACATGGGCAACCAATCACTCAAGGATAAGCGCCTCCCACCCTGTGCCACAGCCACCTACCAGCCCATCAAGCCAATGACTGAGGAGGAGTACAATGAGCGGTATATGGTAGCCATCACACGCAATCCTCCTGCCTCCACCCCCGCCATCAACACCCCCTGCCTGCAAACCCAACCCATCCAATCCCAGACCCCCCCCTGGCCAGCACTGCCTCTACGTCTTCCTTCCTGCGCCATTCTGCCTACTAGGCATCACTCTTCCCCGCCTCACTAAACCCCTGGTCCCAGAAAATTTCTATTTATATTATCTTTATTTTGAATTTCAATTGTTTGTGTTCTCTTTGTTTATAGATGGTTTTCTTCTTTGTGTTCAGCTTATTTCTATAAAATCATATATTTACTATGTTGTGTATCTAGATCCTGAACTCAGTCATTTTTAACACAAAACATAGCCCCTTGTGAAAATATTAACAACAATTTGGTGATCATCTAAATTTGAATTAGAAAATTATAGTGTTAACTGTTTTTAGATAAAGTTGTTACTGATCTGAATTCAAAACCTTAATGATAAACTTTAAGCCAATCAGGAGCTGAGTGATAAAGTGATTGTTGTGACATAAAGGGTCATTCAATAATTCTTTGATGCATGTGCACTAATTAATATGATTGGCTGGATGTTTTGCCATTGTGCGCTATTGCCACTGTGGCAAGTTGTTGGTGGACTAGTGCACAATCAGCTGCTGGAATAGCACTAGTCCATCAACAACTCACACAGCAGCAATGGTGCGCAATGGCAAAACATCTAGCCAATTATCTTAATTAGCGCACATGCATCAAAGAATTATTGAATGACCCTTTATGTCACAACAATCACTTTATCACTTGGCTCCTGATTGACTTAAAGTGTATCATTAAGGTTTTGAATTTGGATCAGTAACAACTTTATCTAAAAGCAGTTAACAATATAATTTTCTAATTTAAATTTAGCTGATCACCAAATTGTTGTTAATATTTTCACAAGGAGATGTGTCAAGCGCCAAAAATAATATGATAATCAAGGAAACAATGCCAACACAAAGCAAACAACACATATTGAGATGAGCGTAAAACATATACAAAATGGTAAAAAGATGGAATAATGTAGTAGATAGAAAACAAAAAGAAATAAATAAAGAGGCAACAATATCAAAATAATACAGAATTTATTGGGGCAAAAGCTATAAAAACATATGGAAAGGTTAGTAAAAAATCAATGAGAGAATTGAAGAAGCTTCTGAAGGATCTCAACTTGGTGATTGCCAAAATAAAGGACATTAACCACAAGGTCAAAGCCAAAGTGAAGTCTGCCGTTCTCACTGGGGAAAAAATTGACAAGGTGTCTGCAAAGTCACTAATGTCAAAAATGCCTGACACCCCGGAAATAACAATTGAGCACTTACTTGATATTCAAAAAAACGGTGGTCAAGGGGCTCCAGTTCAAGGCTTACAATCTTTCTGCGCCATCTGTCTAGTTTGATGACCTGGAGATGTATGCCCACCTCAAACCCACTAAGCGTGCCAGGGCAGAGGACACTGAATTGCCAGCGCACTTGATTGCGCCAAGAATGGCCAAGCCGGCTGAAGCTTCCAGCAAAGAAGAAACACAAGAAGGTAACCTAAAAAATAAAATTAATAAATTTTCAAAAAACTTGCCTTTTTTTAGAAAACATAGACAGTGAACTCCGCCGGGTCCTGGTCCCTTTTGTCCCCCCACCTTCTATGCCAACTTTGCTAATCATGTGGCAAAACAGCTTTTCCTGTCCCCCCTGTCTTGCGGGAGCTTGAAGACAGAATTCACAGGTCCTTCCCAATAACAAGGGACGCGCTAGCTGGGCTTATGCATGCTGAGGGGGCATCTGAGGGGGCAGTTACTGCCTACAAGGATGCCCACCTGGTCTGCCTGGACCTGGTTAACCTCAGTGGAGTTTACTGTGTAAACTCCATTGAGCTTGTTTGGGATGTCCTGGTAACACTCCCATTCAAGAATATACTGGAGATGGGCCAGGCCCATGCAGCTGCTTGCTTCTGATTCCCGGTGGAGCACACCCTGTATTACCTATTGGAGAACTTTGGGTATGCGGTGGGCAAATTGGCTGTTGCAGACGCAACAGCCGTAAAGAAGACCAAGATTCTCCTGGCGGACTTCAGGCTGGCCTGGAGTGCCAACAAGACGGGGGTCCCAGCAGCTATGGAGCTCACGTTTGCCAAGACAAAGCACAAGAAGAAGATTAGTGCAGTCTATAATAAATTGTGCAAGTTTACAGAAGCCTTTGCTGGACAAATTCTTCATCTGGTTGTTTACCTGGGGTTCTTGTTCTTCTTTGGGATGGGCACGTCTGTTGAGGACCTGGACGGGGTCCTTCTGGGGATCAACAAGGTCCCGCTTGCACTCAACAGGAAGAAGGTCCCCCTAGATAAAACTTGGTTGATCATGCAATCCAGGACGCCCTGGTCCTGGCAGGCATCTTTGGGTTTGCAGCCCCGCCTGAAAAACTGCTGCTTCACTCCCACCTGACCCAACTGCCTTTTACTAAAAGGAGGGAGTATTTCAATACAGGTGTATCCACCGTCCATGGTGTGGCAGTGGAGGTTGTGCGCCACCTCCATTGTGGGGTGGGTACATACCACCAAACTCACTACAGGTGTTTGTAATAAATTCTCTCTTCTAATAAACATCTTTATACTCTTTGATATTTTTATTATAATTAATTTTTAAAATAATATTTTAGCAAACAAGATTTGCAAAATATATTGCGGAAATGGGTTTCATAAAAGTATAAAATTATACGTTAAAAAAATTCCAACTTGTACATTTTACGTTTAATTTTTTTAAAATTATTTTTACATTTGTTTGACCAAAGTGATTTAAATATTTTTGCGTAATCCAGTACTGAGCGTTTGGGATTACCTCAGATGGCATAATAAAATAATATACAATAAAATAAATAAATTACTTACATCTATTGATGGTCCTGTTGAATGTGATTGCGGGCTTGGAAACATCTAAATATAAAATGATAATTAATAAATATTGAATAATAAATTAGAGAATATAAAAAAGTTGAGACACTAAGCCTTTAATTGATTGGCTGTTTGGCTAGGCACGCGGGGATGAACAAATCAGCGTGGCCATAGAATTTGGCCACAGTCTCAGCTGGGAGGGTATGGATCCCAGCCTGCAGCAAATCAAACAGGTCCTCTGTCCCAGTTGGGGTTCCTTGCTTGACAACTCGCTTGAGCCACCCAAAAACTCCCTCAATGGGATTTAGGAAGGGCAAATAGGCAGGGAGGAAGAGAAGGCGCATATTTGCTGTGGCCAATTGCTGGGGGCCCACTGCAATGCTTGTGTCAATAATTGGGAATTCCTCAAGAATGTCAGCTACCTTGTGGAGACCAACATTGTCCAACACAATCACATTGGTGAAGCCTGGGCTTGTGTGCCTCAGGTGCTCCTGGACCAATCAGAGGAATGATAGGAAGGTCCGGCTATTATGGGAGCCTAGTATCATTTGGTATAGCTCAACCCCCTTTGGACCAAGGAGAGCCACCATTGAGTATGCTGTGGCGCAGACTGCAGCACGCCAAGCCATCCCGTCATTGGAGCCTCTGGGGACATACCCGTATTCATTGCACATTGACGAGGCAAATGCTGATTTGTTGATATAATAGAATTTCACCATCCCCTTGGCTTTGAGGGCAGTGTACGCCTCCACGTAATTTTTCCAGATGTCAATGTTGGCTGGGCTGTTTCTGTTGTAGGGGGATACCCCAAGCTTTTTCCAAGAAAATTGCATTCCCTTCACCAGATGGTAGTAAAAAGAAATTGATGCCTCAATCCCAAAAGTGGACTTGACTATGGCCTGTATATTTGCCAGTTCAAGATGGCAGTCCTGGGTGATCCACTGGCGGATTGCCCATTTGTACTCCTTGGTGAGCATGGTTGACATGTGCAAGGATTTCTCCGCAGCAATGACACAACCAGTATTAATGAATTTATGAAGGTCTTGCTAGTGTATTTGGGATCCACTCCAACAATGGCTGCGGCTGCCTTGTAGTCACCTAATTCCTGCATTAGCTTAAGCAGGATGATGTGCTTGATGTCAGGGATGTGCTTTTGGGCGGGCTTTTTGGCAGTAGGGGTCAACTCATTGGGATTGGGCACAACACAGGGCATGGGCACCTTGGTGTAAAATGCAGCAACTTTCTTTAGCACCAGCTATCCCTCATTGGTTTGGTAGAACTGGGGCTCCTTGTCATCCTCCTGATTGCCATCACTGACGTAGGACTTGTAGCTAGTATCAAGTACAGGCTTCACCTTCTCCAGCATGGCTGACGGGACCGACTCTTGCCAGTACACAGCGTCAAACACATACAAAGTAAGTTCTACCTCCTTGTTTCTAACCATTTTGGTAGTGGTGACCTTGGTTGGCTTCCGGGTCAGCTTTGGGACCCAAGGGTTTATGCTCTGCACCCTAGCAGCTTGTGCTCCTTGAACCAGCTGTGTCAGTGCAGCGTCACTATGGAACTCTCCTCTTCCGCCTACCTCCCAAGTAGGCACTTGTGTTGTACTGAGTCTATTCTTTGACCCGCGGGGGTGACCGCGACCGCGGCGCACAACGGGTGCATTGGTACTCTGGTGTTGTGTTCCTTCCATTTTAAAATTTAATAAAATACTAAATAAATTTTAATTAAGTTGCTCCCTAATTTTAATTTTTGCTTTTATCTGAATATGGATATTTAATTAGAGGTTTTCCCACCCAATATCCCAATTATAGATTTTTTATTTCTTAATTAGTTATTTCTGGTTTACAATGCCCATTTTTGAATACCCAAAATAATTTCCACCCTTTTTCCCGGATTTTATGCCAAATTAAGCACCCAACACAATATTTTTAAAATTTGTTTTCAGATCTTGTGTCTTATTTTAGATGCCTTGGTATCATTCTTGATTACAATCCATTGCACAAACTGCATGAGTGATTTTGTTTACATAGTGAGTTGCTATTGTGTTTTGTTTTTGGATTGAGTTTTGACGCACCATGTGTGGGTGTATTTTGTCACTGATTCACATAGTAAACATATGTACACCAAAAGCCAACTCACACCATTTTGTTTGTGAATCCATGTTTTTTGGATTGCATTTTGAATGGTTTTGTTTTGTGTGTGAGTCCTTCTTTTCTGTGTTGACCCATTTTGCCTATTAACGCCAAAAATCCCTGTTAACAGAGTGTATATTTTAACCTGCTAGTTGGATTTTGTTTAAATCTGAGTTCATTTTGCTTGTTGCCATAGCTTTTAAAACTACTATATGATATATAAAAATGCAAAAATAAATAAATAGGAAGAAAATTTAAAAAAATCAAAAATATTTAATAATAAGAGCTGTGCCTTTAAGTAGATTAAAGCACATAAAATGAATATGAGGCAGCACCTCTTATTCAAACTTACCTAGATTATAAAATTGGGGTAAGAGAATCTTTTGCACAGAAAACATGGTTAAAACAAGAGAAATTCCTGAGTTTATTTGTGGTTGAGTTGTACAAGCTAAGGAAATGGGTTTATCCTATAGAAAGATCACCAAGGAACTCAAGATTGGCAAGGAAACTGCCCGAGAAATTTACCTCAAGTTCCAGGAAACTAACTCAGTGAAAAATTGCCTGAGATCAGGTTGTCCTAAAAAAACTACTGCTCAAGATGATTGGTCTATTTTCAGAATATTTAAGCAAAATTGATTTATAACTGCCACTCAAATTAAGGAGACTATCAAAAAACCTTGGAAATTGATATCTCTGAGGCCACTGTTTGCAATAAACTCTATGAACTGGGGTACTATGGCTGTGTTGCAAGAAAAAAACCTCTTATAAGTCCAAAGAATAAAGCCAAAAGATTGGCCTTTGCTCATAAGTATGTTTACTATCCTGTATTCTTTTGGAAAAAGGTGATTTGGTCTGATGAGACTAAAGTTTAGCTCTGTGGATCTCAGAGACGCCAAACTGTCTATCACAAAGCTGATGAAGCTTACAAAATTGAGTGTTTAAAACCCACTGTTAAAACTGGATGCCAGGGTGTTGTAATGAAGATTGTGGGAATGGATTCAAAACCAGCAATCAGGCAGAGATTATCATTAATAATTCCTGTGCTAATCCTGTGGGATCATCCTCCCCCTAAGCCCTGAAACAGGGAATCATTACAGACAAGTCAAGTCTATAAAACCTATCAAATTTGAATAAAGAACTTGCCTTTTTGAATAACCATTAAAGCTACTTACCTTTTATTAAAAAAACTCAATTACAAACACCAACAACTCCCAAAGACGTCAATTACAGAATACCTACTAAAAGGTATTTTAGTGTCATGTTTTGGGGCTGTTTCACAGCCAACACAAGAGGGGCAATCCATCCAATCAGTGAGAAGGTAAATGCTGATGTTTACAGAAGAATCCTTGATTGGAATCTCCATCCATTTATGAAGGATCTGCAAGAACCAGCCAGTTATATCTTTATGTAAGATAATGCTCCTATCCACAAATCCAAGAAAGCCTTAAAATACTTGGATGATAAACAGATTGTTTGTTTGGATTGGCCTCCTCAAAGCCCAGATTTGAATCCCATTGAACATCTTTGGGATGTTGTCAAATCCAATTTTCCAAAAACCTCTAAACAATCCATTATGGATCTTAAATTTGGAGTGGCAAAAGCATGGGAAGAAATTCCTATGGAAACTTTAAAGAACCTAGTCCATTCTATGCCCAGAAGACTTGCTGCTGTGATTGAAGCCAAAGGTTGGCCTACAAAGTACTAAGTCCATAGTATATTCAGCTTTGAAATCTATTATTATTTTATATTAAATATTCATATTTTTGAAATCTTTTTATTTTTTCTTCCTATTTATTTATTTTCGCGTTTTTATGTACCATACTTGTGTAAAAATCTGTGGTGCATCTGCTCATACTTTTTATAGCAAATTGCATTTATTGAAATTTACTTTTTTCTTTAAAATGTTGCTGACTGGGGATTTTTCTGGGCCACTGTATTTCCCTGAGCATAGGACAGGTCACCACCTAATGACTGTCATCAATACAAGAGCACATGCCCCTATATAATAGCAATGCTAAAGGGATAAACCCACATAGAATATTATCAATATATTATATACCACTATTCTGGATGAAAGCCTAGCTCTGGGCTTTTTTAATCTTGGAGATGTTAAGCCTTCTAGAAAAATTTGGAAGCATCAGACATCTGTCTGCAAAGAAAGCTAATTTTTTTGAGATTCCCTTCCAGATTGCACAGAAAGCAGTCAATCATAATACATTTATTTCGCTATAGAATTTTTGTGGTAATATCAGAGTTGCCAGACCTATATTACCAGTTACTCCAGAATCTCTTTGTAGCTACATTTCTACTCAGCGTAGCTGCTGGTATCTTGTACCTTGAATTAAAAACCTCCTCACAAATTCCTTCATTGATCTCAGGAAAGAAGAATGCCAGACCACTGCAAATAGAACACATTTATTGGTAGCACATCTGTCTTAATATGGATCCCTGAATATCAATATCTCCATATATTGTAAAAACAAGTAAACATAATAAGCATAATGCTATCAAAAAATGTCTTGACAGGAAGCCATCAGAGATATTGTAGCAAAAGGCATTATGTTTTATTAGAATATATGGAAGATAAAATTTTATTATATGTTAAAATAATGTTTTTACTTTAATAGAATAACTCAGAAGTACCAAATACTCCCTTTCATATCTAAACTTTTCTACCTCATGATTAAAGAATGTAACATGTTTCTAAATTTCGATACTTTTTTAGAAAAAATATCATTTTATCTAAAGTATAATTTAAGTAATTAATATATACTTAGTCAAAAATAGTGAATGAGCTTAGATTCAAAATTTGTTCTTTTGCTAGCGGATCTATTGTTGATTCAGGTTCTCTAATCCCAAGTCATGTTTCAAAAAATAGAAAAAGGCTGCTATGGCCAAGCTAGGCTAGCTTTACGCTTTGAGCTGATTTTGTCAAAGTATATTTATGTAATTGAAATAAAAAACACCACCTATGTTTGTGGTAAGACACATCAGGAAGTCAGGCTAAGCCAAGACAGACATCCCTATTTCTAACTACTCTTCATAATTTGTATTTTATAAATACACAAACCAAAATAAATATCTTTTAACTAATCAGCCAACTATCATGGAATTATATAGTTCAGATAATAGACAATATAAAAATGAGCACGCTTTTTTAAACAATTACTTCGTTTGGAATCTGGGTGGTTTTCAATTGATTCGACCTCTAATGTTAGATAGAAGTAGTATGTTACAGAAAAGCTTCATTTTAAGTGCTATTATGATATTTAACCTTGATATATTAAGTTGGGTAGAATTTATGTATGAAAATATTCAAATAAAATGAGAATTTTCGTTATTTTATTTCTTAGGATAGTTTGCTATGTTAGAATGGTATATTGTTATAAGCCAGTGGGTGTGTCGTTCATATAAACAGCCCAACCTGTAAAATAGTCTTGAGATAAAGGTTCACCGATAATTTCTAGGATACTTGCGCTGACATATGCCTTCTTGCTAAGCATGCGGATTTCTTGAAGGCTAAGCTGTATATATGCAAGTATTGCAGTCTACCAAGAGCAAAAAGTTACTGTGCTAAGACAGCCATCGTTGGAGTAAGTTAATAATTGATCTCCGCCAGGCAAGAGAATGTAGCATAACCTAAGGTTTTCACAGCAGCTACCGATTTCTTTAGTGGCAAACAACTTACTACTTGGCCGAGAACCCACAAGCGCATGAAACAGAAGAGCACAAACAATAAGAATAGTAACAGGAAACAGAATTCAAAAATGAAACACTTTTTAAGAGAGAACTAGGTTTTTATTAGAGTTCAGAGGCGGCGTTTAAACGAACGCAGCCATTTGGAAATTAAATTTAAACTGGAAACAGAACACACGAGAATGAAACACAAGCTCAAATCAGAAACACACGAGAATGAAGAATACACTGGAAAAAGAAACACACGAGAATGAAAGGCACAGAAACACTCGAACATGAAACAAACACCAGAAGTAGAAACAGAAACACAGGAAACAGATGCACAAGGACACACAAAGCACAAAACAGACACAACAACCTGACAGGACACCAAAAGAACCAGGAATCGCTTGGATTCCATGACTCTTAAGACACCAAAATCTCTTTTAAAATTGTCAGTAATTATTACCTGACCAGTAGGCGACCAAACGAACAGGGCGAGGGCGGACCAGGAACACACAACCAGGCGGAGGAGGCGGCGGACCAGGAACACATAGCCAGGCGGAGGAGGCGGCGGACCAGGAACACATAGCCAGGTGGAGGCGGCGGCGAACCAGGAACACATAGCCAGGCAGCGAAGGAGGCGGACCAGGTAAGATTCAAGGTCAGCCCTAGCAGCCGGCCAGGCGGGACGATACCGGGCCGAGGAAGGCAGGCGAGCCGAGAGAGGTTTAAGGATAAAGTTCAATCCTAAAATATTGAAATTTCGGATCCGATCCCAGTACATTTTATACTTGCGTTTGCTGATCTTCAAAGATTTTTATTTACTCTATCATAGCATTTCATTGCACGGTAATGCATTTGCCTTTCACTACCTAATGTCAGACAATTGTCATTTCACTTACTAACCCCTGACGCTTGACAAAATGCGAATGATCTAATTTCAAACCTTTTAGTACAAATCACTACGTTTCAATGCTAACCGAATGCGGCTAAGCAAATACAAATACTCTCCGATGTGAAACCTTATCAGTGACGTAAAAATCATCTTCTATGCATCCCATTGATAGATGATTTGTTTTATCAATATTCTCATTATAAAAATACTTTATTATTTAAAAATATCGTTGAATGAAATTATTTTGAAAGCAATCATAAATCATTAACATCAAATACATAAACTTTCGAGATGTTATATCCATTTTCTTCAATAAACCAAAATCCGTAGATTTCTTTAGATGATAATATTCGTACTCAAAAATATTTAATCGTGCCTTAAAATTTGTCTTCTTGTATTTTTTCTACACTTTTTATAAAATCAAGCATAATAAAATATTTCAAACCAAATGGATTATTATGAATAACTAGATTAGCTTTTTTTGAAATTTATAAGTTTTTTTACAAAAAACCCGGATTGGACATACCAGGCTTTAATCAAAATGCCACAAGCTTCATTTCAAACACGCATCCAGTCCACAGAAAAAACAATCTAGGATCACTTTTTAAACCTTTATATACTTAAAATACCACCGTGAGCTCATTCTATACCGAGGTTCTTTATATATTAGCGATATCAAGTGTAAAGATAAACACCAATTTTTAATGGATTTAATTATTAATAGAGCATCACTTTTTTCTATCCTTTACTTTTGCCATATATAAGATATTTAAATTCCCCTTTTTCAACCTTTATATGTTATCTAAACTAAAGATAAACATAGTTGTACTTTACTTTAAGATTTAAAATATGGTATAAAAATATTAAGTTGATAAATTAGATGCCAGTTATAGGGTACAGTTAAAAAATATACATAACCTATTATTTTAAGCACATTTAATTATATAAAAATCTACATCAGTAAAGCTTTTAAGTTTGTAAATACATACAGATATATTTTAAGCAATAAAGGCAGTGCTATGAATTTCCATTTAATTAATGAAGTAAGCCCATTATTAATTAGTGTATACAAAGAAATAGCAAAGATAAATTAGAGGGTGGCTTTATTTCTAAATCCACAATTATTTACTAAAAATTTATGGCTGAGATTGTAGTATAGGAATTTTGAAACACAACCAAGCCTCCTGAAAACGATTTATATAAATAAACTTACTGGTTGTTGGGATCTTTTTCTGATGGTTAGATACACTATCTAGAAAGCCAAAATCTAAAAAGCATCATCTAGAAAACTACATCTAAAAAGATGACATCTAGAAAAATATCTTCTAGAAACCCCATCTAAAATTTCTAGCTATTCTGGACCTGATAACTTTAAAAATAAATTAAAGCCAAAATTATTTTTTATATAATGTATAAAAAACACGTCTAAACTCAAAATTACCCAAGAAAAACAAATCTGCAATAGAAAGAGAGTCAGTTAGTGGTAACTTGGTGTGCAAGGCTCCAAAGCCAACACATAGAAATATAAATTTTATATTGAAATTTGGCCCTGTGTTAAATATCTATAAAAACATATTATAAAAATATATAACACATTGCTAGAACCAAAATCATCCAAGGATTCCAAATCTGCAATATAAATGTGGGGCCAGCTAGTAACAACTATAGTGTGCAAAGCTTCAATGTCACCACACCCCAAAATTGTAACCTTTCTACACTGTAAATCAGAACCTAAAGGTAAAAATGTGGGATTGTTGAATCCTAGTCCAAATTTTAAATCACATTTGTGGGCAAGTCAGCTGACTGAAGCCCAAGATAATTAATAAAATCAACCATTTAACTCAACTTTTTTGACTTATTTGAATTCACAAATTCAAATTCCTATTGCAGATCACACGTCAATAAATAGAATATTTTCATCTTCACTCAGCACAGGTGGCCCTTACTGGTGTGGAATAGCTTAGTTGCTTCTGGATCACTTCCTACTATCCTGAAAATACTTCAGGTTCAATGCTTAATAATATAATGAATACTATAAATTCAGAATCTAAACATAAAAATGCAGGATTGTCAAATCCTTGGTCCAAATTTTGAATCACTTTTGCGGGAAACTCAGCTGAGTGAAAATTAAAATATTTAATAAAATCAACCATTTGGTTTGACTTTTTTTGATTTATTTAAATTGGCAAATTTTGAATTTCTTGAGCAGATAACTCAACCAACAAAAGACAAAACTCAGCAAACAAATGCGGGATACATGAATCAGAAATGCAGGATTCTAATGTACAGTTTGAGATTTCCTGTATTTCAAACTAATCATAGACATCATGTAAAACTTAACAAATCTGAAATTGTGGGATTGTCAAATCCAAGAACCAAATTTCAAATCAAAATTGAGGTGAATTTGAAATAAATATAATTTATTGGTGTCTCAAAAAGGAAGTCAAAGAATCTATAGTGGATCTGTGTTTTTTTAGAAATCATAGGCATTTCCCAAAACTGCCCTATTCCAGTTTAGGATGGCTAAAATTTAAATCCCACTATTTACCAACTTACCATATATAACAATAAAATTGACTAAAATATAAATTCCTCTTCTTGAGTTTAAAATTATAATAAAAATTTTATTATGTCTTCTTTCAACACCAACCAAGTCAATGAGCTGTTACCTGGCCTTGACAAAATCATGCAGGGCTACGCTGGGTCTCTTAATGGTGAAGCCTCTGTCTATGGCCACTCCCAACCTGCAGGCCCCTCCACAAGCACCACACAGGAGTCTGTTCTTTCCCCTGCAACTTCCAGCATGGCCCTGTTTGCCCATCATGCACAGGTAGCTGCTAACCCAAATCTCATTTCCACACCGGGACCAGGATTAGGCCAATTGAGCCAAAGGACCACCCAAGGAAGTGGGAATCCAGAAACAGCCAACCAGATGGTATCATTTGGTTCCCAAGACAGACATATCCCACCTCCAGCCAATCAGCCTGCAAGACTCAAAAGAAAGCTAATTACCCAAGAAATTGTTCTCAAAATGATCAAAAAACGAGGAATGCTTATGTCCCTTGGGGAAATTGCAGCCGCAATGGGTTTTGCAAAATACACTGTGGCTTCAACCCTGCAAGCCCACGCCAACTGTGCCCTCTCCCAAGAAGACCCCAACTGGTGTCTATACTTCAACTGATGGTGAAAAAGCCCATCCCCTTATGATGGCCATATGGAACGTGACCCGCAGATGCCTCTGGTCCAGGTTTGTCTCCAACTGGGACTCCATGGCATTTTCAAAAATAAAAGAACAGTCAGTTTGTGGATGCACAGATTTGTGGTTGCTGCTAGAATCTTGTCCAATCAAGTTCTCATTGGCCCCAGTTTGGTGAATACCAACCCCTACAATTCAACCATTAATAATTTTATAAAAGGGAGGGCAATGAGGACACACAATGATGTCATCTTCCTGCCGTATGCCAAGATTTCTGCAAGTATCCAAGACTATGGAGAAAGACATATCCAATCTGATGTTTACCAGTGCGGCCCAATTTTGTATTGATTTGGTGGGGGTTTTACTGGAAGTTTCCCCATTGGGTGTCAATTATTACTCATCAATATCAAATACCACAGATGGGTATTTCTACCAGACAAAGCTCACGGGCATGCTGGAGGAGTGGGCTACCCAACAAGCTGTGTTCAAAGTTGAAATGAGTGCTGAGATAGAACAGCGGGAACAGGCAACCAAGGAAATTAGGGCTGCGGGCATACCTGTTGGTCCTACCCCATCAACCACGCTGACATGCATCTTGCAGATGTATGTCTTTACAATTTTGGTTCAGCTCTCAGGTGCTTAAAGCCTGCCACATACAATGAACTGTGCACCCAAATTGAGAAGAGGTATGAGCTTTC